>OY039090.1:16392746-16992746 GCA_955850985.1 Elophila nymphaeata | reverse complement strand
ATCGTAGGCCACATCTTCGCTTAAGATCAGGTGAGAGTGTGGTCAAATGCTTTCCTATATTCGCTACAAAAAAGTACCGGACAGCGAATGTTATTTTATTTTTAACTAGCTGACCCGCAACACGTTACTGTGGTTAATCAACGTCAAGCGGTTCGGGTTCGAATACTGGTAGCGGCAAATATTTACGAACACGAATATTCGTTTACGAGTCATGGTTGTTTATATATTTCATCATAACAGCCTTTATAATTCGCCCCACTGCTGGGACACAAGGCCTCTCCTTTTCAACGAAGGAGGTATAGGCAGTAGTCCACCACGCTTGCCCAATGCGGATTGGTGGACGGGGTATAAGGTGATCAATACCTCTTTGCTGATCCATTAGTCGCCTTCTACCACACCCATTGGAGGATATGGGGTGATGCTATTCTACTCTGCTGGCATTACGCGGCTTATATATTTATTTAAGTTTATTAAATAAAATATTTAAAATTATTCTGTATATTAAAAATGTCCGTTATCTAGTATCCATATCACAAGTTCTTAATGATACTTCTTTTGGGGTAGATAATTGGTGTGAGCGAGTGGTTAATTTGAAAAAAAAATGAGAACTACTTATCAAGATAAAAACTATTCTATAGTCTAAGTTGGAGCATGTAAAGCTCATTTTACAAAAATGTAGTGTTAGTCGACTGTGGTCTTCTGTAAGGCGGAGGACCTACCACAGGTGGGCGCTAATTCAAGCGGCTAGTCCTACCTCGACAAAATTAATTGTCGCATTACGGACAGTATACTAATATGTTAATTAATTTAAAGCAAGTCATCGAGAAAGACAACAGTTTGTTTGATTTTTTTGATAACAAATCCAACTGTTGATCACAAAATCTCAGGAAAATCTTTTTAGAATTAATGTAAATATAATTGATTGCAAATGATTCTATCTAATAGCCAATTATATTTAATCAATCGGGCATAAATTACTTGTTTCAATTAAGCTGGCATCTGCCGTAAGCGCCACGATAAATAAACATAAGAGTTAAAATACTTCTTGATCTACGATCGGGAACACCCGAGTCGAAACGAATTCAGATTATTCAGAACAATCTCCACGATTCACGGAAAAAGACAAAGAGGTTTCCGACTAAATATTACGTAATCTCTAATTATGTAGGTTTAGAGATCACAATATATTATCATTAGTCTTGTGTTCGGAATAATCCGAGCTCGTTAGAATACCGTCAAATGATTTACGGCGGCCGCTGGCGGAAGAAACGGCGTATCCCGTAATCGAATACAAATTGTGCACCGCAGGAATGTGAGTGACGAGATAATTTAAGCTCTCTCCCAACTATCCCACTTACAATAAGCGCCTGCACTTAATAACAGTTCTTAGATAAATATATCAAAGGGTTATTGAGTTAGATACATTGGGTTTTTTAATCTCCAAGAGATTTATGTGGTCGTATTAGAATTAAGAGAAACGCTTGCATTGTCACGACGTAATTTACAGTCATATTTTAATTAAAATTTATTGTCCTTAACAATAGATTTGAAAGTGACAGCTGTGAATAAAGATAGATAAATTAATATTTTAAGACGTATAGTGACTTATGTTTGGTTGTGCAATTTCGTTTTGTAAGAAGCGTTAGCTTGTGTGTGTCGGGCGCCATACACACTTGGTGTAGTGTACCTTGGGTATTATTTTACTACTACATAAGCACTTAAAGTAATGGAGTTATTTACTTTAAGTGCATGCGTATAATATGGTACTAAGGTGCTAATCTATTTTTGATGCTAACAGCTCCGATAAGAAATTTGGAGATGAAGTTGCTTGGTTATCCAGATAAGATGAGTGGCAGTCGTGACTTGGAAATATTTTTATTTATTTCATATTTTGACAAATAATTTTCATTTATTTATTTAAAAGCAATGCCATAAATATTACTTACGTTTGCGATACATATTTTTCTTCTATTAAAAACAATAACTTTAACTGCTTCAATGTGTTTCACCCATTTTTTAGGTTGTATTGTTTTTAGGGTTTTTTTTGTTTTATATTGAACCTAAGCTCCTACATAGTTTGCCTAATTGTTTCACTCATTGATCTCAAATTCATAGATTCTTATCTATGAATTGAGTATAAGTATAAGAGTATTATATATAGAGTAAATCCCCAGGGAAGTGCAAATTTCTGCTTAATTATTTTTTTGCTATACCTTTTGAGATTTATTTAGACTAAATATCATAAAACCTTGGAAATTAAAAATTAGCAGAATCATGAAGTTACATAAACATTCATTAACTAATTGCTATATCGACCTCGTCCATACTTCCGTCTTTAAGTAAAGCACCTAACTAAAAATAAAATTATCCTTTACACCAACTGCTTCAATTAACTTTACTAACCAAATGTTGCTTGCTTATAAAACTTTAAATTTTATTATACATTTTTTACCTATTTGTAACCAAATAGCTTATTACACTGCTTCACTTATATGATCTGCGTGTTTCTCATCCTCAAGTAAAAATATGAGGTATTTTCTCAATGGCATGGCCCCAAAGGCTTAAACATATTACCTCAATCACCGCGGCGCCCCGCCGCTCGGATATTTATCCCAATAATTGATAACACCGTGTTTACGCCATCGAGAATAACTGAGTCAACTTAACGACAATTATCGGCGTATTTATGTTATTATGCTTACGCTCGCAGTGTACCGAGCAACCTCAGTAGGGAATGTTTACTGTAACGACCACGGTTACGATCTTATAAGGTGCTACAAATACCATTTAGTGTTTTACAGCTCAGCAATTACGGATGTAGGTACTTTATTAAAGCAATTACAAGTAAATCGAGAGGTTCATTAGCTTACAGTTTGTAGGAGACGAGAGCTAAAGAAAATGTTATGGTCGTTTCAGACTAGTGTAATATGTTCACGAACTGAGAAGTATTCTTCGCATATATTCTTACCAATAATGCAAATTGAGTAACTTCTGTTATGTAATTACATAATTTCAGACTATTTCTAGTTTGTTTATGGAACTCTGTTATCGAATTACAAAAACTATAATGCTGTATTGAAAAGGGTGTAAAGTTACTATAAAAATTAAAGGTTTAAAAAAAACCATGCGAAAGGTGGGATGTTTGTTACTCAATCACATTAGAACGGCTGAATGGATTTGGATGTTATTTGGCACAGAGATAGATTATAGTCTGATATAGCAGATATACTACTTTTTATCTCAGACAAGATATGGCTCCCGGGGGGATAGATATGACTTATCACAATTTCCAATCGAGAACGAAATCACGGGTAACAGCAAGTATTCGTATAAAATGTTATATCAATTTACTAACATTGTATGACAGTGGTCAATCAGCTTGCGTGTGACTTCCCTCATAATGCTGGCTTAGAAATAGACTAATATTAGAGTTAGCCTGTTGTGCTCCACGATGGTCGATCACGTGCATTGCTGTATTATCATCTGAGCAACAGATTAATGTTGGCAGTATGCTAAACACGCATTGTCGATTTGACTAATAGCCCGTTGAGATAGACACGACAGATAACTGGCGGCTATTTAGATAATTAGGAAGTTAATAAATCACAACATAAAGTAGTAGCGACCTAGCGACACGTGTGATGGTAGAAAGTACTTTATGATTTTTAGATTTATTTTCTTACATTTTATCACTGAAATCTATACACATATAAATAAAATTGGAGTGTCTGTTTGTAATATTGAAATAATCGTTTTTTACTACATGCATATGAATATATATAAGGTACATACACCAAAATATATTTTTTTTACAATTTTTGTCTGTTGTCTGTCTGTTTGTTCCGGCTAATCTCTTAAACGGCTAAACCGATTTAGACGGGACTTTTTTTGGCAGGTAGCTGGTGTAATAAGGAGTAACTTAGGTTACTTTTTTTTTCTTTTGGTAAATTCTACGCGGACGAAGTCGCGGGCATAGCTGTGCCCGCGACTTCGTCCGCGTACAATTTTATATTTGCTAAGTCTATAGATTAAAACATAGACTTATACACATATGAAAAACAACGAAAGGAGACCATATATTTTATACGTAAATAGTTTTGTAGCAATGGTCACATTATTAATTAATACGTATTCTTGGTTTAATAACTATACATAGTATAAAAAACGCTCTTTCTGTATGTATCTACGCTTAGAAATTTTAAGCCACGCAACGGATTTCAATGTGGTTTTCAACAATATACAGAGCTGGGTTACACAATTAAACCAATCTTCATGTAATAGTTTTTAATTAATTAAGACTGCGTAATTATTCTTTGTTCTAAATAAAAAAAATCACGCTCATTATTCCAAAAAGGGGTTGAGAGCTTATATTTTCAGCCACATCTGACAGTATGCCTCTGTCCTGTACTTCACTGTGACAGTTGGTACGCGCGAGTTAATTACAATCGTCCAATATAGTAGTTGTCGTGCGCACACGCAGCGCCGCCGGTACAATGCGGACCTGTTTAAAGTTCATACTTAAATGCGAACAAATGAATGCCTTTTTAAAACACTTCAGTTTAAAATGGAATGCTACTTATATGTTTCTGTAATTACGATTATGTATGCTCTGTACATTAGCCACATAATTTTTCATTTGGACTCCATCTCTGCTTAACGTAGGTGGAATGGAGTAATGTTTTTACATATAAAAAATCGGGAGTGGTCTCCTGATAGAATCCTTATATTTCGATGTCATACATGCATGTTAAATTTTGGTCACCCATACGAGTACCGACCGCGAACTTGGTTGCTTAACTTTCGTGATCGACGGCTCAAAATTTGATAGAAACCTTATATTTTGATGTTGTTGATGTTTTGATTGACACATATATTAAATTTGGTTGCAATAAGTTAAAGCATGCTCGAGTTATCGTGCTAACGCACAGATACACAGACACACAGACATGATTCCAAAAAAAAAATTTTTGGACTCAGGGAGGTCCAAAACGTGTAAATCCGTCAAAATCTCGAGGTCGAATTTTTTGACGATTACAAGACTTCGTCTATACTACGTACGAGAAAGTAAAAAGTACAAGGACTTAAAATACCAGGGAAGTATCGATTCAAAGACGTTCAAAGTGGTAATGGTCGCAGCGTTGGTAGCCCCCCCCCCACAAGGTGGATTGACGATCTAGTAAAGGTCGCGGGAAGCCGCTGGATGCGGGCAGCGCAGGACTGACCGGTTTGGAGATCCTTGGGAGAGGCCTATGTCCAACAGTGGGCGTCTGAGGCTGAAATGTTGATGATTGATTTAAAGTAAGCCAGTCTTATTTGACTCTACAAGAATTGGAAGGAAAGAAACGAATGCCAGCTACCTGAGAACAGGAGATCCTAAGCTTTTAAAGCTATGCGTTTTCCCATCGTGGAAAAGAGATAGATAATAGAGATAGGCGATAGGATAGCGCTGTCTACATAGAATAGGATCAGAACAAAGGTGAAAATTTACATTGTATGGTTTATTATATTCCGACGAATGGTACAAAAAAATATTTAAACTCAATTTATATTTATTTTGAAATTGTCATTTTATGTTTTTGTAATGTTTTGGATGTCCAAACATACACAGTGGGGATAAAAGACAGTAGATTTAGAGAAAGTGGCCAAAATATAAATGATTCCTTTTTTCAAAAGAGGAATCGCTTGAACTGAGAAACCCACCGGTAGCTTTCTACTGGTGAAAGAATTTTCAAAATAGGTTCAATAGTTCCAGAGATTACTTCCTACAAACAAACTCATAAGCTTACAAACTTTACCGCTTCATAATAATTATGATTAGTATTTATAATGGCTGCTATTTGGACGGTCATCAAGCGAGACTGATGGTATCAGAGACTCGGAGGTCAGCGGCAATGACAGCGCGCGGGACCGTGTCGTATTATCTCGGGCGGCACCGGATGACTATGGACACCAATTTGTGTGTTTAACTAGGACATGTTTTATTATTTCAAATATTTTAACTGTAATGCAACCAATTATTGTGCATTTAATGTTTTGATCATTGCAAAGATTGTCTTGTTTGACTATAAAGCGAATCCACACAAAAACTATTGTTGTAGAGTTTTCGGTTTATTAATATATTTCTGGTTTAGAAATAGTCATCCAAATTCTAGTGATTTTGTCAGTTATAGCATTTTTGTGATTTCATGATTACATATGTATTTTATACCTGTTAGGTTTCATAGGTATACTACGTATGTCTCATTCGAACATGCGAATGTATGAAGCAGTACCCCTTCTCATCTCGTGGGTGTCATAAAAACCGATTGAGGGGCATTTCGAATCCCGTACAGACCCTCGCACTTCCAAGAAGGTCTCCAGGCAGGTGGCTATAAAACTATTCTAAAACCTATAGCACTGCGGTGACATATTGAACCGAGCCCAAATAAATTGTTACTAGAGTAGGAAGTGGAACATTTATTTGTACTAAAGGACTGGTATTCCCAACAAGCGGCTCATCCGATATTTTTCATTCTATAAATAATTAGGGTCTTGTCCATTTAATGTTATGTCAGACTTTAATTGCTAAACTTATACTTTTAAAACATTCTGGTAGTGGTGAGGACGCGTGGAAACCGTTGTGCCGCCACGGTCGCGGCTGCGTGTCACGTTACTAAGTACCTATTACTAGTTTTTGTGAGACAGTATCATACACTATTGTAAAATCTACTTAGACAATGAGTGAAAATCATGAAATCCAAATCGGAAAAATTTCGAAGATTACTTAACGTACGTGTTTCTACGTTTCTTAGGGGTTGAGCAGAGCAGAGCCTTAGGTGACATTTCGTTACACAAACCATAAAAGAAGCACCAAACCCAAAAAGTAACAATCCATCAGAAAACAAACAAAACCCAACAACCAGGACAGATATTACACCCAAAATCATCTCAGCAGTCCGGGTGAAGCTCTAATAGCCAAATAAAGGCGAAGTTAAACTTAGTTACGTTGGCCAGTTTCCACTGCTTTTAGGCAGCATACGCAGGTTAGTTTAGTGGTTTTTTATATTAGACAATATTTTAAATACACTTTCAAGAAAAATAAAAATAAACTAAAAACGGAGAAATAAAAATTCTGCTTATAAAATCTAAATGTTTTTTTGAGGTCAGTGCCAAATAAAAGTGACAACGTTTATTCTAATTAAAGGCGCTTACAGATAGTCTAGAGTCTGAGTAAGGAAATAGGCTACTCTTTAATGCGAAAAAGGGCTGTAAAGGGTAGAAATAGGGGATGAAAGTTCATATGGAAATTATGTCATTTTTAAATTTATTTTTAGGCATTTATGCTGCCGAAAGTCTTCTTCTTCTTCTTTTTTCTTTATGGCGTTGCCCTTATGGATTTCGCCAGTATCAAGTGTTCCGCTGAGATACGATAGCTTAGGGCCTTTTTTGACTCTGCTTTCTGCCGTAAGTCACTATTCCACGAAGTTGTCTCTAATATAATGGTCATTGATTGGTTGTTTGTTATGAAAATTATATTTAATAAGGCATCGAGTTTTAAAAAAAATAGTTTAGTTGTTTGAAAAATATATAAGGTTTAGATTATGGACAACCCGGAGACGTTTGAGAGGCGAGGCCTAGGTACACTGTGCGCCGTTCCCGAAACGTCCCTACAAAGGGCTGTGAGGGTACCGATGGTTGTAGTGGGTATTGCCGGGAACCCTTGGGAGAGTCATACACATGTTGCACTGAAGTCAGTGCGGCACTATTATGGTTCGTAAAGGATTTTCCGCTGAAAAATTAGGGACAAAGCTTCCCAGAACTTTTAGTGAGCTCATTTAGCTTAATGTCCTTACAATAGCACGGAATATCAAAAGAATATCTCACTATACACCTTAGTAGTACGACTAATCTACTCACTCGATTGCATTGTCAACTAGTCCATGAACATAGTAAGGCTGATGGCCTACATATTCAAGGAGCGACAAGAGTAAAGGGAAAGGGGAGACACAAAAGATCCCGTTGGGTCGAAGTGCACCGTGAGGAAACTCACGGCCCCATCATAAGATAAGATAAGATTGTCAACTAAATACATCTATTGGTTGACTTTTTGTTGGATATAACGCTAGTGCAATGAAATCTATCAAATATTTTACTTTAAGTTTGTGATCTAAGAAATGGAAGTATAAGACCTCCCGTTTTTACAAAGTCAGTTAGAATTCTTCACAAGCAGACTCGCTTTTATAACGTAGTAGTATTAAGCTCACAGATATATCAATCTAAGGAGATCGGTCGAATCGCCGAGTTCATAGGAAGACCGAGTGTCGCGATCAGCGGCCGTACTACATAACATGGTTCTAGTTGAGCATGCCGTAATATACACTATTCATTGCGCGCGTCTTAAGGACTGCGAAGCGATGAAAGTTAAGCACAGCCGCAAAGGAGATCGGTCGAATCGCTGAGTCACGTATTCACTTCACTTTATCGGAAGGCGAAGTGGCGGAAATGTACGCCTATAGGGCATACACTTGTCTCAAGTTAAACGCTGGCTTGGCCTGTCTCCTTGTGTTATTAAATCTGTGATTAAGCTAATAGCTGGAATATCGTAATGCGAGCACATTAAAATCGTATGAACGTCAAATGAATGCGCTTTGCTCGCGCCGAGACGAGCGCCACCGGACCGGCTTCTGCGCTATGTTTTACATTAATTGTAAATTATTGCCTCGTTTTTTATACAGTTACATAACGTGACTATGTAAAGGTATTTAACGAGTGGCAAAAAAGCTTATAGTCTTAATATCACTGACAATTCCAAAGGGAATAAATTTTGGTTCAATATTGGAAAGGATATAAGTAGCATAGATGATGAGCCATGTGATGCCGGCAGAGTAGAATAGCATCACCCCATATCCTCCAAAGGGTGTCGTAGAAGGCGACTAATGGATCAGCAAAGGGGTATTGATTACCTTATACTCCGCCCACCAATCCGCATTGGGCAAGCGTGTTGGACTGCTTAAACCTCCTCCGATGACGAGGAGAGGCGTTGTGTCCCAGCAGGGGGTTGAATTATAAAGGTTCTTATGATGATGATGATTGGAAAGGAAACCAATTTCGGTTCAATATTGCTTCAACGGCATTGAGAATCTAAATAGATATCAATACGATTGCGCAATATCATTGAAAATTTCAATGCCATTGTTTCAATATTGGTATTTGACCACATTTTTCAATGCGATTGAAACATGTAACTACGAAGATTGAACACCAAATCATTTCCTGAACGGCAGCGAAGCGCTCGCGAGCTCGAGTTGGCGCGACATCGTATTGCGCTAAGTGAACATTGAATGTCATTGTAAATTGGAAACGTCGTTCAATGTGCAATGTTTAATACTTTTCAATGCTATTGATTTAATTTGGTTGATCCGTGTAATATCGTCTGCGAGCTTATCCAAGGAACTAATCTCGACTATCTTATCACTACCGCCCGGAACACAATACCTAATGTTGTTACCACTTTAGTAATGATCACCGACTATTATAATTGAACTAATCATTTGAAATATAACATTTAATTGAATAATAACTCTTTCAATTTAATTAAAAGAGTAGTTTGAAACACCTTATCTATTAAAAATAATTCATTAAAATATACCACTATCGTAATGGTGACAGATTTTTTTTTTTGTTATGAGATGGCCTCAGACCAATAAAAAAGTCAAGACGGAGCATTCGTAAGCAACCGCGACGAAAAAAGTGAAGCCAAGAATCGGCTATGTGTGCGTGATTTACACACACATCGAGTGCTAGACGTGTGACGTAATATAAGCGTGCTAGAGAATAATATTGCCAGCATATGTCTCAAGTACCCAATATGTAAAAGTTATTTCAATATAAAACCAAGCTAGTGTACAATATTTTGCTATAAAATAATCGAAATGTCAATTGTAGCTGATAATACAAAGTACAACCACAGATTTATAATAATTACTGACGTTTATAGATTGGCAATGAATCGACTAGGGCGAGACCAAAAAATGCACCAATGAGTGAATAATGCATACGCGTGCGTAAAAATAGTATTGCAGTCTGACAGTTGCTGTCATTTCTACGTGACTGACAGGCCGACCTAGGCCGCCTGTAAATACTGTACTGTACTGGTAGCGCTCTATCTATCTCGCTCTAATATACGTGTTAGTATGCTCTTCTATGTTGCCGATCTACAGTATTCTATAACTATGCATATAACTGAGAGGAGTTTTATTTATGAAAAATCATAAAAATTACTTTTTGAAATAAAATTACCCCGTTTTTGAATGTGATTGAATTTTGAAGTCTTCGTGTGTCCCAGATGGAGGACGCGACTTTTTCATATAATATCAATATCGCTATCATTTTCGTGGTTTTCGGGTGTCCCGATTCTGAATAGAAAATCTATTTCGAGATCCAAGATGGCGGACGCGACTTTTTAACATAATGTCAATATGGGTATCATTTTCATAGTTTTTGGTGGTCCCGATCTCAAAACAGATGTTGTATTTGTCCAAATCTGTTTTGAGATCCAAGGTGGCGGACACGACTTTTAATTAAATATAACGTCAATATGGCTATCGTTTTCGTGGTTTTCGGTTGTCCCGATTACGAATACAACATCTATTTTGAGATCCAAGATGGCTGACGCAACTTTAAAAAAAAATATCATTATGGGTATCGTGCCGATCAAACATCTATTTTTTGTTCCAAGATGGTGGACGCGACTTTTTAATAGAATATGAATATTTGTATCATTTTCGTGGTTTTCGGGGGTCTCCATTTCGAGTAGCACAGCTTTTTCGAGATCTGAGATGGAGGACCCGACTTTTTATTAGAATATCATTATCGCTATCAGTGTCGTGGTTTTCGGGTATCCCGATTCCGAATAGAGAATCTGTTTCGAGATCCAAGATAACGGACGCGACTTTGTAACATAATGTCAATATAGGTATCGTTTTCATGGTTTTCGGTTGTCCCGTCTACAAATACAATATGATTTTCTGATCCAAGATGGCGGACACGATTTTATGACAAAATGTCAATATGGGTTTCGTTCTCGTGATTTTTACGAATACACCATCTGTTTTGAGATCCAAAATGGCGGGGGCCATTTTTCAATATAATGTTATTATGGATATCGTTTTCGTGGTTTTTAGTGTTCCCAATTACGAGTACATCATCTATTTAGAGATCCAAGATGGCATTATATCCGAAATTAGTGGGGTAACTATCCTGCTTTACTAAATAGTAAATAATTAAGTTAAACAACAAGTTATTGTTTGACAGTACCATATTTATTTTACATCTACTATCTCTAAAAAAATATTGTGAAGACAATTATTATATTAATTCACCCAATGTAACAAAACAGTGAAAAGACAAACAAAACGTTTCAGTGATTTTTCATAATTCGTAATGGTACTTAATTTGTCCTAATTATTCTGGATACTAAATAAAGGACTAATAACATCATAAACTAGATATTTGAAATCTAAACTTAAATTCAATAAAGAAGAAGTCAGACTTAAAACTGTATAAACTAATAACGTAAGAACAATCAAAAATACTTTTTTTGGAACAGCATTTTTTTATTCAAGAACAAGTAATTAAATAATACTTTATTTTAAAGGGAATCAATCACCCTCATTTCTATTGTTACGAAATGCGTCAATTCAGTTTTGTTTCCACGTTATTTCATTTGGGAACCTAAAGTAATATATAAAATAATTCTATCTTTTATACCCACTGCTGAGACACAAGGCTACTGCCTAAACCTTCTTCGATGACAAGGAGAGGCCTTGTCATTTAAGGAGGTTTAGGCAGGAGTCCACCACGCTTGCCCAATGTGGATTGGTGGACAGAGTATAAGATGATCAATACCCGTTTGCTTATCCGTTAGTCGCCTTCTACGACACCTATTGGAGGAATAGGGTGATGCTATTCTACTCTGCCGGCATCACATGGCTTTATAAATAATAATTCTTCAATAGAATATAATACAAAAAAATGCGTGAGTGTCGTGGAACACTCGATCGGAACAAAGTTATGACTGGGCACAGACAATACCATACGCGGTATCTACAAACTCAACAGCCGCCAAGTCCGTACTGTGCAATAAGGAACTTCGTTCCGGAATTCACGTCCAGTATCTTGGATCTCAAAATATGTTGTATTCTTCTTCTCACTTGCTAGACTTCTTTGCTAACTCGCCGTAAACAATCCACGGACACAAAGCGCAATCCACGGACAACCTGTAAGACTTTTTATCTGCAAACTTATAAAAATAACACCTCATTTTATAATCCTCTAACGAGAATGTGTGGGTTTTACAACGAGATATCTCTTATGAACCCTCGTATATATGTTTTCAACTCAAGACCTAATATATTTAAAGAAGTGGTTAAGCAACACTTTAGTGTTTCTACCTGCGACTCCCATGTCGCTTAAAATTATTACTATAGATAGATAGATACTTATTAATTTAGTTTATCTGTAATATTGTTAATCTATAGGTTAAGGACCTTTTTCTTTTACTGTTTGATCTAAAAAAATATGTGTCAACATAAGAAGCATTTCAATTTAGCACAAAATCGAAAACCACAAAAACTATACCCATATTGACATTATGTTAATAATGTCGCATCCGCCATCTTGGATCTCAAAGTAGATGTTGTAATTGTAATCGGGACCACCGAAAACCACGAAAACGATAACCATATTGACATTATGTTAAAAAGTCGTGTCCACCAACTTTGATCGCACAATAGGTATTGTATTCGTAATGAGGATCACCGAAAACCACAATAACTATACCCATATTGATATTATGTTAAAAAGTCGCATCCGCCATCTTGGATCTCAAAATAGTTGTTGTATTCGGAATGGGAACCACCGAAAACCACGAAAACGATACCCTTATTGACATTTTGTTTAAAAGTTACGTCCGCCATCTTGGATTTTAAAACAGACGTTATATTTTTTAGTTAAATCGCTTCCTCCCAAAACCACAAAAATGATACCCATATTAATATTCTATTAAAAAGTCGCATCCGCGATCTTTGGTCTCGAAATAGATGTTCTATTCGTAATGGGGCCCCCAGAAAACCACGAAAATGATATCCATATTGAAAACCATCTTCACTAAAGAAAGTGAAAAAGGTCGTGACGGAAAACTCTTACACTTTATTTGTTTTAAAATATATATAACATCTGTAACACTATCGAAGCTACCCAATTATTGGGTAAAAATAAATTTCTTAATTGGCAACACTGATGCAATGGCGCCCGATAATCCCCAAATGCGTTCCGTAAATTACGTAATAAATATTTTTGTGAAATAATACAAGAATCAGTTAGTTACTTGTGGAAAGTAGTCCCTGATGACTTATTTTTAATACATGAGTTGTTTTGCAGCAGTATAAGACACATGAAGGCATAATTACGCCATTTTTTAATTTCAAAATATTTGTCAACATTGTGTTACTCATGTCGTGCGTCGCGGCAGACTGACGAGCGGCCGTCTTCATATTGCCGGTTCGTCATCATATTACTTGCCTCACTTATGAGCGCGGTTAGCTACGTCTAGACTTTTTTATTGGTCTGAGGAGATGGCAAACAAGCTTGCGGCCCACCTGATGTTAAGTGGTCACCGCCGCCTATAGATACTTGCAATATTAAGTGTAAAAATCACTTAACACCGCAAGTGCGTTTGCCATCCTGGGGACTAAGATGATATGTCCTCCATGTCCAGTAATTACACTGGCTTCCTTTCCCTTCAATCCGAAACACAGCGAACTGCTTCACGGCAGAAATAAGAAAGGCGGTGGTACCTACACAGACGACCCTACATATGGGTCTACCACCTAGTAAATTACCATCTAGTAGATTTTGATAATATTAATTTAAATAAAACATTTAATTTAAATAAAATATTTCAAACAAATGAAAAGTGTATTTTAAATCACTTTATCCATTAAAAATATTGCATAATGTCAGATAATTTATGCAAAGTATTTACGTCTAATTTGCAAGTAAATTTATTTTATTATTATATAGTGAAACAATACGCAATTATCAAGTTTATTTTATAGCGTCATGGCCGCCATTGCGATGGGTGACATGTAACATTAGACTTGTTTAACTTATATGTTTACTTCTGTGATGACGTCTACATTTGTTCCAGATTGAAAATTAAATATTTATTTGAGATGAATTTAGTCGTGCCCGAACTGGTGTAGTACCTCCACCTTACAGAAGACCACAGGCAAATAACACTATATTTTTGTGATGTTGTGTTTCTGATGGTGAGTAAGGTCGTCAGAGCTCCACGGGGTAGGCAAAGGGACTATGGTTGTCAGCGCGCGAGTGTCACATCAGTGCTGCAAGCGTCTATAGGCTACGGTGACTGATTACCACTAAGTAGGCCGTATGCTTGTCTGCCAACCAAATATCATAAAAAGAGACATTAGGGCAGCGCATGTACAGTAATAGTAGCGACCATTATGTATCAGTGATTATTGTTACATGACATGTAGGTACCTATAAGGCCAATCGTATAAGCGGAGTATCTACAATTTAATATGTTCCCTTCTGTATTCTCTTGGCGGCAATAAACAAGGTAATTGTATACGCTTGTGTTGCAACATTATATTAATTTAAGTTGCCATTACGCAATATCTAGATTGAAATGAAATACTTCTAAGTGGAAAGCTGTAATCTGTGTCTCCAGGTGCTATAGAATCATCTTAAAATGTAGTTATTAAGGTGACCAAGGTGGGTTAAAACGCGCGGCACACAACGCCGGTAGCGATTGGACAGCTAGGTTGCATATAGCACAGTATACCGAGAACAGTTGTTTATCTGCGGGCTGTCGGCGAGTTATTAGCCTACTCTGCGTTGACGCTAGGGCTATCGTAAATGTGCCGGGCGGGAACGAGCGGCGAGCGAATATGCAATGACATAAAAACGCGCGATCACACCGAGACCACCTTATGCCAATTATGTCAATGTGTGCGTCATAGTGCGTGCGTACACGGCGCCGAGTACGCACGCACACATTCTAATGGATAGCGGCCAGTTTGTATGAAGACGTATTACTGTTCTTGGTATACTGTGATAGAGGTTTGTAGCTCATATAAACCGCACCGATCATGCACGATGCACTGAAAACTAGTTTTCAATTGCGGGCTTTACGTACACTAAGACCTTGTAGGTTGGCAAGGCGAGGGTTGCTAGCGCGACTGCTGATCTTCTCGGATTTTGCAAAAAATACTCCTAAGTTCATAAACATGCATGACAGTTAAGTTGAAAAACCGATATAATTCTCTACTAGCCCCCGATTTGCCGACAAAATAATGTTCTTCAGCAAACATTGAAAACAAAAATGTACAACAACATTCAGAATAGAAAAAATACACTGAAAATAACGACCTGCCCCAGGCGGGAATTTCTAGTTTGAAAAATATTTATGCGTTTGTAAACGCAAAAAAAAATCAATAAAAACATTTAGAATTTTTATACGTAATATGAAACCGAAAAATTCTTATATTGTGTACCAACGAATTGCATCTAACCGGTTCGGCATCGCTTTGGGGTACTGCCGGCAATGTGTGACGCGACCTTTAATTACATAGGAGCGATAGATAAAGACATACATTACAAGATTATTACAACTTTACGATGTTCTAACGCCACGGTGCGGAGAGTATGCGGCTAATGGTCGGGGCGCCATTCTGTACATGGTACAAATATTATTTATAGTGTTGTTAGCTTTCGGGAGCGGTTTGAGAAAGATTTTCAAAGAGATCTTTGATTAGGTATAATTTTATAGCCGATAAGTTATTTATTGCTTTAGAAATCCTTATTTTTTTATGGCATGTAACTATTTGAGCTCTATTAAGTAGCTTAATTTAGATTATAAGATTAAGTTTTTGATCTTACTTTGACCAATAAAAAGTCCTTACCTTCTAAGATACATTTTGATATTGTATGACTTTTTACGAATGTGTTAGATCCCTAATTTAAAAGTTAATATGATAAATATTTTTTGAAGTCAGTGCCCAGCATTTGTTTAAAGTAAATAACTACATGAGTAACTACAATAGGTATAAAACTAAATAGTTATCTAGAATAACATGAGGCTGGCACCGACTTCAAAAAATAGTTATCATATTAACTTTTAGAGCGTTTCAAACAAAAAGCTTTAATTGTTCCTCCTCCATAAATTGGTTTATTTTTTTTATTAATATAAACAAATCTATTATCTTCTATTGCACGTTTACAAAACAGTGAAAAAGTAGTGTGAGGAGAAAATAAATGACGATCGCGTAAACTGCGCTCATTCGGCCGCGCCACAGATAAAAATATAAAGCGAAGCGTAGACACTAGAGAAAGAAAAAAAATGGTAATCGATTAAAAAGGGGGGTTTCTTGCAAATAGGCAGAGTGCAGACTTAGTCAGGAGTAGAGGAGGAGAAGGTATTTTTATGCAGTCAAAACATTGACTAATCTAAAGCTACTATACTTTGCTTCTTTCAGACTTTGCAACTTACACCAATAAATGTAAGCCTCATTAAGAACTTGTAATTGATACTAGCTAATGGACAAATATGCATGATAAAAGTAAGATAAAATTATTTAATAAATAAACCTAAATAAAATATTTAAACGACCAAGATTCATGAAGAAATAAATGTTCATGGTCATTTGCTCATTTGCTACTACCAGGATACGGACCCAGACCGCTTGATGTGTAGGTAGAGCTACTGACCACTCCACCACGTCGGCGTCAAACTTAATTCTATATACAGAAGCCTTTTGCATTTTAATTTGAAAGCTTTCGTCGGCACCGATTATAAATCCATTGACATAAAACCGCAATACGTCGGCACCAGTTGCGCCGTAGAAAACATTACCAAATAAGTAGAAATAAAATCTTTCCTTAATTTCTCGTAACCATAAAAGGGAGCTACTGGTACTCCGCGTTGGGTTAATGTCGATTTGGGTTTTAATTGATTGAGAAATGTTAATGCCTTCTGTAATGTGAATTACATTCTCACGTACATTTGTGTACTCGTATCTCCTTAGAATTTTTTTTTGACGTGACAACGTCTTATAATTCGATAGAGCCGGCTGCACGCACGAAAAAACATGACGTCATGCGGCGTTACCTCGCTCTGAATCTAATTCTCTAATTTGAATTTGGAATTATGTTCTTTAAAATTTAAACTTTCAATGATACCAAAACCAGCCAGATACAAATAGTATAGCCAAAGAGATTTTATTACAAGTTTATTCATACTATAATGCGAAATCTATTAAACAAGTGAGATTAACGTTTTTTCAGTTTCGTTTTCAACTCCAACAGCTTACGCCACCGAACTTGATTATTAATTTGTGTAACAACCCTAGGCCTTATGTTCTTTTTATTGTGAATACCACTAATAGACAATAAATGCTATGAAACCTATTCCTGGCTCATTACATTTGTAATGTATTCACGGCTGACTATAGTAACAGATATTTAGAAAAGTATATTAGCAAATTACCAGTTATTAAGAGAACAATTTAGTTACCAAAAATATGAGTGAATATTTTTATAATGTTAGAAATTCTAAATTTTGATACAATAATTCTTGGGGCGGCTGACTAAAGCTCTTAAGTCAATATGGGCTCCATAGTGACTTTCGTTCTTATAGTCTTTTCTTTTTAGTAATTATTTACAATAACTTAATTACAATATATTTAAAATAATTAAAGTTAGTAGCTAAATAGTGTGTATCAGAAAATCTCCAAGCTAAGTTGATTATCAGACTTGATAAATCTCAGCAAAATGCAACTCTCGGTCGCAAGTTATAAATAAACCATTTGGTATCAAATATGGCTCAGTTTTAAGAAAGATTTTTTTTTAAATAAGCGTATAATTTGTATGAGCACTTGTTGATTCAAGTTCCGTGGTCAAACATTTGGCGACCGTCGCGGCAGGACGCACGTAGCCTCGATGAGTTTAAACAAGTTGAGATTTCAAAGTGCCGACGATGTACTTGCAGACAAAGTACAGTTTGTCCTTCAAGGACCGGCACGTAAAAAATAATAATGTCATCATTATCATCATCAAGAGCCTTTAGTTCGTTGCTGGGTACAGGTTTCGTACACGATAATAATAATTTATTTCCATTTCTTAACACCGTTTTCGACAAAGTGTCGCCGTCTACACTTCAAGAATTTCAGGTAAGTTCGTCGGGATAAATTAATATTTGTTTGTTAAATAATAATTATACAAATTAAAACAACATTGGTTCATGAATCTTGATTTCTTCTTTTCCATAATTACTTATACCTTTTTTTTTGTCGGGGAGGTCAAATGCATTTACGCATCGTCCCTGCCTGTGGGGTGGTGCCAACCGCAGGGGATATGTGGCACTCGAGGTAAAGGCGTTCCCTCCATACCCACTAAACATCCTCCCGGCTTGACTTCCAGTGCACTATTACGGGACGGCTCGGGATCTACGCACGTGGGCGCAACTACACCGAGACCGTCCCAACGCTGCCCGTCTAGGCACTCGTTGCGCACCAATTGGTGGCCAGCAGCCCACAGGGGCTGCCGACTAACGCCAGCCCCTGTGGGCCGCTGGCCGACGCCGGCCTTATAGGCCGCCTCCTCACCGACGGCTGCTCGACCTGGCGCGTCCTCCGCAACGATGACACCGGGAGCAGCCATCGGACCGCACCCGGGGGACTTCGGGCACGCTCGTGGTCTTGAAAAGGGCCGTCCGGAACTAGCCGTGGTGGGAAAACAAAAACAACTCGACGATGGCATGTGACTTCGAATGCCAAGGGGATACCCTTGACATCAAAAGCCACACACCCGCCGAGAAAGTTTCCCCACCACGTTACCAGGATCCGCCACGAGGAGGCTTCCGGACGTGGACCCCTCCATAATTATACCTAGTAATGTATACATGTTATGTTTCTCCGTGATCTTACCATTTACAAAACCAGTTCTTAATGATACTCAATCTGAATCCTTGTTTCTTATCGCCGCACAAGACACTCTCGCCTTGCCGACCTGCAAGGTGCTTCTTCAGGCCTCTTTTGAGTGACCCAGGATAGTAAGAAGGGTGTGCTGACAATAAACTGCATTTCTTGATTCCCTGATCACAAACCCTACCCCATAGCCCTTTTAATGAATTGCTCTCCAGATGAACAACGACATACGGAGGATCACAAATGTATGCTTAGCACCTGAATTAAAGAAATCTATTTGACATTAACACAAAATGGTGGTGAGTATTAAAAGTTAAATTACTTAGACAGCTGTCTGTTTTGTTGGTAAACATTAAGCTCCACATAATTTAAGTGTAATTTATTATAAAAATACGCAAAAGTGAATGGAAATTGTATAATATTGATGTTCAACTTACGTCTCACAAGTGAAAATATTATCTCAATGAAACAAGTGAATACAATAAAAAAAAAACAAGTGAAATCAAATTGATATGAAAACTAGTGTCAGTTGTTCGAAAATATTTGTTATTTAAAGGCCGAAGAAAGGAGTGTCAATATAATATAATTAAACCAACCCTAAGAAACACAGGTACAAGCGAAAGCACCAAAATAGTGGAATAAATGTGAAATTGAGACTTTTAATTTTATATATACGTTAGTCTTAAGTTAAAATCAAAATTACCTCCACTCACAAAATTCAATACCACAGTCATTGCTACTGCGACCACAGACTAAAGAAGTTACTACTAAGCTACTAACATTTACCCAGGAAGCTAGAGTAATCTGCAGGCCATACTCTATACTAACTAATGAAGCTAAGTAGATGGTGGTGACATCTATCGATACTTGAGAAAAACTTCAAGATTGAATGTTATTGACAAAGTGGTTAAACTACTAACGCGACCGCCAGGGAGTAAATTACATTTACATAGAAAAATAACATTTTTTTTTGAAAATGGATTACAATAATATTACTAATCGCAAGAGAAATTATAAGATAAATATTGCAGTAGAGAATTCCTTTGAAACGTTATCAGACGAAGACAATGACAGTTCACTCTCACCAAGTTCTCCTACCACTCAATTAAATCGCAGCTGTCCTGAAAATAATATATATCTCAACGACAAAATAGAGGAATTAGAAAGAAAAATTTTGACACTTGAAGAAAAACTTCAAATAGCAGATAACGAAATTGAAAATTTACTGACAGAAAATAAAGTTCTTGCTAAACAAATAAATGGATATGAGTTAAAGATAAAAACACTTACAAGTGTCTGCAAATCTACTCCACAGAAAAAAAGATTAAAATCAAAAAGGACAAGCCTAAATAAAACCAAATTAGACTTTTCTTGCTTAGAAGACAAAAATAAAGAATTTGATACTAATAATAAAATTAAAATAACGCCATCTAGTCAAAATACCAAGATCGATTCGACTATAGAAAGAAGGATCAATACCTCGCATCAGATGTCACCAGATATCGCCGTAAACAATACAACCAAGAACAAGCTATGCATTATAAGCAGTTCTAAAAAACATAACGTAATAAAAATGATAGAAAAATTTGACATTGACAAGTATTATAATTATTGCCATCACTTGATAACTAACGGTGGTATATCAGAATTATTTGACTACACTACTACGAAATTGAACGAATATAATGACAATGACTACTGCATCATTTTGATTGGTGAATCCGATTTCAATACAACCAAAGATTACATTCAATTAATTTACAACATAAGACAATTTGCTCAACTTATGCAACACACAAACTTAATTATAGCTGTGCCAACCTACATATGTGGTGCTGTAATCTTCAACTGTAGGGTAGAAATATTCAACAGCCTTCTAAACCTCGACGTCCAAACACATGGGCACGCACATTTGATTGACTCCAACCGATTACTTTCCTATGATATGTTCTCCCCACGGACGGGTAAATTAAATAGAAAAGGATGGATATGCATGTTCAAGAACATTTTTAATTTACTTCACCCTAAGGACGTTATTTCTATGTCAAACGATTGTAACGAAACCAAACTTCAGGATAAAGAGTCTAAGTTTTTTCGTCTATGATCACATAAATGTTTTTCATCAGAATATATGTGGCTTACTCAACAAGTCTGACCTACTAACTGTATGTATAGAGGAACTACGTGAGGATGGATATGACCTTGATGTGCTATGCTTAACGGAACATTTTATGCTTGAAGATGACAAACCCAATTTATCATTAAGCAACTTCAATCTAGCGGCAAACTACTCAAGAGACAGTAGAAGAGGCGGTTCTTGCATTCTTGTCCGATATGACCATGAATATAAGAATATTGACTTATCTAGGTATTGTGTAAAACGTGTAATCGAGTGTTGTGCAGCGGAACTTTCACAACTTAGCATTATCATTGTATGTGTATATAGACCACCTAATACTGATTTTGATTTATTTTTAGAAAAAATGACACAAATGTTGGATTTTATTCACAAACGAAAAAACAAAAAAGTAATAGTATGCGGCGACTTTAATGTTAACATACTTAATAAAAACAAAATATGTATGGATTTCGAAAACTTACTACTTAATTTTAATCTGAAATTATTAATCGATAAACCCACAAGACTTAGTAGTAAAACGTGTATAGATAACTTCGCTACAAACATCAAGCGTTGTAAGTCTTATATACTGGACCTAAATTTATCAGATCACTCTGCACAGCTACTTAAAATACCTGTCAAAGAATATTGTACTTTGAAATCCTGGCGTATTAAAAAACGAGATTTAAGTAAAGAGAACATAAAAAAATTCTGCGACGCCTTAAGTAGTTTAAGTTTTACAGAAGTTTATAAGCTGACAAGCGTTAACGAAGCTTTTTCTTCACTACATGGAACAATATGCATGTTTTATGATCTTTGCTTTCCCTATTACACTCTTAACATAAAGGCTAGAAAAAGACATAAGTGGATCTCCCGTGGTATCAGACTATGCAGTAGAAATAAGAGAAAATTACTATGGAATTACAGAAAATCTCCCTCTCAATTGAATAAAATACTACTTAAAAATTATTCTAGTCGTCTCAAAAAAATAATAAATTTAACGCAGAAGAGCCAAAACAATTTTGCTATTAACACTGCTACTAACAAGTCAAAAGCTACATGGTCCATAATTAATCAGAATAAAAGCAATTTCCCACGTGAAAATATAAAAAAGATTTCGAACGAAGGTAAAATTGTAACTAATCCTTGCGTCATAGCAAATCTTTTTAATAACTACTTTATAGATCAAATTAATACTACATCAAAAGTGACATCCGAAAATAAGAAAATTGACATTAAATCTGACTCTAACTCGAACTCTATTTTTATGACACCGACTAATCCTCCTGAAATAATTAAAATTATGACATCCTTAAAAAATACCACCAGTGTTGGTTATGATGATATATCTACCTCAGTTATTAAAAACTGCGCTAATTATCTTGCACCGCCATTGTCCTATATAATAAACCTCTCTCTAAGTCAAGGCGTGTTTCCAGATGCCTTAAAACTAGCAATAATAAAACCATTACATAAAAAGGGTGATATCACTGACATAAAAAATTATAGACCCATTGCTCTCTTACCAGTACTATCTAAAATATTTGAAAAAGTAATTTATACAACAGTCTACAAATTTTTTGAAAAATACCACATATTTACTCCACAACAATACGGTTTTCGTCGAAATAGATCTACTAACATGGCTACTTTCAACCTAATGAAGTTAGTCACAGAGTCTATGGACAAAAGGGAAAACATCTGTGCCTTATTCATGGATATGACGAAAGCCTTTGATTATGTTAACCATGGTTTACTGTTACAGAAACTGTGTCATTACGGAATACGCGGCATTGCACTTAAGTGGTTTGAATCCTACCTTAGCAACAGAAAACAGCAAACTGTTATCAAAAGTATCTGCAAAAAATCACTTAAAGAAATAGAACATGTATCGGAATGCAGATATATTGAATACGGTGTTCCGCAAGGAACAATATTAGGACCTTTATTATTTCTAATATATATCAACGACATACCAACATCTATTAAATATCCTATGACTTTATTCGCTGACGATAGTACAATCTTAATAAAATGTAAAAATAATTTGACATATGAAAATGAAATAACAATGACCTTAAATTATATAATTAAATGGCTTGACATGAACAATTTGAATATTAACATTGACAAAACTAAAATAATACACTTTCGACAATACACTAGGGCACCAAACTTGACCATACGCCATAAAGATAAAATACTAGAGCCTGTCGCCTTTACTAAGTTCTTGGGTTTATACATAGACTTTCAAACAAATTGGTTAACCCACACAAATGATCTTTGTACGCGTGTTAATAGGTTTGTCTTTGCACTTAAGTCACTTTCTAGAGTAGCTAGTATTGAAACGGTAGTAACTGCCTACAACGGATACGTTGCCTCTATCCTGCGTTACGGAATTATCTATTGGGGTAACTGCTCTAACAAAGTGGAAGTTTTTAAGGCACAACAAAAGTGTATTAGGGCCATTAAATCTTTAAAACAAACCGATAGCTGCAAACAACATTTCATAGAACTCAATATACTGACTTTACCTTCCCTCTATATATACGAAACTGCAATGTTTGTCAAAGGGAATTCACATCTTTTTCCTGCCTTAACGTCTGGCCAAACAAGAATCGGCAGACGACATGGAACAATATTGAGTGCACCGGTGGCAAAAACAGCATTAAAAAGAAATAGCTTTTGTTGTATGGCGCCTAAGATTTATAATAAATTGCCGAAAAAAATCAAAGAGAATAAATTAATTATATTTCGTAAGGAATTATTATCACTATTACTGGGCAAAGCATATTATACTCTGTCAGAATATTTAACTGACAAACTGTGAATAAAATTTAACATGGATAGGTACCATAAATCAATTCTCTAATATATGTATCTATTTTATATTTTTGACATTATTATTTATTGACATACTAGTATCGAATTTCTTAATGTATAAATACTTAATTTAATGATAAATAAATTGACATTGTATTATATTACCGTTGATTAACTAAACATAATTTAATGATATTTGTACGCCTAATAAAGGCCGAACATAGTGAAACAACCATTCTGTACCATCCTATATTATTACCACCTATGTTTACAAATAAATGATTTGATTTGATTGATTTGATTTAGTTCGTTAGTGTGATAAATTGAATTATATAGAAATGCTTTTTACAGGATAAATTATTGTATGAATGATCCAAATGCGTGGGAGTTAACTGCCCAAAATTTACCCAATTTTAATTAATTTTTATTATCTATTAACCTGTAATGATATTTTGAAATCATTATGAAATTGTAAGCTGTGGATTTTCTTTCGCCATTTCTTATCCATCTCAACATAATAATTAATATTTAAGCAAAATAATTATTTCGTCCCGAAATGGTGGTGGGGCTTTGGACGATTAGCAAAGTCCATATAAGTAGAAAACTTTTTCATTTCATTTTATGAAAATATTTGAATGCGTAAACTGGAGGTAAATTATTAAGTTGTGTCACATATGCTTATTTATGACCCTCATTACTCCAAATTTCATCAAAAAAATGACCGACGCAAACTTTATAATTGGGAACAGCCAAATTACTGCAAAACACCGTCTGCGGCTCCCGACGACCAGTTACGCGAATCCCAGCTTTTTATAAACAGTATAAAAACCAAATTATTTTATTATTATGTTGGAGGTGAAATAAATTTTCGATCGCCAAATTGAATTCCCGCTAACGTTAACGATGGGAACAGTTCCTAGAACGATGCTTAATTGAGGATAAGGTTACGAGCTAGCTGATCTATAAATTCTATTAGGATCATGTAAACTTAATGGGTACATATATAGAATTTTGACCTTCGGATCAGAATCATTTACTCAATTGTAGGTACTAATAAAATAAGGCACTAGAATAAAAATACAATTTTAGACATGGAATAAAACTAGCAACATTCTTCTTATGAAATGGGACTTTCCGGAATTCTGGCGATTGTTCTTCTAACTGAGCTACAACAGGACTCAGAAGACCCGTTTTTGAGTTACTTTTACCACATGTAACTTAAAATACCAGAATATCAATTTTAAAAGGAAATAATATCATACTGTATTTTTGTAATATATTATATATGACAAGATACATGGACCCAATCAATAACGCTCGAGTATCTTGCTAATGTATATTTCTGAAATGAGTTACCTTTATGTATATGTAAGTAGGTATGTCATATGACTATTTATTAATGTGATAGAAAACGATCTTAACATTTTTATATAAATGTGGATATTTTGAATAAGCAATTTTGAGTATGAGTTATGCAAGATCCCAAAATATGAACTCAGATTAAAGAATTTATTATAATCAGATTTGTAAATTCTGACGTGCGAAGTTCCTTGTGCCATCACTTTCACTTCAAATTCAGAAAACAATCAACTGTCGACACTGGTACTCGGATTACTAAACACAGCAGTTTATCAATAACATTAAAATGCCGTGAAAGATTTCCCAAGCAGACAGCAGTCCACAGTTAGATAGTAACCTAATACAACAGTATCAAATGCTCATGGGGCAACCGCAGGCTCGGTTACCAATTCTTGTTCTTCTCAAATCATGTGAAAAGGTGAAACTTATGCAATCATTGGTACGACTCATTGAACGTGGTCGTCTATTGATTTGATATTGCAAATCAGAAATATATGAGCGGAAGATAAGCGTCATGCGTTTGTGCTAAATGGATTAACCCAGCCTGAAGTAGTTTTTTTTAATGATTTACGGGGAACTGTTGGCCTCCACCTCACCTGATGGCGTGATGATAAGGCTGAAGATGAAGCGAGCTTCACCTGTGGAACCTTTAATCACAGAGGAACTACCTTATTATTAACAGCCGGAACACAATCGTCAGTAATTATAAATGTATGGTTAACACCATTGGCAGAATTTAAAAGTCAGATCTGATTAGGGGAAGAAGGAATGATTTTGGTATTGGTTAAATAAATAAAATATACATGACTGCAAAAACATCATTATTAAGAAAAAGTATTTATGGTATGAGTACTCAAATTTACAACAAATTGGCAAGAGAATTTCGTGATATGACTATAAATTTATTTAAAACAAAATTAAAGCAAGTACTTATAGAGAAATGCTACTAATGTTGACGATTTTTTAAAAGAATAATCTTGTTGATAGTAGATAATTTATTTGATTAATTATTCGATTATTATTATTTTGACATTCACTATTATAAATATGATTTAATTTGACAATTGTAAAATGTAATGAGATTAATTTTTATCATAGTGTATATAATATTAGAGACATTTATTAAACTTTAGTTTTGTACGCCTACTAAGGCAGAACATGTCGAGCAACAATGTTTAATATAAGATCTTTCCTGTACTCATGTTCCAACAAATAAATATCTTTATCTTTATCTTTATACATATTAAATATTGGATATGGATTGCATATAATCTCCGCTCTGCTCCAGTAGACAGATTTTATACATCCGTTTCTCTGCTCCGCAGCCTCGATCTGCTCCAATGGACAGCAGCCTAATGGCCGGTTTCAATATTCAATTTTTAGTTTTAGTGATCGCCCTACCAGAGTTTGGTTGCTAAGTGATCGCTATAAATTAACAATAACTGCTAAGCAATCAAACTTCAGTAAGCTTATATGAAGCGTCGTCGGTGGCGTATTGCGAAAGAATGTCGTCTCCCACTCTTGGTTCGATCCCCTCCACGTACCAATGTGTTTTCAAATTTTGAATTCACATGTACGTTTAATCAACGCTTTTACAGTGAAGGAAAACATCGTGAGGAAACCTGCACACAACTATAAAGAAATTCTTAGGTTGTGTGTGAAGTCGACCAACCCGCACTTGGCCAGCGTGGTTGACTAAGGCCTAATCGCCCCTAATGTAGGGTAGGCTCGAGACCCTCGGTGGGGACATCAATTATGAGCTGTTGATGATGATGATGAAGCTATATAAGCTTCATCATAGAATATTGAAACCGGCCATAAACCATCTCAGCAATCCGGATAAACAATAAGAAAATTGTTGTAATAAGGATAAGTTTCGTCAGTCTTGAAACTAACTTTGCTTGTGTCACAATAATCACCTAGTAATAGGAAACTGTTTGACAAATCGTTTTGCATCGCTGTGGGAATAGACAATAAGAAAATACAAACTGTCCGTACCTTAGGCTAGCATTTACGGCATGTTAAGTTAGTGGGTGGAGCTGTTAAGTTCGAACTCAAAATGATTAGCCGTCATGATCGAGAACTCGACACACGAATTTATGGTTAATCTCTAACGCTTAGAGCTTAGAATTGTTAGTGCTTGACGCGACAAAAGGTGATTTCACACTATCGTTTCGTTTATGGCAGGAAGGATTGGCAGTAATGATGGGTTATGCGTCGTCCACATCAGATTGCGGTTTGAAATCGGGGGAAATGATGTGTTGTGGGCAGTTAGCGTTTACAAATGGGCCTTAGGAGTTTCACGCAGATTACACCGAGGGTGTTATTGACAGAAATTGAGCGCGGCTAACGAGCGGGTATTGTCGGGGAATATTTTCTTAATAGATTTAATGCACGGTCGCTACCGCTGCCGGAGATTTCAATTTGGAGTTCATTTTTTATTTGCTTTTTTAGCTTATGGCGTTCATTCAATGGTTGTTTTGCACAACGTGGAGAGAATTCTAAATACGATAATATCGTCGATATCGTAGATAAACATTTTCGTAATTAGATAACGCTGTGAATAACGTATATTATAATGGTTTTAACAAACTTTAGTAACAGTGAAAAAACATGGAATACAACAATGGATAGAGCATTGAAAATACGGTCAGAAAAAGAACTTCTTTAGTGGATAAGTAAAATTTATAGGACAGTGTAATCGAAAAAATACCAGAGTTTAAAGAGAACCATGAACGTATAATGGTAAATTATGAAATGAACAAAACGATTGACAAAATATTTTGGAATAATAATATTCCTTTTAAGTTCATTATTAAAAGTTATTGGGTTATACACATTTAATTTGATAATACCAATAAACGCCGTTGAGGATGTTTATAAAGAATTTATGATTTGAATTAAAAATAGTATATTGATTTGGTTTTCTTATCTTTAACAGGTTAAACACAGTAATGTATATATCCACTAGTGATATACTTAGATATTATTTATTTCCACAATAAGACCAATGAAGGTGCCTTGTAGAAACCCTTTTTAATACAAAAAAGCAAACTTGTAAAGTATTTGAAATCTCTACCTACACATGTGCTTCTTAAAAATTAAAAGGACACTTTAGAAAAGCTCTCGACAGTATAGCCAATCACAAAAAGCGACAGAGATTGCAAAAACATTACTGAATACAACTATTTATCCTTCAAAAGTAAAATTGAAAGGGCATTCAAGATTTTTTTATTGTTATAGGTTCCCAAAATAGTTTTAAGTTCCCAAATAACGTACCGAATACCCATAAATGGGTTCATGATCTCAAAAAGGCTGTTATCATGTTTTTGTTCGCGCCAATAGGTAGTTGATTGGTCTGGTGCGCGTGATTCACTGCCGGTAATTGCGGGGTTCATGTTGTACTCTTATTGTCCAGTTTACTTCCTTTATGTGTGTTTTTTGCTTCGATCCCTGTCGTATTAAGTTTGTAATTGGACCAACTGGGTGCTCTACAGATTTAGTTTTGTAAAAGATGTCTGGAAGAACTTTAATGGATTGATTTTGGGCTAAATATAAAGCGGTATGGAAGGTGTCGTAAAAATATTGCTATCAATAAACTGCTGGTTATAGTACTGGTTATAAGCTTTTATTAATGATCCCATTCTTCGCTTGCGGGCAGTTAAGAACTTATGTCGGAGCCAGCTCCTTCAGAAGATGCTTATTCTATTATATTCTATTCTTAATTAATGGCGTCGCGTCGCATTAAGCGTACGCATTTTGCCAATGTCAAGTGAAAATGTAACTAAACTCCCAGAAGATGCCTATTTTTTACTCCCCGAAGTAGCTCTTGCGCTTCAACTCTCCTGATGCAAAGTGACGTCATGGTTGGAGGGTAGAATCCAGTGTCACTTCGAACCCTCAATCATTGAGAGACGCTGTCTTACCACTAACTGTTGGAGCATTACAAAGTTTATTAGTTGTGAACTCGGGATCATTGGATCTGAATCTGGTGGACTATTGTATAGATAGACAGACCATAGAGGCACTTAAAGGGTGGATCTTGAAGAGACTATAATAAGGAACTGTGAATCCAGCAGCGCGTGCCACTCTCTGGTTGAGCATATTAGCTAATTGGGTCATATATAGGATAGGGATCTCTAGGATGTCTTTAGCGATACAAAGGCGCCGGTTGATTTCCTGAAAGAGTTCGGCAGACTGTAGTGACGGTGAGTGGATGGATATCTACTCCACTAATTATGGAAACATCCTAACTAAACAATCTCAAACTAGAAAAAACCTCATATAGCATGTGACTAATCGTCCGGCGACTTCAATCACCTTTTTGCCCCCTATAATTTTGGTAGTAGATATCATATTGGCAAATTAAAATTAGCATTCTAATATGGTTCCTGGGCAATTTGTGTCCCGATTGGTTTAGGCTGGCCGCCCACTAATGGTATTACAAAATAAGCCATTCCTCATTCCGTCAACGAGATTGTTATATCACTGGGGTGACCACACGAGACAAGTCTCCTCGCTTGTGCTTTGATAATATTAACTAAGAAATTTAGTTTGAATTTTTATTCAACAACTGGGCTTCACTCGCGTTAATGTTGGTTATTATATAGCCTATAGTCTTCCTCGATAAATGGAATTTCATTTTAATCAAAAATTTTGATTTGATTTGATCCGAATTAATTTCGTTTTATTTTTATTTTTAATCTAATGCTTAGTATGTTTTACAAACGTTAAGATTTATTTTGTATTACTAACACAAATGACTAATTGTTCGTCGAAATAAATGAATTTATTATAATTATATAAAATTAAGAGATTTTTCAATTTATTTATTAAATAATTTTGTTCATTGTTGGTATGTTAATTACATGTTTTTATCACTAAAAGAAATAAACGCATTTATTGAAAAAGTAAGATAAAGCACTTTTTAAAGGAATACAAAAGTACTTTAAATCTTAAAAGTACTTTTGTATGAAATTCCAATGATCCTTCAAAGCATCGTGTTTTAGCTACTCGATGACTGAATATTAGAATTTCAGAAGGTAAAATATTTTGTAGTTATTGATTATGTTTGATTACAAAATTCATTTATCTTTAGTTTTAATATGATAAAAAGACAAAAGCTATTTCGTAATCTATTTACTTATATTTAGCTACAATTTATTTTGGTATTCCAACAAACAGCAGTAAATGCAACTAGATAAATTGGGAAATGTCTCGTTTCAAATCGTATTAGATGGTACGCCTACAGAGGACCCAGTTGTATACAATTTGTCATAATAATGAGGTACGCGCCACATTGCCGTCACTCTCTGGAAGCTGTGCTTTTGATTACATTTTAATGGAATTCTTAATTTTGATGTTACATTATCATTCTGGGATCTTGTTTGGACCTGTTAACTTGTGGCATTATCATGTTTTTGGAATTCCAGATTAATGGAAATTAGTTACCTAATTCTTTTTACTTTATCGTGTACATAGTATAGAGGAAGTATTGTAATCTTCAAAAAATTCGAATCGAGATTTGGACGGATTTACACGTTTTGGACCTCCCTGAGTCCAAAAATACCGTTTTTGGAATTATGTGTATCAGTGTGTCTGTGCGTTAGCACGATAACTCTAGTATGCTTTAACTTATTGCAACCAAATTTAACATGCATGTATGACATCAAAATATGAGGTTTCTATCAACTTTTGAGTCGTTTCCGGTATACGAGAAAGTCAAGGGGAGACCACTCCCGATTTTTTTGTACTAATGTTACAAGTAAGTACTTATATTTTTCTTCTTCTTTTGTATTCTGCTCAACACAGCAATTTGTCCACGACATTTAACTGCTCCTTTGTCTGAATTCTGTCAGAGACAATGTCCAATGACATTGATAATTATAGTTTGTGGAATCGCAAGTTAGTAAATAGCGTATCATTTATTGTTTTTGGAGTTCCTTAATTTCATAGTTAAATCTCGTCATTTTCATTACTTCTGCAGTGAATCACGCATCGTGTTAGTTGTAACAACTTGGAAAGGGAATTTTCCGAGTTGACCTTTACTGGTCCCGGGTTCGATTTGTTTAGTTTGGCTCCATATTCCACACCCGTTCCAATTCTGTCTGGCTAGCTACAACCGTCTAGCCAAGTTTGTCGCAGGAGAGAGAGAGAGAGAGAAGCTTGCGGTCATAAGTCCCACACTGCTCCTGGCTTCCCCTCCTGCAACACTATGGACCCTCAGGAATGATCTCAGTTCTTGTCTGCTAAAACTTCACAATGAAGTCCATGAATATAAAAATAAACCAATATGATAAGCATTAAAAAAAAATAAACAAGCGCAGAGTAATCGCGCCCCCCGCGGTCGGCGGCGCTCGGCGGCGCTCGGCACAAGTCGTGAGCTCACTAATTGGTTAAGTACCCACTTTCTCTCTGAAGGTTAATTTGTTAAAATATTTTCCTTTGAGAGTTTTGTTCGTGTTTGTTTGTTTTGTGGTTTCTATACAGCTTAGTGATTAGACTGAGCAATTAGCACGTGTAACAGAAATAAAGCACACTCTGAAAAGTTTCTTTAGAATCGGCTACTGAATCGTTACAATACCCATCTGAGTACTGACCGCGCACTAGGTAGCTTAACTTTTGTAATCTATACGTAAAATAAATTTCTCAACATTTTGTGAGTAAATCTTAATAAAATAATACCAATTGTACTTACTGCATAAAGTCCAGACAGAAACATTTTATGAATTATCGAAATATTTTTGTTCATACAATATTGTCATTCAACCTCTTTGGTCGCAGTCGCAGGACACTGAACTAATTGTTTTAAGAAAGAAAACAAAGTTGGTTAATATTCAAATACAAAACTCATTATTGCCCTTGCACCCTGTCCCTGCGTCCTCTGTGATTAGTTTGTTTCTTGTGTAGTTCATTTCGTTGAATTGACTGATCTTTTTGAAGTAAAAACATCTTTACGTACTGTTACACCCCACTAATTGCTATAATATTGCTGACTTAGGGACAAATACATGTTAACAATTATTATTGTGATCAGCAATATTACAGTATATAAACTCGCGTTTTTACTATTTTCATTAGTCTCTGTTTGACTTGCCTAATTGCTGCACAACTACGGACCTGGTTTCTGCCTGCCGGTTGGCGTCAGCAAGGAAGCTCTTTAAACAGACCTCCTCGCCGCGTCATATTTAACCCGTCATATAACAAACGGAATAGTAGTGTTAGAAGTGTAGTAAAGTACCTATGCGTATTCAACTTGTAATTTTCAATAAGTAATTAACACTGTGCAAGAAAATTAGTTTTTTTTTTTAATTAACTTCAGTGCCCAGTGTAACAGTACGCTTGACTTGGGTAGTAAGCTGACAAGAGCCTTACGGAAGTTGAGAGGGCGTGGCGAGCGGAGCAAAGAAGCTTGTGGCCCACATTGTGTTAAGTGGTTACCGTCGCCTATAGACACTTGCAATATTAAGGGTAAATCAAATCTTATATTTTATTAGAGTGCCACAAACTTATCTGAACCGGTCTTGGATATGGACGTTTCTTTTGAATAGCTAGCTAGCGACCTTAGCTGTGCGTTCATTTTTAAGTTCGCATAGTGCTAATCACACGGAGACCTCATAGTAATGTTCGTGAACGCAACGCTTTTTGAATAGATGGGTATGAATATAAACAAATAAATGTGATTTTGGAATAGTTGTTGTGTATAGTAAAAGGCGTAGTTGTACTGACCCCAGGGCGCAGAGCAGCGCGAGGTAGTGCGGCGGCGAGGGCGGGCGGGCCTTCCGCCCGGCGCTCATGGCTCACATGGCGCGCATGCCGCCCAAGCCCGCGCGGTCACCACTGCAACAATAAATAGTTAACTATTTTAATACTAGAAAAAATGCACTGAAAAAAAAAAATTACCATAAAAACATAAGCACCAAGCACTGACAAATTTCGACAGCGAAAAGCAATGTCTCGGTGGCGGGGTTCGATTCCGGCCTGGGGCAAGTCGTTTTTTTTAGTGCATTTTTTCTAGTATTAAAAATAATTACGCGTTTGTAAACGCAAAAATTAAATTATTCCATAGTTAAATATTTTTATTTCATTAGATAGTTAATTTTTGCTTTCATTATCGATGAAGATGACTTATCTTTCATCATTGATGTGCCTTTATGATGAAGCAAAATACATGGAGAATGCAATTCACATTCACTATCATTTTAAGTGTAAATAGGAAAAGTGGTTCACTGTTCATCATTCACCAAAAGTGAATCACTTTGGATGAACCGTCTAATTCTCCCTTTATTACAATACTGGATTTCTACAAAGGTGGTAATCCAACGTAGAAAAACCAACACAACGGTTTCCCCGGTATACGCGGGAATAATATTAGAAGTCTAAATAAATAAAAATATTATGGAAACGAAACTTTCTATTGTATTTTTTAATTATTTACAAATTGATTATTAATAATAATATAATAATAATAATAATCTTTATTTGCTTTTATACCGTGTACATAGTGATGGTAAGAACAGGTTATATTTGATCATCAGTATAATACCTTAATTTTAGTAGGCATGCAAATGTCTTTAGAGTAAGTATTTTAAATTAAATCAAATCACATATAAGTATCTAGAATCAGAACAAATTGTCACAAACATAAAAACATTATCCTTAATTAATTAAATGCATTTAGAACAACAACTATTTAGAACATGTACCTACACAATTTAACAATAGATTATTAAATGTCACAATTTAAGTCATTCATTTTCATGTTATAAAACGTATCTATACTATATTTTTTAAATAATGTCAGTACCCAATAGATAGTAATGACGCATACTTTACATAAACATAAGCCTAGGATTTCTTTGAATATATTATGGATTATCAATACTTTTCTTTATTGGTCTGAGCAACAGACTAACAGTAGAATTATTATATTTAATACCTTCAATCATGAACAAAAGTCAAAAATAAAAAGTCAAGCTGAAAAGAAAATACATAACAATATTTAGGTATTTCGTCAAATTATTATTATATTATTTATTCCCTATGTTCTAAATATTCTTTAATTGAATAAAAATTTTTATTAATAAGCCATTGGAGTAAACTGTTTTTGAATTTATTATTATTCAAGGGTAAGATCCTGATAGCTGCGGGAAGTTTATTATAAATTTTTATAGCCATGTAGTATGCATTTGTTTTAAATAGGGCCAAATTACATTTTGGATTCATTAACACATTTTTTCTACAATCTCGGACATTATTTTTTATTTGGCTAACTTGTGTAAAGAAATCAGGATGTTTTTTAACAAATAAGCACATTTCTGAGATGTACAAACATGCTAGGTTCAGGATATTAAATTTTTTGAAAATGGGCTTACAAGAGTCTCTGCGGCCTATTCCAGCTAATGCCCTTATGCACTTTTTTTGAGCTCTGAAAGCTCTGTTGAAATCGACACTATTACCCCATATTATTATACCATAGCGCAGTATCGAGCATACATAACCATAGTAGGCTTCTAAAGCTATTTTGATGGACGCAATTTTTCTAAGTTTATTTAGCGCAAATACAAACTTATTGGTTTTTTTGCATACAATGTCTATATGATTTTTCCAGCTACAGTGCTCATCCAACGTAATGCCTAAAAATGGAGTTGAGTCAGTTAAATTTACTATTTCATTATTATATTGTATTTTAATATCTAGTCTTTTTGATTTATATGTATGAAATTGTATAGCTTTAGTCTTATTAATGTTAATTTTCAAATTATTTTGTTTCATCCAACTAATTATGTCAACAAGAGTATTATTAATGTTATATATAAGTTGGTCAATGTTTTTGTTCTGGAAGAGAAGAGTACAGTCGTCAGCAAATAAAAAACAGTCATTTTTGGTTGTATCAGGTAAGTCATTGATATATAAAATAAAAAGTAAAGGACCCAAAATACTACCTTGCGGTACACCGTATTTTACATGCTTATACTTCGATCGTATCGTTGTTTTTGTTTTATCTTGTATTCTGGTAATTTCGGTGCATTGTTGCCGACCTTTGAGGTAGCTTTCTAGCCATTTATATGCTGGGCCACGCATACCATAATCATAAAGTTTATTTAAAAGTATATCGTGATCCACGCAGTCAAAGGCCTTGGACATGTCTAAGAACACAGCCACCGTCGGTATTTTATCGTTTAAACCTTCAGTTATCTTTTTAAAAAGAGAAAAACATGCAAGAGATGTTGATTTTCCTTCTTGGAAACCAAACTGTTGGTATTTAATCATATTATGTTTTTTAATGAATTCTTGTATTCTCTTAGCAATTACTTTTTCTATAATTTTTGAAAATACTGGTATAAGCGCTATAGGTCTGTAATTATTCAAATCAGTATTATCTCCTTTTTTGTACAGTGGTTTTAGAACTGAAAATTTGAGCCTGTCAGGGAAAATACCGTTTCCCATTGAAAGATTTACTATATGCGAGAAGGGAGCTGATATTTTATGAGAACATTCTTTTATGATGCTTGTATTAATATAATCGTAACCGACTGAATTTGTATTTCGTAATCCCATAATGATATTTTGAATTTCAGTTACTGATGTCGGGTAAAGAAATATGCTGTTGTTTTGTCTATAATTGTTTGTGTTATTTGTTTTGCTACTACAATTATTTTGTGCTATTTCCGTAAAGTAGTTATTAAAGGCCTCGGATATTTCATTAATGCCATTTAGTAACTTGTCATTGTGTTTAATTGATTTTATACTATTTTGGTTTTTTTCATTATTTATACTTTTGTTTATTACTTGCCATGAAGCTTTGCATTTATTTTTTGCCCTTGTTAAATGTTTAGAGTTTGTAAGCCTTTGAGCTGTATGGATACATTTTTGTAGGAGTTTATTATAATTTTGGTATTCCATTTTATGTTTTGTTTTATTTTTTTTGTCTGAGTAAATATAGTCAAAATAAAGTTTACGTTTTTTGACACAACTTTTTCTAAGTCCCTTTGTGAGCCACTTTAATGTTTTGTCTGTATGTTTACGTCTTATCCTAATTATTGGAAAGCATTGGTCAAAAAGAATCGAAAACATGTCATGAAATAGATTAAAGGCCATATTAGTATCTGTTTGAAGATAGACGTCATTAAACGTTAATGAATTAATGTAATTGCAAAATAATGAGATATTATCCTTATTACAATCTCTTTTATGCTCTATCCAATCGGAATCATAGTCTTTTTTGTTTGAATAGAAGGCTAGTATTTGGCATGTTTCATGGTCCGAGAGCGAGATCTGATTTGTGTATCCTTTTGCTTCGTGTATAGTGCTCGCTATCAGATCTAAACATGCTTTTTTTCTAGTGGGAGTATTTATGTGTATTCTTAAATTATAGTTATGAAGAATACTGATTAAATTTTGAGAATTTCTGCTATTTTGAAGTATGTCAACATTCCAGTCACCACAAATTACTATTTTTCTAGACTTGGTACTTAACTTCTCAAGTAATTGCTCCAATTTATCAAAGAATACTAATATGTTCGAGGACGGAGTTCTGTAAATACAGATTATTGCTATATCTAAATCTTTAATAATGACGCCACTACATTCAAAATTTATTTTTTCAGAGAGTGTATTTGCTAGCTTAATTTCTATGAAATTTAAGTGTTTTTTCAACAAAATGCATGTACCTCCCCTTTTTTCGTACTCGCGTGACCATGAAGAACCAATTTTATAATTTGTTAAAGTCAAATTTTGTTCATGACCCCTTTTAACAAAAGTCTCAGTTAAACAAATTACATCTATGGGTTTTCCTTCCTTTATGAAATTTGCAAGTACAATTTCCAGATCATCTTTTTTTTTAAGGATACTGCATATATTTTGATGTAGTAAGTAGAAGTCAGGCTTTTTGCTGGTTTCGAAAAAAGTTGGAATTTGATGTGGTGTTGATTTTAGTTTTGAAATAATAAGGTATTGTTCCTAATTTAGGTTTATCGTTGATTTCTGTAGTAAATTTTTGTGTTTCAATAGCATTGCAATTTAACTTACATTCTTGTTTTTTGAAGTAGTATGGAATGGTACCCTTTTGGTGATATGGTTTGAATTTATTAGCTATTTGGTTTTTAATTTTTTGTATACTTATTTTATTGTACTCTATTGCGTCCATTTCTAAGTGTAATTTATAACACATATCAATCATTTTAATTTTGTTTGCGTGTCTATTTTGTGTCAAAGTAATGAATGTACAGTTTTTATAATTAAGACTTATTCCTTTCAATTGCTTATTTAACAATTGTAGATTAATATCAGGATTTTCCATCGTTTCAAGTAATAGTATTTGTGTGTTTTGGCAATTTGCTATAAAAACAGACAATTCACATAAGATTTTAGTTGGATGCTTGTCATTTGCGCCAATGAACAATACTAAATAATCATTCATATCTAGTGACTGGCATAGATTTGTGTTAAGAATATTATTGCAGTCTGCACCAGGCTTAATAAATGAAGTAATAACGCGATTTGTTTTTTTACCTACTTTAGTTAATAAATTAGAGAAGTTTATCGCTTGTTGATCGCCAAGAATTAGTACAGTTTGTTTATCAACTTGGTTTTGATGTTGAATATTTAATTTACAGTTACTACTTTTTGAGGATATACATTGTTTTTTTACAATGTCCGAAGATCTAGATTTCTCTTGAGTTGAGGGTTGCAGTGTAGGCTCCAAATGAGGTTTTTCATTATCCTGAGTAATCTGGATCTTTTCAAGTGTGTCGTTGGAGTTGCAATTTTTCAATGGTGTTGAGACATTAGTTTTCCGTTTTCTTATTGGAGAACTACATAATTCGGGAGCAAGCTTTTTAAACGTGTTAATTAGTTTTTGGCATTTCTCTAATTCTGTTTTCAAGTTGTAATTTTCCTCATTCAGATTGTCAATTTCCTGGTTTGCCGATGTCAATTGAATACTCAACTCTTCTAACCGTAATCTCAATTCAGTCGTAGTGCTATCGTCTAAGGAAGATGCATTTGGTAAGCTTCTCATCGTGGTATCTAATATTAAATTGCTGTCGTCATCCGAACAATAATCGATGTCAGTGCTATGAAATCTTGATCTGTCCATTGATTTCGATCTTTGTATTTTACGCCTTTGTGTTATATTTTCAGTTGTGTTGTCCATTTTACCTTTGTTTTCCATAAAATATAATAATAGAACGGTGAAAAGTGATTAAAATCGTAGTACCAGCTGTTGTAGGGAACCAACTGAATAATCGTCTAGACCAATTGAATAATCGATCAGAGCATATCTTTGTCTATGGTCGTTCTTAAATAGCTGTTTCTGAACGTAGTGTATTTCTATCAAAGTGACGTCGTGGTTACGTCCAATCAGCTGTTCATTAAAGAATCTCGTCACCGGTTTTGTAGACCAATTAGAAAGTTTATTTATTAGGCTGATCACAATTTTCCAATATAATGAGTAAGTTTTGAATTTTAACTGTCAATACAAGTGCAAATTCTTACCCAAAATGTGGCTATTCGATGTAAATAAGTGCGCAGTGATAGTATTGTCACTTGATTTGTGGTAGGTTATGTAAAAGTGCTGTTTTCCTTAATTTAAGCACTTTAGAGATGATTTACAGCTTTTGTATGCAGTGTTATGATGCCCCAACATCACCAAGTAATTTCTCGCTGTATTCTTGTACGATCTTCTTGAAAGCACTTGTAAGTACTATTCAGTTCGAATCTCACAGTTTACTTAAGTAATTACTTATTTAAGACAATTATTACTATTTTTAAACAAAATTTGGTACGGAGTCAATGTTTACTGCTTAATGACAGCTGTCATGATATTGATATTTACTTTTATAATATTACTATTGGCATCGTAAAATAACTGTGCGTGCCTGTGCTATGTGTTTTCTCTGTCTGTTGGTAGTATAATTTCTGACGTTCAAATATAAATTATTGAAAGTTTAAAATATAATTTAATGTGATGCTAAGATTTGTTTTTATTAATTTATTTCAATGATTGTTTTAACCTAACAACAAAATAATTAGTAAAATAATAAAATTTGCATGTGTAATATTTAAGAATTAGAAGTGTACCAAGTTTAATGGAAATAAAGATTATTATTATATTACATTATTATCACTACATAGTATAAAACAAAGTCGCTATCTGCCGTCTGTCTGTCCCTATGTATGCTTAGATCTTTAAAACTACGCAACGGATTTTGATGCGTTTTTTTTAATAGATAGAGTGATTCTTAAGAAAGGTTTATATGTATAATACATGCATATTTACATAAGCATTGCACCCGTGCGAAGCCGGGGAGGGTCGCTAGTAGGTTATAATTTAAACTGATCCTGCGCAGACGAAGTCGCGGGAAGAAGCTAGTTATAAATAAAACAAACAAGGAAAAGGTGGCCTTGAGTATCGGCCACGTACCGGGAAACGCAGCGTTCGTTGGTAGTAGCGCCCCACAAGGTGGACAGACGAACTGGTAAAGGTCTCGTCTAAAATAAATCTCGAATCACCTTCCAAGTGAGACTTCAATATTCGCTGCTTATAAATCCAATAAAGTTTTATCTTTGTACATTGTTAGTTGTAACGTGTTGTCAACAGTACCCAGTACATATTCCGCGAAACACGCCCGACATGCATGTATCGGTGACTTTCATTAATGAAGCACCGCGTTTGCTCCGCGGAGGAATGTGTTCTGTACTTCCGCGGTGAGGAAAATAGTTCAGTTTGCTCTGGATATGAGTTATGGGCTGTTTTATGGCTGTGACTACTGCCCGTGTAACAGTGTAAATATTAAGCGTCGGTTGCTGCGGTCTGGATTGGGATGGGAGAAGTTATGATTTTCTGTTTTTTTATGATATGTTGTCCGCAGAAAGCATTTTCGCTTATTTCAGGTGCTACTAATTCGTTCCTATGCCCTATTACTGTAGGATTCAGATTATGAATCTAGTTACGGGTGAGTGAATCAGACTTTAGATGCCATTAATTTTGATTGTGACGATATGGAGTTGCAAGTTCCAATTAATTTCAGCGAAAAATTTTATCTTCTATATAAATGTATATTTTTTTATACTGCTAGATGACAAACAAACTGAAAGCCCACCTGGTGGTAAATGGATACCGTCGCCTATCAACACCAGCAATGAACAGGAAGCAGAGTAGAATAGCATCACTCCATATCCTCCAATGGGTGTCGTAGATCGACTAATGGATCAGCAAAGGGGTATTGATCACCTCATACTCCGTCCACCAATCCGCATTGGGCAACCTCAACTTCTTGCCTCAACCTCCTTCGATGACAAGGAGACGCCTTGTGTCCTAAAGTGAGTCGAATTATAAAGGCTGTTATGATGAACACGAGTATTATGGGGACAAACTTTAATAAGACGGATGGCGAGCTTCACACAAGCCCAATGACCAACGAAACAAAGCACAAATGTGTTCACATGACACATCTCTGGGTAACGGTTTAAGTACCCTGACGTCGCTAATGCACCCTGAAGAAATTAAGTAGAGTAATTTTTTCAACTACCTTTTTTATCCAATCATAGTACACCCCAAGATATATTTTTCTGTACAATAAGGGTGCCAAGCAAGCAGCCTTATCATCACACAAGACATACAGCCAAACCATAAATATTTACTCATATATTTGGCAAGACAGTCGTGATAAACTCAAGTCTGTGTTTCAAGTATCTTAAATAAGTTAACTTTTACGATAAAATAAAAAGAATAGTACAATCAAGTGCAACATTATATTAAAAAATATTAATTTAAAACAGTAAGTATGAAAAATTGTTTCAACGAATTTGTTTTTAATCATTTTTATTTAATATTATTATTGACTACTGATGGAACTAACTGATAATCTCACGTCTTATAAAATTCTCGGCTTGTTATCAAGTTCTGTTCTGAAATGTCCAAAGCGGCTCTCGCGGAGTCTTACCAAATAAGTTTGGGCTGAGTGAGAAGCCACGTTATTAAGGGAGTTTTTGGCATCATAAGGGGAGTCTCTTAACCCTACACCTTGTGGTCACAAGACAGACTGACTTGACTGATCTTTGCTACACTATCAACCCGTCACCTGTACGGTGAATCCATAGAAAGTCAAGAGTTTTCGTCACATACAACAGTCGAGTCAAGGTAGGGAGAAGCTCCTGAACTGGGGAAGTGCCTCCACCTACTTTCTTGATTGATGTAAACGTAGGTCTTATAATTAGTTGTTATCTTTAGATGGACAATTGTATGACACATGCAATAATAATATGTAATAATTGTTTTTTTATGTATACCACACATTGTATTGTTAACCGGAGGATCTTAAATGTATGCTTACCACTTATATTGAAAGGAATATCTGTAAGTACCTAACTAACAATAACATAAAATGGTGGTGGGTATCAAAATTTAAATTGCTTAGTTCAATAATATGATTAATTAAATTATGTATATAGAAAAGCTTTTCACAAGATAAATAATCCAAATGCGTGGGAGTAATAACTACCCAAACTTTACGCATGTTAAAATGTATCTTAAATTATATTGATTATTTATTGACTTGTATTGATGTTTTGAAATCATTACGAAATTGTAAGCTGTGGAGTTTCTTTCGCCATTTCTTCTCCATCTCAGCATATTAATAATTATTCGTCCCGAAATGGTGGTAGGGTTTTGACGATTTAAAAGTACTTAGCAAAGTCCATTTAAATAAAGAGCTTTTTCATTTTCATTTCATTTCATTTCATTTTCATTTCATTTTCATTTTCATTTCATTTTCATTTCATTTTCATTTCATTTTCATTTTCATTTCATTTTCATTTCATTTCATTTTCATTTCATTTCATTTCATTTCTTCTTCTTCTTCGTCTTCGTACGAGCTGTCTCCGCAACTCTACGACTATGCGCCAGATTTGCGTAGGAGGGTCACTCCAGCCAGCCCAACACTTCCAGAAAATTTCCTAATGCCTTGACGTCTCTGAAGACATCCTGGAGTCTACCCGGATGGCCCAGGTAGTGAGCCCGGTGTATTGCCACTGCGTTACATTGCATCAGTAGGTGAATGGCAGTTTCTTCTGCCTTCATGCATTCTCTGCACCCTATAGGGCATAGTACCTCCACCTTCCAGAAGACCACAGTCAAATAACACTACATTTTTGTGGTGTGTTTCTGTTGGTTAGTAAGGTCGACAGAACTCCACGGCTTAGGGAAGGGGACTATAGTCAGCGCGCGAGTGTGACGTGGGTGTTGCAAGCGTCTATAGGCTACGGTGACTGCTTACCACCAGGCAGGCCATATGCTTGTCTGCCAACCAAGTAATGTTAAAAAACCAGTATAGGCCAAATCTTAATATTTGATGCCTTGCAACGTTAACACCAACGTACTCGCCTGTACTAGCAGTACTGTGTCGAGCGGTATCGGTGAATGCTCGAACTAGTTCGCGATGCTCGCTCGCGACTGGCGATGTTTTTCTCGAGTCGTTATCAGCATTACGAGTCGTTATTACTCATATAATCGATTGTACAAGGGAACGCCATTACTGGCTGTTTGGGTCGAGGTAAAGGCCCACACGCACTAGTTACTTCTAGAAGAGGCTTCAAATAGTCAAATTCAAGATACTTTTCATCATTAACTTTTCAATCCGTAGAAGTGTTATATTGATTTACGCTTGTTATAAACGACGACGATAAACTAAAACACAAGTTATGGCTTCCGATGTGATTGCAGTGTTCAAGATATTGATGGCCAGAAACAGAGGAATGTAGTCGCAACCAGCGGTGCAATAGTGGCCAGTGGGTAGTCTCATCGGACTGATAAGTGATCCATTTCTCTCGGTACTCTAAAAGCTTTTTTCGTTTGTTAACATCATCCAAAGCATCCCAGAACGCATGCAGGCTGTTATCAGGGCAGAGGATATATCCATATTAAAATGCATAAAGGACAAAGAAATTAGAAAGACATTTAATTATGCTGTGTTTGATAATAGAGTGTTAATTTTCGTGTATGAGTGATTTTGAATTAACATTATTTTCTTAACAAAAATTTCACTGAGAGACATTAAAAACCATCTTAAATCATTAGGTAACACAGTCATATTGCACCAGTTTACATTAATTTAAATGACTAAAAAAATATTAAACATGCACCATATCGAAAACTTAGCGTGGCCAAGTTTCTGTGTCGGTGAGTGTACATGTCTCCACTTTAACCCTCTGCAGAATGTTATTATCATTTTCCTTTTACTCCACTTCTATCTTATATTTCCCTCGCACTTTCGTTCTTCATTCTATTTCCTTCTTGGTTTCATCACCTTACTTACTTTATTATTTCTTACTATCTTCTTGTTGTGATCTAATGACATTGTCCTTTTTAACGTTTTCAAGTCTATATTTCTTTAATTTAATTTTCTTGTTTTTTTTAGACTTCTTATGCGCCCTCCAGACCCACGCCGAGAACCCCCGAGAAGCGTGAATGTGATTAGTTTCTCGCGTTCTCGTTCTCGGGCTCGCCTGTTCTCGGCTCGGTGTCGGTTTTTTGGCCCGCTTTAAAGGCTTTCTCGGGCGAGAAAAGTGAACCGTATCACATTCTCGTTCGGCCTCACTGCAATGTAGGAAGTGATTTCCATTGCATGTGTGTGCTTTGCATTTATTATTTTATTAATCTGAGCTTTGAACCAGGGCCTGTCTAAATAATTATTTTATCTACACTCATGCTTTAAATCTTCAATTTAAAACATTGATTTTGCTTCTAATTTTTATTTGGCATTTTGGTTATGATCGAAATTTATAGCACTTCGTTCAGGTTCAAGTCCCGTCTCAGCACTTATCCATAACAGGATTTTTTCCCATGTTTTTCGTTTTCTATTTAATATGGTATTATCTATAAAACATTCTAAAACAGCTTATTGCTAACATTGAACCAACCAATATCCTAGTAAACATTATATCATTATCATCCAAACGGATGATATAATTATAATGTTAGGTTGTACTAATTTTTATAATATCACTCCTTCGCTTTTTCGATCCTACAAACTGCTGTGGTTTACTGTAAATACCAAAGCCGCTGCACTGTCAGTCGTCCATTTCGCATGACGGTCGAGAACGCAAGTGAGAAGGTCGCGTGAGTGTAGATACCTTCTCGTTTCTCGGGTAAAGTCTCGGCAAGACTTCTCGCGTGAGTCTGGAGGGCCTATTAAAGAGGCACGGATCCAAGTAGTCCAATTTACAATGACTTTTCCGCATAGAAATTGAGCAATGGCCTGTGTTATGTTCATTTTCAAGGCATCGGTCGATTCTTTTTCTTATGGGGTTTCTTGAAGTCGCAGGTATATTTGCAAATAAACCACAATCGACGGCTACATCGCTATTACAGCTATACACAGACTATAGCTCAAATTCAGCTGGATCTACGTGAGCAATATCATATCCTACACTTAATGTCAAATTGGACCTTTCCAATAAAAAAAAAATAATACATTAAAAAACTAAAAAGTGAAAAATAACTTTTTAGTATAGAAACTAAATGATGAACGAAAAGTATAATTACTATTTAGAGAAGAGCGTGGGGTGCTATATTACATTAGTTCTTGAAAATATTCGATCGGTACAATTAAATTGAGCACCCAACGGTTTTCTCTAAATAGTAATTATACTTTTCGTTAACATAAAAGCGTGTTTTTTAGTTTTCTTAAACTATTATTTTATTTTCCACTATTTAGTGCGAATTATAACCGCCAATGAAAGTTCTTACTTAATGACAACGCCATCTAGTGACGTATAGCTGAACTAACATTCCAAACGTTTAATTTATTAGTCCTGGCGATTCTAATCAGGATAATGGGATATTATTATCGAATTATTGTAATATCATCGGTCTTTGATAAGTCTATAAAGTTATTAATACCTTACACACCATCTTGTTTTATTTAATTTCAACATCTACTCCCCTGTTTGAAAAACCATTTAAGTTATTAAAGATATTATTGTGTGTGCACCTTTACCTTGTACTTTGTAGGAATCTTGTAATGAGCGTAGATTCACGTCTGCCGTAGTTTATGGTAATGTCGAGCTGGAGGCCGATTAAAACTGCATCCAAATCAATTTAAAGTCGATTTCGTAGACTTAAGAAAGGTTGGTGTCAACTACGACTGGTTTGTTTGTGTATACGCAATATCGATGATAAGTAAGTATAAAAAGTAAATTTGAATCTCTCGACACAGAAAGCCGCGAATTTTGCTTATGTGATTACTGCATCTAGCTTTCAATATCTGGAGTCATTTTCGTCGACCATGTAGATCCGGGTTTGGATCCTGGTAGCGACGTTTGTGTGAAATATTACGAAAATTTGTTCGCGAGTCATAATATATCTATACTAATATTATAAAGAGGAACATTTGATTGTTTATTTACATTGAATGAGCTCCGAAACTACTGGACCGATTTTGATGAAATTTGGTATGGAGATATTTTGAGACCCTGGGAAGGACATAGGATAGGCGACCGCTAGTTGTTTATATATTAATATAATATAAGTTTATTTATAAAATAAAAAGTTCATGTAGGCATAATAAATTAAAAGTGTATGTAACGTTTAATAAAAGTTGATTTTTTCACAAAAAATTGTAGTTTTATTTTGATTTTATAACATAATTTCAAACATCGCGCGGGATTGGGTAATTCCGAATATCAATCCCGCGGGATTGAATGACCTGCGGAATTGCAATTCCTACTCGATGTCAAGTTTTCAGAACGTTGTTCTAACGAGTCGATCTTGAACCAACTGAAAGTGCGCACTCGTTTCTTCAAAATTGTCGTTCTTTCCACATTTAATTCTTGGGACACGTGGCCAGACGAAATGAGAGTTTGGAAAAACTTATGATGCTAGGTTACGTGGAGGGGAAGAGAAGGGGTAGAGTGCCTTTTAGGTAGATAGACCTTGTTAAGTCTCAATCTTAAATGGACGTTGAAATCTGCCTGAGGAGAGCACAAGATAGAACCACCTGGAGAGAAACAGTAAGGAGTGTCTTAGGTGATCACGTCCATCAGTAATGAGGTGTCGACTAAAGAGAGAGATTATGGTCAATGAAGGCGTTTAAATTCTTGGCGCATCTGGTTTTGTAGTATGATGTTTGAGGAAGGTATAATTAAAACAGTCTTTAATGTCAAACAAACAAACAGTATATAAACCAACCGACACGAGAGTCAATTACGGAGCCCCGTCGGAGATAATTACTTTTAGTTATTAGTTTGAGAAAACTATCAAGAAACAACTTTATAATTTAACTGCTTGGGCTTTAATTAATAACTTCATAATAAATTTTGGTGTGGCGTTTGATTAATTCTGTGGCAGTGAAGGGCCGGGGGTCGTTGACTGATGAGATATGTTCCTCCAATTATATGATTTTTACTAGTAGATAACCGATATTTTGAAGTTTACTAGGTGGTAGACTCATAAATAAGGTCGTTTGGGTAGGTACCACCGCCTTTCTTATTTCTGCCGTGAAGCAGTTCGCTGTGTTCGGATTGAAGGGAAAGGTAGCCAGTGTAATTACTGGGCATGGAGGGCATATCATCTTAGTCCCCAGGATGGCAAACGCACTTGCGGTGTTAAGTGATTTACACTTAATATTGCAAGTGTCTATAGGCGGCGGTGACCACTCAACATCAGTTGGGCCGCAAGCTTGTTTGACATCTCGTAACATAAAAAAAATGTATAATATCTATCTACTTACCTACTGATCTAACAAAGTGTGTTTATTTTATTTTATTACTTTAATAATTTATTCAATTTTAAGTTATAATTGCGAAGAAACTCATCCATTCGAAAAAAAAAACAGTCAAAACTTTTGATTGTTTTTACTTAACTAATTAGATAACATTATCGCTTTCCATCAGGCGTGATTGTAGTCAAACGCTTAGCCTATTTAACATAAAAAAAATTATATTACTTAAATGAGAAAAAAAGAGATTTGCACTGAATTGAATTTCAAAATGTGCAATAAGTAAATCATTTTTGTTAATATTTTTTTAGCTAGATTTAAAAATAGTTGAAAACTTTTAATTTTTTAGGGAATTCTTGACACGTAGAAACGAGAACTCTAGTATTCCAAGGATGAATGCTGGTGCCGGGGTCGAGTTATCAAAGCAAGATATTTTTATCAACCGACTTCAAAAAGGAGGAGGTTATCAATTCGACTGTATGTTTTTTTTTTTAAATGTTTGTTACCTTATAACTCTTTACTGGGTGTACCGATTTTGAAGATTCTTTCGACCTTTGGAAGCAGGTGCTTGTCATTTGGTCCCATTGAAATTTCATTGACATCTGACGAGTAGTTTTAAAATTATCCCTTATAATGCTTATTTAATTGACATCGATGATATCGTAATCTTATCACTTGTGTGTCTAAAAGATCTCGGGATCGTTTCCTGAAAATTTATATACTTAAAACACTAAAAAGCAAAAAAAAAATTATTTTTAAATAAAAAAAAACAACCTTCAAAACTAAAAACGAAGAAATAAAAATTCTGTTTATAATAATCTAAATGTTTTTTTGAGGTCGGTGCCAACCTCAATATTTGGATTAAACGTTGTTACTTGTATTTGGGACCGACCTCAAAAAAACATTTAGATTTTTATAAACAAAATTTTTATTTCTTCGTTTTTAGTTTTGAAGGCGGTTTTTTTTTATTTAAAAATATTTTTTTAGGTTGATTTCAAACATAACATATAGGTACCACAGTCTTTATACGTTCATACAGTCGCTCGAGAAGCCCGTCTAAATAGGTCGATCGTGTGAGGGACGTGGGATCCGAGGCGAGCCCGAGCTTCATTCACTCTCTCGGGACATTTGGGCAAGGACGTCGCATTCTACATAGGCGACGCGTACAAATTGACGAAAGCGGCATTTGCCTCAATTTCAAAGGCGTCGAACCCCTGGATGTATTTAATAAGCTGTGATAATACGGTTGATGCTGAAACACTATGCCCATTTTAATATTTTACCCTATTTCACTTTTAAATATTATAATTTAATACATCAATCAAGCAATACGAAGCTCCAGTCACAGTTCTACTCACTGATACAGTTGGTTGCGCGGCAACAAATCTAGCTCAAATTATTTTCGCCATCAATCACGGCGGTGTAATGGCGCTGGTAGCTCACTCCATACATCTTTGACTCCATTAACTTTGACATTAATCGAAATATGACCATGTATTGAAACATATTTCTGTTGTAAAGGATAGTCTTAGCTGGGATTACATGCAATATCTTGCTAACATTTATGCATTTTTTGCTTACAGGTCTTCAATTACTTTGCATAAAATATTAAACTATAATAAATTGTTAGTATAATTATTACCTTAGGAAATATCGTTGGATCACAAAAGCAACAGCAGATGGTTGTTAAGTTGGTGTTCACTGCCGCTGTCAGAATGTGATTACGCTGACCGTTGTATGGATTAGTTCTGTCATCTTCTGTGGAAAAACTGAAATCACTTGCGAGTGATTTCAGTTTTTAACAGACGAAGGTAGAGTAGGTGGTAGTGATTTCAGAGACGGTGGTAGAGTAGGTGGTAGTGATTTCAGAGACGAAGGTAGAGTAGGTGGTAGTGATTTCAGAGACGAAGGTAGAGTAGGTGGTAGTGATTTCAGAGACGAAGGTAGAGTAGGTGGTAGTGATTTCAGAGACGAAGGTAGAGTAGGTGGTAGTGATTTCAGAGACGAAGGTAGAGTAAGTGGTAGTGATTTCAGAGACGAAGGTAGAGTAGGTGGTAGTGATTTCAGAGAGGAAGGTAGAGTAGGTGGTAGTGATTTCAGAGACGAAGGTAGAGAAGGTGGTAGTGATTTCAGAGACGAAGGTAGAGTAGGTGGTAGTGATTTCAGAGACGAAGGTAGTGTAGGTGGTAGTGATTTCAGAGACGAAGGTAGAGTAGGTGGTAGTGATTTCAGAGACGAAGGTAGAGTAGGTGGTAGTGATTTCAGAGACGAAGGTAGAGTAGGTGGTAGTGATTTCGGAGACGGTGGTAGCAAAACGGACTTAACCCAACTCCTAACACTAACCAAACTGTGTACAAGTTTTAGCCCGGGTTTTGTGGATCTCATTCCAGTAGACGAACCATATGGTAACACCACAGTCTAAAAGTATAAGGTACCATGGACTATAAATCCACGTTTTCAATCACAGTAGGACCGTGCAATGTGCGCTGTTCTTGTATTGGTTGACGGTGCAGCTGACAGACCCAATCGATTGCTTATTGAATTTCTATTAGATACTGATTTATTAAGTTTACGTCCTCTTGTATTTATTGCTTTGTGTCTGTGCTGTATGTATAAATTTTGTACAGTTAATGATATGGAATTAATGTTAATAATAACATTACCTGGAACAGATCGTTCTTATAGTGATGATACCGCCCATTGTACACTGTGATTTATTTTTCTTTTCCTATTTTTCCTAATTATAAATATAAACAGTGTACAAAAAATATACCTATTCGGTTCCATACGTCACGATAACCCTATAAATTGCTAACAGCTTTCCAACAATTAATGATTTATAGCCATAAGTTTTTTAGGGACAAATTCTAATGTTTTTTTTCAAATTATTAAACATTGCGTTTAAATAATAACATTGACTAACTGATATTAATGATGTACATCCGGAATGGGCTACCTCTCACTGTTGTTTATAAATGTTGTATATAATATAACTAATTTATTTGACATTTTATTTATTTAATATTATAAAATAGTACTTATATTTCAATTACAAACATTATAATATCCTAATTTCAAAAATTTTAATTTATTGTTTTGAATAATTAGACATGTACACATACAATTGAAACAAAATAATAACACAATAAATAAATTGCATAAAATTTTCACAAGATTAAATTGTGCTAGTTCGACTAATTACCCTAGATATGTAATCTACCTCCTCTCTTCTACTTTGCTGTGCCCGACAGGGCCCATGATGTACTTACATTAAATAATATTAAGAACTTAACTAACATTGTGGAAAAGCAATAAAAGTATTGAATTGAATTTAACTAATATTTAAGACCACATTTGTACTTAAACAAAACTATTACTCTATTCTGTGCTAAGTCAATAAGATTGAGGGTGAAGCTTCCTTCATGAACCTTCGGTCTTACCATCAAATAAGACAAAGGAAAAGAGCTTCTCAAAAAATAGAACATAGGTAGTCAAATCCAGCTCGTATAGCAAGTGAGCAATAAAGATGTGGTAACATAATACGTTGTACTAAACGTCAGTGTGACGGTTCCAGTGGTGACAGCGCCATCTATCAGGACACCAGTTTGATGGCCGGAATTTTAATTTATTAGTACTGCCTGCTGGGACACAAGTACACGTGTTAAATTGCTAACTTGTTAGAGACTTTAATCATCTTTGAATAAACAATGAAGATGGTGTAAAAAATTATCTCGAATGTAATTAATTTTTAAACGTTTTTTTACTAACTAAATTAAGCTCGTTATCATAATTAACTACTTATTGAGTTATGTTCAAACTATGTTCTTTTTCAAATTCCATACGTTGAATTGATGTAAGCCTGCGTTATTGTGTATAACAATGTTGAAGGTTTATAACTCCGGATTCGAATTTTTGGTAGAGTCTTGTAGTCATGTTAGTATTTCTGTTTATTTATAATAATATCTAATTTATTAGTTATCCGTTCTCTATTTACCCATAATACCAGTTATAAATGCGACTTTCAGCTAGATAATTGTTATTTTAATAAAAAAGAATATCAGGTAGAATATAGAAGAACTAGAAAAAATACACTGAAAAATATGGACCTGTCCCAGGCGGGAATCGAACCCAGCATTCTCGGCAATTCAGGCGGCTGCGTTAACCACTACGCTACCGGGGCACTGCTTTTTCCGTCGAAATTTGTCAGTGGTTGGTGCTTATGTTTTTATGGTAAACATTGTTTCATCGAATCCTTGAAATTTGCACTTCTAAGATTCGAACGAAATATTTTTGCAAATATTTGACGTCCAGTCAAGATAAAACTACGATTAGGATAAAGTTTTAAAAATATTTACGCGTCTGGAAATGCAAAAATTATTCTATAAAATCATAAAAGAAGTTTGTAATCTCTCTATTTCGAAGTAAAACGCCCAGTAATTAGATATGTAAACCCAACAGTAAACAAGACAAGATTGGCATGCTTTCCATCGTAAATACGATTACAATGTAGGATACGGCGCGGACATTGCGAGGGTGTCGCGAGTGCTCGTACTATTGTAAATGTTTAGCGATCATACGGCAATTGTTTTAGACACAGTGAACTTGTAAGCAGTAGACTACATTCATAGAATGGTGAAAAAATATGTAAAAATTATAAATAAAACAAAACTCAAATTTGGTCGCTTGTTTTCAATCCGCTAACTAATCCGTTAACTAACGACCACATACTAGAAAAATGCACTGAAAAAAATCGACTTGCCTCAGGCGGGACTCGAACCCGCATCTTCCACAATCCGGGCGGATGCGTTGACCATTACGCCACCGAGACACTGCTTTTCGCTGTCGAATTTTGTCATTTTTTTTTGTGTTGTGCTTATGTTTTGTTATCTGCCGCCAAACCATAGTGTTAATATAATTGTTTTGCTCCTGAGTGTTAATGATAAAAAGATAGCCAGTTTCGGTACTTCCGATAGGCTCGTGTACAGTCAACAGCACATCAGGTGACCACAAACTGTCAAAACTTAGGTTGAAGACCAATTGGAAAAAATTGGCAGTTTTGAGAAGTCTGAGCGCTGTCTTCCATACGTATAATATTCTCCTCTCGAATAGGTCTCTGCTTTCCTATCCTATGCTTTTCTATCTCTATATACTACCACGCTCGTAACTGGGTTGAGGGTACTATTTGGTTACACAGGCCTCATCTGACAGTATGGGGCATACAGTGCCTGAAAATAGTAACAGATTGCTAGCCTGTCGCTTATCTTTAACATACTTGCACTTATTTGATAAACATTCTAAATTACCCGATATTATTTGATTAATCAAAGACATTTTCATTTCAAAATTATTTTCCCATATATTAAACTAGCGCTCTGCCCGAAGTTGCGTAGAGATTTTTAAATCAAATGTAGGCTACATTTCATTTAATTTAAGCATTTTAATAGTAAAAGACTTTATATTGGAGTTTCTTCCAAGTTCTTGTTGTAAAAACACGTGTTGAGAGAGTCCATTTTTAACTAAAATCTACTGTACAATTTTTTGTAACTATAATTAAATTTTCACTTGACATTGGCAAAATGCATAATCTTTAAGATTTGCGAATGCCATTAATTAAGAATAGAATATACTTTATATTGAGAGTCTCCCAAGTTTTTGTTGCAATAGCACGAGAGACTCCATTGTTAACAATTCCAAAAGCAGTTTTAAAAATCTTATTATCACAACACTAACTAACGACACTTAGCAAGCAGGCTCTTGCATGTACCGCTCACACACACACACACACACACACAAATGCGTACCCTAATTTAATTATTATTGTTATTTTTTTTTAAATAAATAAATATTTTTACTAATTATTTTTATTAAATATAATTAATATGGATAATTTGATTAGAAATTAATTGATTTTTTTTAATTATGATAATTTGAAATTGTTTCTCTTTGATATTGTATTTTGAAATTGTTTGCTTTTTTATATATTCAATTGAAATTATAATTTAATATTATTTAAAATCTAACTTACGATTTGAACTGTCACACGTACATAGTGAGAATCTGTAATTCGCATTAAGTCTTAAATGTTAATTGTAAAATACTGTCATAAAGTGCTGTAGATTCTATGTTCAATCAATAAATAAAATAAATAAATAAAGCCATAATTCAGATACTAAGATAATTAATTTCTCCGTGTTATGTATGTCTATTTTTGTAATTGTCTTTGTGTGAACATTAATTGTTAAATAAATAACATAGACATTTGTAATCGGTTCAGTAGTTTTTGAATTTAGTCGTTACAAACATCTGTCCTCTATATAATATTAGTATAGATACTGTAAGCTACTGATTCGTGCATGCACTGTGGCCAGGAAGGACGGGCAAGGTCCCGTGGCTGCAGCGAAAGCGGACATTACACGGGAGGAGTCCGCGCCCGCCACAACTGGAACACAACTGATAGCTGTTGTTCTACATTGCAGTAACATGCGAGCTTTGTGCTTGCGGGCGCGTTAGACTGACGCGGTTTGAGCGTTGACAACTGCCTTTTACCACTTTTATTATTGTTAATGAAATACAGGTACTGTAATTACTTATTAGGTCATAATTTGACAAAAAAAGCGGTCATAGGGACTGGCGATAGAAGTGGAAATTTAAAACTATAAAATCATTAATAATAATTTATTATTAATAACTATAGTAATCGATCATTAACAATTAGAACGTTAGCATGTTGGTGACGCGAACCCACACACCCTTATCCCCTGCTGAAAATCGCTTAAAAAATGTAGTCATATAGTAAATCTTAAATTAAAGCAAAAGGGTTTGAAACTTAATTTATTGTAAAATCTATGTGTACGGATCTAGATTGAAACCTTTGTTTCTTTGACTAATGTGGTCGACCGCAGATGGCTTTCATAGCATTAGGAGTTTTTTTTCTTCTAAAGATGAGGCAATGATACAAGCCTCCCTAAAAGATATCACGTCAGCGAGTATGTCTGTACACTGTAATTGAAAGTCCTGACTAAGATATGAACGCACAGCCCAAACCGCTGAACCTAGTGACTTGAAATTTTGCACATAGATACCTCATACAGTGTAGGCATCCACTAAGAAAGGATTTTTGGAAATTCCACCCCTAAGGGAGTAATATGTCCGTCCACGCGGACGAAGTCGCGGGCGGAACCTAGTTAGAAACTATAGCGCGTTCGAGTCTCTGAAGGTATCTACTGGACTGCCCTTGGCTCAGGCGCGCCGTGTCATGGGGTGGTTAAACTATTTATGTCGTGATTTTTCGTTTACGGTATACGTGATCCAAACCATGTGACCTCGAGTCATCTGTACCCTAGTATGAGTTTCTAGTTTTCGAGCTTAATCAAACGTATCGTCTCTTTTCATACATTGCCCACTAGCGCCTCTAGGGTAAACTATCAGAAACAGTGGGCAATGTATGAAAAGAGACGATACCTTTGATCGAGCACGAAAACTATATAAATTCATACTATGGCTACAGCGTAACTAAGCTTTCAAATAGAGTGATGATTTTTATTAGTAAAAACTGCTAAATATTTTATAATCACAGCATTTCAGCATTTTCTTTAAAACTCTAATTTCAATAACTTTCTTTTAGTTCCAAGTTCCGACGCCAACAATGTTATCAATTGGACTAATTTACTTAGACTCAGTATTTAGGAAGCCAAAATTATTATTTTACATGTAAGTACAGTTAACAGTACATCACAGGCTACAACAAACTGTAAAAGTTCCTAATCTATTTTGCGCTCTCTAATATACGCGTTTAAGGTAAGGTATTTGACAGTATCGGATAACTAGGTCGTATCGGATAACTAAGGTACCTGGGGGCAATATGGTCAGTCGGTTAATATGGTCACTTTCTTATATCTCAGAAAGTACAAGGGATATGCAATAGATGGCATTACTAGTTGACAGTCTATTGGTAGGCCTAGCAACATGACAAGTCCCGTCCGTGCTGTTTTACCGACTCTATTTTGACAGCTAAAAACGATTGCACCGGCAAAGATTTCAAGTTTGCTTATTATTTTTATTAAAAAGTAAAAAATCCGTGAAAAATACAATTTCAGGTGTTGTGATTTGTAGTCTGAGTAAGTACAAAGGTCAATTATTATATTTTCAAGTGGTATTATATCCGTAACATGTTTCAGCAGATTTTTTTATTCGTTTTTAAGTTTGTCGACAAGTACCTACTTGTAAAATATGGTCATGAAGTGACCATATTTGCAGTATGGAAAATATTGGTTATGTTTTTCTTTTTATTTAATGAGTTTTGGATTGTTCCAGGCTATGGCTCGCTACGTAAGGAAAAATTTAAGAGGGAATTGGCGTTCAGAAGATATGAATGCTGCATTGCGTGCTGTGACTCAGGGAAAAAAATAATACAGCGTCAAAAGAGTTCCGAGTCCCGCGGCGAACCAAGACAGAGTAGCTGACATCTGGCTTTGTACTTCTTGCTGTTCCTATGTACATGAAGAGTGTGTAGGTCTCACGGCATCAGATGAAGAATCATATTTGTGTCCAAATTGTGAAGAATAATTATATTAAAAACTTATATTGTCAATATGGACACTTCGAGACCATATTTTCTGCACCTGCCGGAAATATGGTCATTTTCCCTTTTTTTAAAACGTAGATTTTTACCAAAGATGTTGTTTGTTTTTAAAGATTATGTACCTTGTTTTGAATAACATACTAAACTAACTTTACGACTGTAAGTTTTTATCTCATTCCTCCTCTTAGTTTTTGAGAAAAATAAACTAAAAGCTTAGAGTGACCATATTACCCCCCTGTACCTTAGGTCGTACCGCATGAGTGTAACGCGTCCTCGAGTACTACTAGCCTATGTTTTATTGAATTATAAAGCTGCCGCTATCAATTACAAGGGCGAGGTGACGTTAATCAAACCGCTAGATACTTGTGGGAGTTGGTTTTTAATTGTCGTCGTAGCACACTGAAATACGGTATGTATTTAAATAACAAACTGTAAAGTTGAGCATTGTGGGCCTATCGCGATATTTATCGCATTTAACCGAATCTTACACGATTCCGGTTTCATGCATTTTGACAGCAATTTGACAGCTATCAGATGTCATAACATATGGGAACGTTAAGGATTTTGAGTTTCTCCCGAGTTCTTGTCGTAAAAACACGTGTTGAGAGACTACATTTTTAATAACCTCAGTCAACCGTACAATTTTTGTTACTTGAGTTATATTTCCACTTGACATTGGCAAAATGCGTACGTTATAAGTATCGCGACGCCATTAATTAAGAAAAGATAGACGATTTGGTTTTTGTTTCTACGATCGAAAAAGGTTTAATGTTTAGTAAATAAAAACCTGTATATCACGTAATTTAAACCAAGCTATTCTCTTCTACTCTTAATGACTTGGCGACAATAATAAATGTATTGCATATTTCGGCTATGTCAAGTAGAAATGGTCACCAATTATCTTTATGAAGTTTTTAATTTTTTTTATATAAAAAGGTCAATCAAATGACTTCATTCTGATGGTAAGCAGAAGTGGAGTCTAATGATAATTATTAGATATCATTAAAATGTATACCTATTATTTCGAGAGTACAATGTGAATTAAGACTCTTTCCAAATCAATACTATGAAAACTGTAAAGAGAGGATAACCTTGCTGAGTTTCTTTCCAGTTCTTCTCAGGACAAGGCCTCCTGGTAGACTCTTGAACCGATGGCATCAAACTTTACTTTCATAAGTGTACAAATTGTACCTAAATGAATAAAGAAATTTAAGTTTGAGTTTTACTAGACGCGTTTTTGCTTCGTTAAACTCCATTCTAGTATGTATCCCAAAACGATAATAATCGCAACTGGCGCAGAAATAGCGTCGACCCATTAACCGCCAAGCGGCCAATACGCTGCTTAATACAATAATTGGTCTGAGCTAGCCGTCTGGCAGGGGTGCCACACACATCACACTCAAGGTTCCTTACTGTACCTATCGTAGAAGAATTAACTTTAAAAACATTTTCAAAAACAAGATTTCAGTTACGTGTTCTAAAATGAAGAAAATAAACTATACAGGGTAATTTTTTCAAGTAGGCGTCGATGGCATAATCCGAAAAACTACAAAATTTTAAATTTTATGTACCCCCCGACATAAATTTATAGCTAAGAACCATCTCCTTCACGTCAGCTTTCAAACAAAAAAAACCGAATCACTATCGGTCCATTCGTTTAGGAGATACGATGCCTAAGGCAGATAGACAGACATACAGATACACAGACACACAGACAGGTCAAACTTATAACACCCCTCTTTTTGCGTCGGGGATTAAAAATATGAGGAATAGCGAAAAGTACTCAAAGGAGTCTCGGACCCGATTTTGATGAAAACATTGGCATTGGTTTTTTGTATAATCAATCATGATTATGTTGAAAAATCAATATTCCTAGCCAGGAATCGAACCCGTTGATTTTGGAAAAAAGCACAACTTGTATTATTACAGCATTCAATAGTGTCGCTAAGAAGGAACAAATTCAGGAAGGTAATGGCATACGACAAACTTAAGAAAAGAGCTCATTTTTAACAAAACACTTTTTATTTTTCTTACGTAACCATTATTAAAACATAATCATGATTGATTTTTCAAAAATCCAATGATGCGCTCCTAGTTTTCATAAAAAGCGGGCCAGAGACTCCTGAGTACTCTTCGCTATTCCTCATAGCTTCGGATTTGGCCATCCAATTTTGGATTTGGAAATCCACCTGTATATTGAATCAAACTCATAATTTTACATCACACAACTATAAAAATGTTTTTATTTATTTGAAGTTTAATAGAATATAAGAAATTGCAGTGCACTTTCAAGGTGATGTTTATTTCTCTTTTATTTTAAATCATTTTTGTTTTTATGTTATTGGGTGGAAGACAAACATACCACCTGCCTGGTGGTAAGCTGTCACCGTAAGCAACTTTAGTCACCAACAGAAACACAACACCACAAAAGACTGTGGTCTTCTGTGAGGTGGAGGTACTACCATAGTTCGAGCTGCTCCAGATTCAAGCGGCTAGTCCACTGAGCCCTGCCTCGAGTAAACATCTAAAATTGCATGTTACTACTTGAGCCCTCTTAAAATATTCCCTCATTATTTATTTGCTAAGATATTGTGAGAGCCGCTTTAATAGATTGTTGTAATTGACAGCCCTGTCGGAGAATCTAAACATAGCTCTGCCCTTGACATTGCTCGTAAACGGCACAATTTACGTGGGACGGCTCCTTTGGGTACCGCCGTGGGAGCAACCTTCATCCGACGCTCTAAGTGGCATGTAGTCTAGTAGTCGAACAGGGCCTAAGAACTATCTCCAAAGATCCGTCTAATTCTATATATTTTTATTCGATTTGGGAGCCCCTCTCTTGTAGAGGCCCTGTGCAGTTACCCGCAGTTCAAGGCCTGACCTCCAGTGCGCTATAACGGGACGGCTCGGGATCTGCGCATGTGAGCGCAACTACACCGAGACCGTCCCAACGCTGCCCGTCTAGGCACTCCTTGCACCAATTGGTGGCCAGCAGCCACTCCTCTACCGACGGCTGCTCGACCTGGCGCGTCCTCCTGACGAGGACACCGGGAGCAGCCATCGAACCACACAAGGGGGACTTCGGACGTGGTCATGGCCCTGAAAAGGGCCGTCCAGAACTAGCCGTGGAGGGAAAACAAAAACAACTCGACGATGGCATGTGACTTCGAATGCCATGGGGACTTGACATCAAAAGTTACACACCCGCTGAGAAAGTTTCCCCACCACGTTACCAGGGTCCGCCACGAGGAGGCTTCCGGACGTGGACTCCGAGGGTGTGAATCTCATCATCTCCCTTCCTTGTAAAGATTACGCGTGCTGGCTTATGTTGTCACCGACAAACTGTGGCTACCATTCCAACGCGAACTAAGAAACGCAACTCATTTCTTTGTTGAATCTAGAAATGAAATTCACTGCCAGCACAGTGCTTAATCGTGTGATGCTAGCAGAGTAGAATAGCATCACACCATATCCTCCAATAGGTGTCGTAGAAGGCTACTAACGGAGCAGAAAAAGAGGTATTGATCACCTTGTACTTCGTCCACCAATCCATATTGGTAAGCATGGTGGACTACTGCCTAAACCTCCTTCGATGACAAGGAGACGCCTTGTGTCCCAGCAGTGGGTCGAGTTATAAAGGCTGTTATGGTGGACAGTGATCGCTCCTTCTTAAAATCCTGGTTTATTCAAAAGGGGCGTGAAGAGACAACTTGCAGGTCAGCAAGGCGAGGGTGGCTAGCGCGGCGTGTAGGTTTATATATATTTCTTGTATTTGGATTCCACTTCTGCTGACCTTCGGGTGGAAGGTCGTTGCTAGACACCTGTATGTAAAAATTATGCTTATATACTATTTGTGTGATGTAGTTATGCTGTTTTTATTTAGTACCATAATTTAACATCATTTTATCAATAATTGGATTAAATCAACTTGCAGAACCAACAAGCCATGGCCCGCGGGTAAACACAATATAAACAAAGGACTTAATATGGAATTCAAATTAAACTATAAGAATGGACAACATAACTCACTGTCCGTAATTGGCCGATGGTGCGCTTTACGCCTCGGGGAAGACATGCTTGCTTATGCGCAGTGACCACGATTAATGTTTGTTGTGAACATGTTGCGCGCAGAATTTAAGCGCATCATTAAATAATTATGAAGTTATAATAGGAACATTCTAATTTGAAATGCCTTTTTAGGATATTCTAAAAGCACAATTTGTTTGTTGGGAAATAAATTAATAGTATGACCCTTTAAAATGTCAATAAACACTTATTTTTGTGTCATTCAACTTTATCGCAAAATGTTTTGGTGGCAACTATTATTGTTGTATTAAAACACTTAAGACAAGTGAAATTTTATTAAAAATCACTAATTTGTTTGAGTGCCTATAGACCACGAAGTATCTACTAAAATATTGTTATGTTAATTTAATAAAAAAATTACGTTTCCTTTTTGTTAGGTGAACTTTTGATCTCGTTGACACGAAAATCAGACGAAAATCTTAGCATTCCATGATCAATTTGTACACACAGTATTGAAAACATTGCTGCTAAGGAAAATGTATAAGTGATTAGATTATTACAATATAAAATTGAAAATCAAGGAGAAATTTCTCTCAAATAGTCTATTGTAATGGATGTGAAGCTGAGCAAACATAATTATTCAATTTTATGTTTATTTGAGTCAAAATGTAATCTATCTATCTAAATATATAAAAATGAATACTGACTGACTGACTGACATATCAACGCACAGCCTAAACCGCTGGGTCTAGAGATTCCAAATTTGGTAGGTAGGTTCCTCATGAGGTCCAGGGGTGCACTAAGAAAGGATTTTAGGAAATTCACCCTCTAAGGGGGTGAAAAATTAGTATGAAAGTCCGTCATTTTGAAAGTAAAATCCATAAAAATTGGTATATGGCCATCCAGTTACAAATTAAGAAAGATGTAGGTATTATAGATGTAAAATTTTTGGAAATTCCATCCCTAAAGGGGTTAAATAGGGGATGAAAGTTGGTATGGAAATCCGTCATTTTTTAAAGTAAAATCGAAGAACATTGGGTATATGGCGGTTGGGTTAGAATAAATAAGAAGAAAATTTAAACGCTGCCCTAAATAACTATTCTACGAGTCAAGGTAGCAAATAACCCTATTTCACTTGAGGGTGAGCATTGAAAAGTTTTAATTTATATTTAGTGTGGATAAGAATACCTATTTTTTTTCATAATTCAAGATGATGTGCTTGTCAAATTTTAATGAAACCTCTTAATTTTCCAGACGAAGTCACGGGCGTAGTGCTTGTATAAAAACTATGATATAGAGACGGCGGTAATTTGCCCACAAATGCCAAGGCTGGGCTAGGAATATAGTAATTTAGTTATTAGATCTAGCTTAATATGCAATCATTGGCTAGGTAATGGCTGCCTTGAGAGTGGCCCACGGCACAGGAGGATGCGATTTTGTGACGAAGTTTCGCATTAAAAATTATATATTTTTTTAAATATTCCAAAAGTTTGCTTGCTTTTTAGCATTATAAAATAATACTTGTTACAATACTTATATATTATTACTTTACTTACTGTTACTTTTATGATTTTTAATTTTATGATAAATTTTGGTAAATATTGTTTTCATTTATTCTTCTTTTTCCAATAAAATTGGTTAAAGATGTCCGCGTGGTATTTGTTTTTAAGTGATTGGTTATAATGGCATAAATGTGAAGGTTTGGTACATATAAACTGTTAATAATTATAATGTCGTACATACGACGTAGCTTTCTATTTATGTAGCTTTTATCAAAATACAACTGAGAAGATTAAACATAAAAAATATATTCTCCAATTTACACACCAATATGACACAAAAAAGTTCAACTTGACATTGCTTATAAAACAAAAATATTAAAATATTAATAAAAATAAACAACGGAGTTTCTTCCGAGTTCTTGTTGTAAAAACACGTGTTGAGACTCCATTTTCAACTTAATCTACCGGACAATTGTCTGTTATTATAAGTACATTTCCACTTGACATTGACGAAATGCGTAAACTTTATGTCTAGCGAACGCCATTTACTTAAAAGAAGAAGAAAATAATCAACCGGCCAGCAACTGCTACAAATCTCAGAAGATATTGTCGAAACTTTATTGCGGGTCCTCTTGTTACGCGGGCTTATCCCTTCTATTCTATTAATAGCAATCGCGACACTTAAAGATTACGCATTTTGCCAATGTCAATTGAAAATCTATCTAAGTAACAATAAATTGTACGGTACAAAGAGTTAAAATGCAAAAAAAAAATTAAAAGCGTCGGTGGCGTAGTGCGTAAGAGCGTCGTCTCCCACCCGGGAGGCACTGGTTCGATCCCCGCCACGTACCAATGTGTTTTCAAATTTTGAATTCATATGTACGTTTAATCGACGTTTTTACGGTGAAGGAAAACATCGTGAGGAAACCTGCACACACCTATGAAGAAATTCTTAGGTTGTGTGTGAAGTCGACCAACCCGCACTTGGCCATCGTGGTTGGCCTAATCGGCCCCTAACGTGGGGTAGGCTCGAGCCCCTCGGTGGGGACATTATATGAGCTGTTGATGTGATAGAGTTAAAATGGGGTCCTCCAATACGTGTTGTTACAACAAGAATTCGGGAAACTCCGGCTTATCACTTGGACCACACTCGTCATCAGATCCAGTTTGACAAAAACTGTTAGTTTTGTTCCAATCCTTCCGCTGTCAAGGATCTGATTAGTTTTTTGCTGCGCCAGTGTTAACATGATATTAACTGGAACTGGTGTTTGTTAAATTATAACTAGCTAGTCGATACCCGATAATTTAATAATGGGTAAATAATATAAACTGTATTTGCTCGTATCTTAGCTAACGACTGTAATTGAGGTAATTGCGTGTCGTGTGCTGGGTTTGTCTATTTTTTAAATAAGAATATAAAGGTTAAATAAAATGTTTTAAATATCTTTAAATATAAATATCTAAAATTGCTGTTCGTTATTCTCGCTAAAGCTCGAGAACGGCTGGACCGTTTTGGCTAATTTTGGCTTTAATATCTTTCTGGAAGTCAAGGGAAAGTTTGAATGTGTGAAAATATGGAAAAATTGCGAGTGTAATTACTGAGCATGGAGGGCATATCATCTTAGTCCCCAGGATGGCAAACGCACTTGCGGTGTTAAGTGATTTACACTTAATATTGCAAGTGTCTATAGGCAGTGGTGACCACTTAACATCAGGTGGGCCGCAAGCTTGTTTGCCATCTCGTAACATAAAAAAAAACTTATTGTTCGTCCTGTCGTTCAGATATCGATTTTGTTCATCTGTCATTATTTAGTCACAAATTTAGTGCGCGAGAACTTTCTTTAGTTGCTTTTGGCTAATTTCCGTTAATAACCGTTTATCGTTTTTTTAAATATCATTTCGGAAACTAATGAACCGATTTAATGTAAATGAGTTTTGCTGTCCGACTTGAACTAAGTTTATAGTTTTTATCTTGATAAGAAGTAATTCTCATTTTTTTTGCAAATGAACCATACAATGTGAGGCAGGTCAGCTAGCTTTTTTTTTAAATTAAAATACAAATCGTGGTTTTGAAGTTTAATTTAGTGCAAACATAGATTTTGTTTTCTATCGAGTATTTTCGTTTTAATCGTGTTTCTGTCTTTTGTATTTACTATGTAATATCTTTAATTAATTTCAGAATTGTTTATATTATTATAATAAAAATCCAGTCGTTTCTAATTTTAATCTTCTAATGTGGGATATCCTCGCCTTTAATGCCTTGGAAAGGTATGTGTACCTTGCAACCAATACTGTGGTCTTGGTTGATGTGTTTATCAAATTACTTGTGTCTCAAAAAGCGGCTCAAATGAGACAATTTCAGAACTGTTTTATATGTTAAACAACTTCAATGTAAGAATATATATTTTACTAGTATTTAATACTATATAGAACAGTATATTCAATACATAAAGAATGCTAGTCGTCTGAGTCACAAGATCGCCAGTTATGATAATAGTCGTTGTCATAATTTAGATTTTTTTATAACATAGTTTCCTCGTAACGGCGCCTAGATATTTATCTCTACAAAAGCAATTTTTAAAGTTGAAAATGTTTAAGTGTGATTTATTTTGACCATTTACATCTGCTGGTATAGTCGTTTGTGGCTGTAGCATCGTTGAGTGACTAAGATATGATATATTATATGTTGTATTTTGATCTTTTTACCAGCTTTTATTTGGCTTGCACTGTTACTATGTGAATAAGTGGTCCAACAAAATTTGTAAACATCCAATCAAACGTGTATGCAAAATTTCAGCGTAATCGAATACTAACAAATGGTCATATCATGCGAGTGCACAAAAAATAACTATTCCACCATCTTGTGCGTCCGCCATATTGGATTTAGAATAGCGTAAGTGACGCTATTCTAAATCCAATATGGCGGACCCTAGACAGCGGACCTAAGCAAGCATTGATGACAATGCATGCTTTGCTGAGAAGAATATGAAAATTAAATTAACTTTACTCTAAATCCAAAATGGCGGGCCGCTCAAGATATCAGACTACTTATTTTTTAGCACTATCATAGTATGGGTGTCAAATGAAAGGGTTTGCAGAGAAGAATACGAATAAACTGACTAAAATATAAAAAAAAATATTTTCCATCAAAAACAATGTAAAAAATATTTGCTGTTTGTTAGTCTCGCTAAAACTCGGAATGGCTGTACCGATTTTATTCATGGAAGTTTAAATAAATTTAAATGGTGAGAATAAGTGGAAAAATTGCGGTCTTACAACCAGACAATTTTGCTTTTATTTTCACCTAAAGAACAATATGATGGTTGTTTGAAGAGAACTATAACAACCACAGAAATAATAATTTATGATTATTTCTGTGATAGTGATAACTACATTTTCTATGTGGCCGCGTTAATGTCATATGAACTCATACGTCCGCTCTGTAGACAAGAAAGATATTAGGTATAAGGTGCTTTATAATGTTTTTTTTTGTTTTTTTTAGCGAATATAGGAAAGCATTTGACCACACTCTCACCTGATCTTAAGCGAAGATGTGGCCTATGATGTTACATACTTACCTAGAAATAGCATATTCACTCTCGCCTTGAAGGCACCCAAGTTATAAGTATCAGGAAACACATCAGCAGGCAACAAATTCTACTCCTTATCTGTTCGCATTATAAAAGAGTTAGCAAATCGCTTGAGCGGATGGTAGGGACATAACAACATAAGGGTGGTAATTTAACCTGCGTCTTGTGTCCCGGTAGTGAAATGGGGCTGGTGGAATTAATTCGTGTAATTCCGTCGCACACTCTCCAAAGTGTATCCTATAAAATACCGATAGACTAGCTACTTTTCGACGATGGTCGAGACTTGATAGCTTGGCGTCAGTGAGTTTTGGGTTGCCAATAAGTCGCTTAGCTCTTTTTTCTACCGAATCCAAAGCTGCAAGCTGGTATTTCGCTGATCCATCCCAAAGATGGCAGCAATGGTCATCCGTTGGTAAAGATAGAAAATGTAACATAGTCTTATTATAGTTTGTGAGATAAAACAAGTTTACCGAATTTTATTGTAACGGGAATTGTCTGTCCGGCTGTTAAAGTTTTTATAGGTTTTAATAACTAAAGTCTGTAATAAAATTGGTGTCTCTTTATTGTGTTGTCGGCTGGTCACGTGGCCAGTTATCTTTTTAGTACTTCAGATGTATTTTATTGAGGATAAATAACTACTCGTATTGTATGTAACTTCATCATCATCATAATCAACAGCTCATATAAAGTCCCCACCGAGTGGCTCGAGTCTACCCCACATTAGGGGCGATTAGGCCTTAGTCAACCACGCTGGCCAAGTGCGGGTTGGTCGACTTCACACACAACCAAAGAATTTCTTCATAGGTGTGTGCAGGTTTCCTCACGATGTTTTCCTTCACCGTAAGAGCGTCGATTAAACGTACATATGAATTCAAAATTTGAAAACACATTGGTACGTGGCGGGGATCGAACCGGTGCCTCCCGGATGAGAGACGACGCTCATACGCACTACACCACCGACGCTTCCTATGTAACTTATACTAATATTATACACAGGTAGTTTGTAAACTTGTGAGTTTGTTTGTAGGAAGTAATCTCTGAAACTAATGAACCGATTTTGAAAATTCTTTCAGCACTAGATAATCACATTATTCAATATAAGGCTATATTTTATAAATTTAATTTGAAAAAACGATTTTTGACGATCAATTTCGAGAATAACGAGCTTATGTGTTGAGTAACAAGTATAAATGTTTAACGCCCAGTGAAGTTCAAAATAAAAATATAAACGAATGAAATCTCCACAAGCGCTTAGCTGACTACTTTATAAGCTACCATTAGCAAAAATTGCTATACTACGAACCTCAACCCACACGTAATAACCTTGTTAACCAACATACTAAATATTCTCGTCTCGTCACCTCCAACCCCAATTATAACCAAGATGTTATAAATAACCGCGCTTATTGATGATGTTATAAAAAACCAATCAGTATTTTATGATGATCGTAAAATTAATTCGAAAAACTAATGGCTGTTTCACAACAATACCTTTTTGGTGTTGCCAGTTAAGGCTTTACGGCCAATTAGGTGGCTTCTGTCCTGTCATAGAGATCGTTTATTAAATGTTTTGTTAAATTTTTCTGTAGATTTATTGATGGGGGAATTAATTAAAAACTGAGTGATGTTTTTATTGGAGAGATGGCCGATTTTTTTTTATTAGTATAGTGAGGTTGTAGCTAGACCCGTTAAAAAACGTTATTATTTTTCAAAAAAATATATATGAATAAAATCTTGTCATGATCAGAAGCTGAGAGGAGTGGTGGACCCGCACCAACCTATCGTTATCCAAGTGAGTTCGCTTTCAACTGACCTACACATGATCAGATGCTGAGAGGAGTGTTGAACTCGTATCAACCCATCGCTATCCAAGTGAGTTGGCTTTCAACTGACCTACACATGATTTTGTTTCTCGTTTTTGTATTTAATTTGTTATAAGGTTATAACAATTCAAATCAAACCAAATAATGATAAGCAAATTTAACCACTTTATTTTGTGATATTTTTTATTTTTCTGTATATAAAATTTACCAGCAAGGTAATTTTGAAGGAATAATAACCTTACTCCTCTGGGTATCAGACCACTAGACAACAGTGACTAAATATAATATTTATCAGGCTTTTATATAAAAAAAAATCATAGCCTTCTAACCAGGGGCTCCAAAATTTTTATGAACTACGTACCCCTTTACAAGAAAAAATAATTCCAACGCCCCCTTTTACATAATATTTAATTATACCACTTTGTATGTCTGTTATAATCTACAAATTTGTTTGTTTTAATTTACATCTTAATTTGTTTTAGTCACAATTGAATTAAATTATTGTCCGTTTATATAAACTTTTAATGAAAATCTACAAATTAAACGCATTTGCCTTTAGACCTGCTACCGCCCCCTGAAAAGAGCCAGGGCCCATTAGGGGCGGTATTGCCCCCGTTGGGAACCTATGGTGTAAACAAATAACAAGAAAGTTGTCTAGCTGGGCGCCAATCTCCTCGCACGTATTCTGTGGCAACCAAACATTCTCATTATATTTTATTTGTATACGTGACCGCTTCTGTGGCGGTGGCTCCAAATATGTGCGTCTGTATGTATGTGTGTCTTCTCAGTTCATAATTTTGATGTTACTTTAGAACTGAGAATGAGTCATGTACAACAATTTCCCAAGCTCGAGAGGTTAAGTCTTTATCCAATTAAATTTTAGAAAAATGCACTGAAAAAAATCGACTTGCCTCAGGCGGGACTCGAACCCGCACCTTCCACAATCCGGGTGGACGCGTTGACCAATTTCGCCACCGAGGCACTGCTTTTCGCTGTCGAAATTTGTCAGTGCTTGGTGCTTATGTTTTTATGGTAAACATCGTTTCATCAAATCTTTGAAATTTGCACTTCCAAGACCCGAACGAAATATTTTTGCAAATATTTGACGCCCAGCTAAAATGAAACTACCTTACATTATGGAATAATTTTATTTTTGCGTTTACAAACGCGTAAATATAATACTAGAAAAATGCACTGAAAAAAATCGACTTGCCTCAGGCGGGACTCGAACCCGCACCTTCCACGCAATATTTGCAAAAATATTTCGTTCGGGTCTTGGAAGTGCAAATTTCAAAGATTTGATGAAACGATGTTTACCATAAAAACATAAGCACCAAGCACTGACAAATTTCGACAGCGAAAAGCAGTGCCTCGGTGGCGAAATTGGTCAACGCGTCCACCCGGATTGTGGAAGGTGCGGGTTCGAGTCCCGCCTGAGGCAAGTCGATTTTTTTCAGTGCATTTTTCTAGTATTATATTTACGCGTTTGTAAACGCAAAAATAAAATTATTCCACAATTAAATTTTATTTCGATGTTTGTGTTAAAGAGTTATACGGAACGAAAATAAACTATTGATAATAATCATTTATTTCTCATAGCATAGGTACAAAAAACTTTTTAAAATTTTACAAAAATTATAATTAATATTAAAATATTATTAGTAAAAATTTTAAAGAGCCTTGTAAAAAGTTCCAAACTATTTCGCTGTATGAAAATTGAAAATACATAACAGTATTTTTTTCCCCTCATAAAGAAGATGTTCACCAATATTGACAAAAAAAATGCAAAGTTATCTAGTTAAATTCCATAAAAAATGGCTAGATGTTAGAAATATTATTTTCTTTACATTCGATTACATTGCAGTGCGAATTTTTTGTTGATTGAAAAATATAGTCTTATAAAATTATATTTAAGGGCCACGGCCATTTAGAAACATTTGAACTGATATTGATTTTTTCCCCCAAAAATATAGGAAACTTCTTAGGCTTTATGGTGAAAACTAAATCTTAATATTTAGTCAAGAATATAATTACAGATTAACAAAATAGTTTCGTGACATTAGTAGTTGGAAGCGTTGATTAATTAAAAAAAAATCGGCAGTGGCGTCCCCTTGACTTTCTCGTATACCGGAAACGACTCAAAAGTTGATAGAAACCTTATATTTTGATGTCATACATGCAATGCACGTTAAATTTTGGTCACCCATCCGAGTACCGTCCGCGCACTATCGTTGCTTAATGATCGACGACTCAAAAGTTGATAGTAACTTTATATTTTGATGTCAACATGTATGTTAAATTTGGTTGCAATAAGTTAAAGCATACTCGAGTTATCGTGCTAACACAGACACACACACAGACATAATTTCAAAAACGGTATTTTTATAACGGAGGTCCAAAACGTGTAAATCCGTCAAAATCTTGGTCGGATTTTTTGACTATTACAAGACTTCCTCTATACTACGTATACGAGGAAGTACCTAATACAATACATTTTCTTTTAAAAAAACTTCATTCACAACTACAAATTCGTGGGTGAAAAGACATATCATCAAGTAATATACCAGCAGTCCGGTTAACGTGTGTCGTTATTATGAATAAATCCTATATTAATAGTACGTAAATACTATTTTAATGTATTTACGTACTATTAATAGTAGTAAGTTAGTATGGCTTCATCTTCTCCCTTTTTAAAACAAACAATGAAAACTCACATCTTTTTAAAAATTGTTATGTGCCTACATTATGTTATTATCCATGGATATTACTTAAACCCATAAACGTTAATTAATGACACGTCAATTAATTTCAATGTGATTAGTGTATATATTATCATTATTATATTTACTTATTTTATTGTTTTTAAATTACCTGTTTATACAGTTAATTACATACCTAATCTAATTTATTAATCAAGTACTATGAATATTTTTTATTACTTATTTAAAATTATGATCATCGTAAAAAAATGTCTGATGATAATGTCAAACAACCTAAGCGGTTATATCAGAAATGTCACCGTGACGTCTGGCGAGAGCCGCCCGCGCGCGGTGGGCGGCGGTTGACATCTTCATAATTATATCTTTAAGTTGACATCGCCCGACCGTTTAGTCGATATTATTTATTAATTACTGCCTTAATTAGCCGCATATGGTTGGCTGTGGTAGCGACCATTAGGTCGTGTGTTACATTCAAATTGGTTAGCTTTTGGCGATGCATATTTTGAAATTGGTTTTTATAAGAAGACAAAATTTTTAACTGCTTTGTTTCAAATTTTATTTGTGCTCGTCGCAATATGTGTTCATTTTCCACCCTCATCAATCACCCGTCATTTCAATATTCTTTTTTATGAAAAGCTTTATCAAATGCTTCAATTCCACCTGATGGTAAGAGTCTAAATGCAAACTAGCACGAGAGATAAACCACTAACCACCCTCGCCTTGCCGACCTGCAACGGAAATCTTCACGCCTTTTTTAAATGACCCTAGAATTCCATTACATTAACTTTGCTATAATCTTTCACACAGTGTATCAATTTTTCTTCGGTCTTGCTCTCCTGCTATCCACATTGTTTTTTTATAAATTTTCACACACCTATTAGAAAAATTAGGAAAATAATTATTATTTTAAAAATTATTATTTTTGCTTTATAGTGTTTTAAGTATATAAATTTCCAGGAAACTATCTCGAGACCTTTTAGTCACACAAGTGATAAGATTACGATATCATCGGTCAACTAAATTGGCATTATGAGGGATAACTCATAAACTACTCAGATGTCGATAAAATTTAAAGAAGACCAAATGACAAGCACGAGCTTCCAAAGGTCGAAAGAATCTTCAAAATCAGTGCATCCAGTAAAGAGTTGTGAGGTAACAAACATAAAAAAAACATACAGTCGAATTGATAACCTCCTCCTTTTTGTTATATTCTTTATTGTACACACATAAAACAGTTATAAAAATTAATACGTGAATAACATGTACAAAGGTGATTTTGAAGTCGGTTGAAAATAAAGCAACTTCCAACAGATGTGATTAGCCACTTTGATACAAAGAAAACACTCCACATATAATCTTTTGGTTAATTCCAATAGGAGACTTCAAAATATTTCTGGTAGTATACAAAATATATAATCCATGCAATTATGTTTGGTACTAAAATTAAGATTACTTTAAGCGCTATGCATTTATAATCCGTCGTAATGCTATTCTTATTTGTAAATTCAATTCTTAACGATCGAAATTTCTATTAGCTACTCGAGTATCGTCGTAATCCAATAAAATCAGGTTTAACATAATTAAAGCTAATAGCTGACATGTGTCATGGAGTTTTTACGTTGATTTCTTAGAATTAATTGATTCTATATCATAAAACTACTAACGAATGATTTATAATCGCTGAACAGGTTTGACGATTGGAAATCGATATTTTAGTTCAAGCGATGTTGTTGATTTGCACCAGTAGATATGTGAGGCTAATCAGTTCTTTATTTTTCATGCAATAAATTGTTGATAATAGTATGAAATAGTGCACTTATCAACAGTATAAAAGATGAATGCTGCAGATGGAACGGAATGTTAATCGCTAATACGCGAAACTAACAAGTATATTATTGCCAACACTCCTTAATTCATAATGCTCTTGATATTTTTTTGATACAATTCTGTAATGTAAGACTGGTATTGTTATCTTCTGTGGGGTATGTTAGCATGACATATTAATTCCGTTTGGAAACTCCTAAGATACATGATCTTTAGGAGTTGGGGATCACTTATTTTCATAAAGCAACTCATATAATAATAATAATATATTTCTAAGCTCACACCAATTATCTAGCCCAAATTAAGTATCTTTAAGAACTTGTGTTATGGATACTAGATAACGGACTTTTTTTTTAATATACATAATATTTTTAGATATTTTTATAAATAAACTTAAATAAATATATAAACAACCATGACTCGTCAACAAATACTCGAGTTTATCACACAAATGTTTGCCGGTACCAGGACTCGAACCCGGACCGCTTGATGTGTAGGCAGCTATACTGACCACTCCACCAACACGGCGTCAAATTTTGTTGTATGATATCAACATCATACAACAAAAACTTGGGTGATGTTGATCCATTCGCTTTGTCGCTTGGTTACGATATGTTATTAGGATAATTTTAAGTAAAAGAATGATTATTGCGGGTTATAGGTAGATATTGTGCTTTAATTTGTATACAAGAATCTGAGGATTACGGTGCTGATTGCACTCTGAGTAATACTTTTTTGTAAGAAGCTAGTAGAAGTATTTATAACAAAGTGTGTAATTGTTTGTAATCCTAAATAAATGTAAAAAAAAACAGTATTGTACTACTTTAAGGCGACTTTTGCAATGTATTAAGTGACAATGTATAATTTTCATTTTTTTTAATACATAATTATTAACTTGCTTCTGCCCGCGACTTGGTCTGCGCAAGATTAGTATAAATTATAGCCTAATACTAGAAAAATGCACTGAAAAAAATCGATTTGCCTCAGGCGGGACCCGCCTGAGGCAAGTCGATTTTTTTCAGTGCATTTTTCTAGTATTAATATTTACGCGTTTGTAAACGCAAAAATAAAATTATTCTATTATAGCCTAATGTTATTCTGATGTAGCTATAATATTGTAAAGTTTCATTAAAATCCAGTTTCATTAAAATCCATTCAATATTTTTTGCTTGAAAGAACAACAAACAGATGTATGTTTGTTACTCTTTCTCACAAACTTTCGCATTTATAATGCTAGTAGCATATTATTTTATGCTTAGTTCAGAAATCAGATACTTCAATAACACGTCAATTAAGTTATTATTAATATTATTATAGCTGGTGTCATCGATCTCGAGGAAATTTTGATCTGTCTAATCTATCCCACGAACCTGTATATTTTGCCGGAATAAAAAGTAACCGACACACTATTATGGTACTTGTCGTGTAAAAACAGCAATGGATATGTTATTCACTCGGTGATCATCGCTTTCAACTGTCAAAAAAAGTTAGCGAATAGCCTTACTGGTGCAATTAAGTAACTTTGGTCAACACTCTCCGTATGCTTTCTTGTTATAATTCTATCGGATTTAAGTTTGATATTTTGTCTGGTTCTTCAGCCTCAACAAAATGCATAATGAAGTCTCTCTTTGAATAATCCGAGCTACTGTTAGTCCAATAACTAAATATTATTTTTATACATTTTTATTTTGTAAGTTTTGAATTTTTAAATTAAATTAGAACCGCATAAAATGGTGCATGTAGTGCTTACATCTAGTAGGGAACAATCTATTCATTATCATCATCAGCTCATATAATGTCCCCACCTCGGGTTCGAGCCTACCCCACATTAGGGGCGATTAGGCCTTAGTCAACCACGCTGGCCAAGTGCGGGTTGGTTCTTAGGTTGTGTGTGAAGTCGTCACACACAACCTATGAATTTCTTCATAGGTGCATGCAGGTTTCCTCACGATGTTTTCCTTCACCGTAAAAGCGTCGATTAAGCGTACATATGAATTCAAAATTTGAAAACACCTTGGTACGTGGTGGGGATCGAACCAGCGCCTCCCGGGTGGGAGACGACGCTCTTACGCACTACGCCACCGACGCTTACAATATTATTATAGAACAATATTAATGTAACAAGTAATAGTAACCAGTTTTGTAAGTCAAATAAAAATAAAGTCTTAGATAAGCCATTCCCATGATAGCTTATCCAATGCCTTCAAAGGGCTAGCAGGCTTTAGAATAACAATACCTCGGAGCTCCATTGATTTTTGGTCATAGCACTATGTTTTGCAATTTCATGACATTGAAAGTTGCATTTTTTAAGCGTGTCCTCGTTTCTATTTCGCATAAATAAGAAAATGGTCGCTGCCAGCCCACGTGTTCCCTCCTTCCTACAATCCTGAGTGATAGAAGCACATAACAGGAAGGCAAGGCGAGGGTCGCAAGTCCACAAGAAGGCACACCACATGTCTAAGATAGTACAGTATTCAAATCTATTATATATAATTACCGTGTCACGATGTTTGTGGAATGAACTCCGAAATTAATAATCCGATTTAAAGTTTTTTTTTTAAATGTGTGTTTTGTTCAAACTTGAGAGATAAGATAGTTTGTAGGTATCTTGATAAGTAGTCCTCATTTTTTTTACTGCAAATTCAATGTTGTAGGACAGTAGTATGAAAATACTACCACAGCAACGCGTGGCCGGGTCTAGTATTATACAAGTTACAATATCATACATATTGAAGACATTTTAATGGGTTCATTTACCATGTTGAGCAAGTTAACATTCTTTTGACACATTTTATTTAATGAATTGGTCTTTAAATATTATGACTGTTTAAGTATTCGAAGATGTTAATAAATATTTTTATGGGTAGTACATTAGATTTAGTCAGCTGGTCCCGTCAAGGCCAAGTCTCATGTTCGAATCTCAGGATGGATAATGCGGCGAACAAAAATATTTGTTCACGATTAATATGATTTGATTATCATTCTTTTGGTTACAGCTACAATCTTAGATATCTATCAAATATACGCCGTTGACGTGGAGTGGTCAGTATCATGGCTACACACCAGGCGATCCGGGTTCGAGTCCTGGCAGAGCAGCTGTTTATGTGATGTGAATACGAACTTAATAATTCATAGTTCATGGTTGTTTATATAATTATTTTAGTAATTTATAATAAAAAAATCGAATCTAAATATATATAACTCAAAGGTGACTGACTGACATAGTGATCTATTAACGCACAGCTCAAACCGCCGGACGGATCGGGCTGAAATTTGGCATGCAGGTAGATGTTTTGACTAAGGCATCCGCTAAGAAAGGATTTTTGGAAATTCCACCCCTAAGGGGGTAAAATTTCCACGCGGACGAAGTCACGGGCGGAAGCTAGTTTATTATATTTTTTCTTTTGTTATCTAGTATTCAAAACACAAATTGTAAGAAAACAGGATTTGTATGTACCATGTACCTCAGTTTTGTTATTATACGAGGTATCCCGTTTTCTCACAATTTAATGTTAGTGAATTCAAAACACAAGTTCTTAATGATACTTAATTTGGGCAAAGTTATTTATATGCGAGTGAAATTGATTATATTAGTATCATGTATAGGTTTTTCAGCGAAAAGGGATGAAGCAGTGATAGCTCTTGTAAAACCGCTTTAGTCAATAATTGAGAACTGATTAACTTCAAGCCACTGTTTGTTATAACCGCGAACTTAAGCCAATAAAACTAGTTTCATTCAACGGGTTTGTTTAAAAAAAGGCTGGCGAGCTTTACAAGTCCAGTTAGATGCGTCTAAGTTAACCAAGTAGTTGCGAGTTAACGTCGCATTGAGTTAACTTTAAGCTGCGTTAACTGAATCGAAAGTGCATTTGAGCTGACGTTAAATAGGGGATTGTTGGGGGTTCAAGTTAATGAAAATATTATTAACAATATGATAATAATTTATTTGTGAATTAAGGAGTACACTGTGCTTCTTAAATATATAAGTTTGTTCAGCCATATAAATTATAACATACAAATGTCTTTGCCTAAAATCACTAACATATTTTAATAACAAATGTTAAATTATTGCTAACTATAAAATTTACACAGAATAGGGATTATTGCTAGTTTTTGACCCCCTCCCCCCTATAGTAAGAAAAGATATATGAGAAAAAAACCATTTTATAAGAAAAGAAAGACATGGTCGACCCCCCTTAGTCCTTTCACTGTAATAAATGATTGGCCCCATACCTACATAATTAAAAGATCAATTTCTGAGATTTCCTTATATTTACGTATAAAATTTTATTCTTATTTTTATTTTTTTCACTATAAATACATCTTCAAAAACAGCTCGTCCTAAGAGGTGCCCGTCTCCGTCATAAAAATATGAATATTTTTTACAGATATAAATTCACAAAATTTTTCTCTGTGTATCCTATAGCTTGATGTGGTCTAAATATATTCACAAAATTACACAAAGTTTAGATTTGAGGTTCCTTAAAAAATCGCAAATATATTTGTATGGAAAAATGAATTTTCGTTAAATTCTCCATACAAAACGGCAATTCCATACTTAAACCCCTAATATTTACTGTAATGAAGCTGAAATTCGTTCATTAGTTAAGGCGCGAAAAGTGCGTATGGATAGTTATTTTTATTTAATAGGCTGTCGATTTACGTTTTCAAGGAAGCCAATAATAGCAATTTAATTGTTAGGAGAATTCTAGTGAGTTAATAAGGCTATTAGTGGGCAGCGAGGACGAGGAGGGCCCATAAACGGCCGCCGACACTCGTAAACGTTGCATTCAATTTACGTTTTATTGTTCGTTCATCTGCACACTTCTCATTACAAATTTATCTCCTAAGCCTGCAACTGATTTTTACTATTTTTGTAAAATAGTTTTTATGTAAAATAATTTCTTTATTTAAATGTTATCTTTTTTTATAATGTTACGTGATGGCAAACAAGCTTGCGGCCCACCTGATGTTAAGTGGTCACCGCCTATAGACACTTGCGATATTAAGTGTAAATCACTTAACACCGCAAGTGCGTTTGCCATCCTGGGGACTAAGATGATATGCCCTCCATGCCCAGTAATTACACTGGCTACCTTTCCCTTCAATCCGAAACACAGCGAACTGCTTCACGGTAGAAATAAGAAAGGCGGTGGTACCTACCCAGACGACCCTACATATGGGTCTACCACCTAGTAAATCTAAAAAGGACTTGTAAACTGTCAAACATATATATACACTAGCTGTCTCGGCCACGCGTTGCTGTGGTAATTTCATACTACTGACCTATAACATTGTATCTGCAGTAAAAAAAATATAACTACTTATTAATATAAAAAACTGTCCTATCTCTCAAGTTGGATCAAGCTGCACACGGTGTACAAATTTGATTAAAATCGGTGAAGTAGTTTAGGAGTCCATCGCGGACAAACAACGTGACACGTAATTTATATATTAAGATAAATGACTTAGTGAAGTTATCAGTGATGCTGCCAGGTTAAGGATAGGGACAAACGTATGTGTGATGATCATGAACATAAATATGTTGGGTCTTTGAGCGTGTTCTACCGTCTATACTACTTGAGGAGCTTGTTTACCCTAATCTCACTATTTCCTTTCCCTTTGTTTGTTTATTTGGAAGACCAACAGCTCATTAAACGTACATACAAACTTATAACAGCTACATTTAGCCAATAATAGGTCTCCACAGTTAAAAACAAAATGCATAATTTATAGTCGTGTGAACTAACAATAACTTATAAGAGTAGGTAGGTACATAATCTCAGTTTAAATACCAATTTAAAAAAATAACTTGGCTTAATAGTCATCTCGCCGTTGCTATACTAGAGTGGAATATGTCAAACTCTTCAGAATTGCACAACTCCACACAACTCATTTAAGCATTTACTCGCTCGTCACAGAAATGAGTTTTGTTGATAATTTGTTGACTCTATTGGAGAGTAGTGCCTTGCTGATTTCGTAGGAATATCAAACTTAATTTTAGAAAGAAGCTCAGAAGAATCAATCTTATTTAAGGACTACTTGTCCTGTCTTGGTGCCACCGACAAACTGTAGCTACCATTCCAACGCGAGCTAAGAAATTTGGCGACATATTTCTAAGTTGCACAATCAAGAAATTCAGTGTCAGCACACGTGTATTCTCCTTTACTTTCTTTTGTATTGAACATTTACTGGTGTGCAATAAAGCATATTGTATTTATCTATCAATAAAATATTCTGTTTTATTATTGAAAATGCTACCAAGTCTATAAATTATTATAATAAAAGGCTGACAATTAATTCAAACCAACTGACATTTATTAATTGGCGTCTCGTTAGAAAGGTAAATTTAATTGTTTTGAATTTGAATACGATTATAGTTTATTGGAACGACATATGGCGGGCGTTATTGAAATACTGCAGTTTAACTAAAGATATTATTTCTGACACGAGAGTCGTGCAATTTGCACACAATAAATTGGGAATTATCTACAACTTTGACTAAGTGATCTAGAACTGAAAACGTCTGCAGTGGGTTGTGACTCATTAAGTCGTAAGATAGTAATCCATATCCTTGATGATATCCTTCTTGTTATTTCCCATATCCTTAACTATTCTTTACAAAGTGGTGTTTTTCCCTCAGCTTAAAAATATGCCCAAATTACTTCTGTAACTAAGAAAGCCAATCCTGCGTCCTTTTCCGACTACGGCCCTATTTTTTGTACACCTTCCGAGGTAAGACATGTTGGCACTAGAATTTATTATAAGCTTGTAAATCTTAGCAATGTAGGTACAGCAATACACATGTTTCTGACAAATAAAATTATCTTTATCTTCATCTAAAATGTTAACGTAATAAAATTATTAAAAAACATAGATAATCTATATATATAAAAATGTTATGTTGGTTTGTGTATGCTTCAAAAACTCAAAAAGTAGTGCACCGATTGAGTTGAAATTTTAACATGATATAAAATCCGCATCAAGGATTGTTTTTATCTATTTTTTGCATCAGTCACATATCTGCGACCGCGAGAAAGCGAGAAAAACACACACGCGTGATGTAGCCGACCTCCGTAAGTAGCCATATAGTTTATGGTGTTTTGAAATTTGAATTATGACAACTGTCAAAAAAATAACAAATTGAGATTGATTGATTGTGACAAGCGGTTTTATTTACCAAGAAATAGTTATTTATTATACAAGAGTGGAAAGTTCCTTTTTAACCGCGTGCTCGATTTGGATGACCGAGCAAGCGAAGGATTCTAAAGTTGAATCACGAGCGCAGCGAGTGATTCTAAATTAGAATCCTGAGCGTCAGCGAGGGAAACAAACGAGCACAAGGTGAAAAATCTTTCTACTCGAGTGCAATACGTAACTTTTCATCCCACCTCAGCGAGGAAATGACAAAATAATCTTCATTCTAATCATAAATTTGGCACCATAGAGGTTACATTAAATAGGTTTAATGACGTTTTGAATTTACAATTATATTGAGTACTCATTATATGTGATGTTCTAAATTCAAATCTACTTTGCCGCTCAAGCGAATAAAATAGAATTTTCCAGCCAGATTTCGAAGCGCAAAATTACACTTTCCGAGGTGGTGGGATGAAAATATTATTTAATAAATTATAGCAATAATCAGCTATTCATAACATTACCTGAGAACAATCTAATAGGTAGAGATATTGTTTAGGAAACCGTGATATAGGCCTATATACCTCCATAACATTACTCTACCACTAATAGCAGTTGAGCATCAATAAAAACTGTTGCAAAAACGGGAAATCCACGCGGACGAAGTCGCGCGGGCACAGCTAGTCTTACTATATAAAAATAAGTCGGGTGTTCCTTCCTGACGCTATAACTCGAGAACGGCTGAACGGATTTATCTCATCTTGGTCTTGAAATGATTGTGGAGATATAGGGAAGGTTTAAACGGTGAGAAAATATGGAGAAATTGCGAGGAAGATAGTAAAAACAACATATTCATTTTCCCATATAAACTGTTCTGCCTACTTGCCTGTCAAACATTTGACGTTCCGCCATTTTAGCGAAGGAAGAGTTTTAATGTCGTTAGGATAGGTGCAAAGACGTTTAGTACTCCGTGTGAATAGGTGATACGAAGTACACCGGGTCATCTAGTATACCCTAATTTCAAATAGAGGAAATGGTTGGGCTCTACTTATCTGCCTAGGACCCGGTAATTAAAATTATTAAAGTGGGATCAAATCATAAAGTAAATGTGTATGTAAATATCGGAACACTCAAGAAAGTGATTGAACCATGTTTTAACTATGACATGGAAGATGATAACCAACTTCTTTCAAAATCAAATCCAATCAACCTTCACTTCACTTCTCGAGGCCTTGAGCCAATCGGTTACTTTTACATAAACGACTTCTTTCGACAGCGATTCATGTAAATTTTTCATGGGACCATTTGGAAAGTATATCCTTTCAAACAAAAAAAAAGTTTTCCAAATCTGTCCAGGCGGTCAAATCGGTTAAAAATATGAATAGCAAACCTCCTCTTTTTTTGAAATCGGTTAAAAATACTGCTACGCCTACCTCGTTTGGTTTATCTTTAGTACAAATAGATAAATTTAATCGAAAGTAGAAAAAACCGCTAGAGCTGAACTTTATGGTATCAACATAAATTAATAATCAGGCGAATAACATTTAGCATAATTAGGAGAACTGTAAGACGCATAAGTATGTTAAACACCAAGTCTTTTGCTTTTTTACTTTCTTACGTAGTATAGAGGAAGTCTTGTAATCGACAAAAAATTCGACCTCGAGATTTTGACGGATTTACACGTTTTGGACCTCCCTGAGTCCAAAAAAAACTGTATTTGGAATTATGTATGTGTGTGTCTGTGCGTTAGCACGATAACTCGAGTATGCTTTAACTTATTGGAACCAAATTTAACATGCATGTATAACAACAAAATATAAGGTTTCTATCAACTTTTGAGTCGTTGATCACGAAAGTTAAGTAACCAAGTGCGCGGTCTTTACTCGGATGGGCGACCAAAATTTAACATGTATGTATGACATCAAAATATAAGGTTTCTGCCAACTTTTGAGTAGTTTCCGGCATGAAAGGCATACCGTGTCACATGCACAGGAGAATATCAAATCCAAAAAGCAAATAAGCCTTCATTGTACCAACAAAAACGCTGACATCAAGAACATTTGTTACACCCATCTCACAAAGCATCTCAGCTCCGGACAAGATAGTTATGAAATGTTTTAAAACTAAATATAAAACAGTCTTATTAAGAAAACAGTCAGCAGCAGAGAATATTGGTCGTAGATATTGGAAATCCCTGCCCTCTAGACACTAATAATCACAGACACACGCACACACACACACACACACACACACACACACACACACACACACACACACAGTTCGCTTACGGAGTGCTACTCTTCTGAATTGTATCGGTTCGTTTAATTTAATTTATATTTTACAGAATTATTTTTGTATTTTTTTTTTGTTTTTTGTTTTAATCCCTCGTAGCCCAACCCTCGAACTAGATCTTAGAGGAGTGGGAGTGGCTGAAAATCATCGCTGTCCTATGTCAGCACTAGCTGAGCCACCTTCATTTGCTTTCTTTGTCATGTACGAGTATGTCCCTAGAGATTCGTCCCTATATTTGTCCTATGTTCTAGTTGTATTAGAATAAGAGTATGATTGTTACCTACTTGTTTGAAAGCAATAAACGCATTTTATTACTATCCTTTATTTCATTTCAAATACATACAAAATTATATTTCTAAATATTAAATTTTTACAATGTATAATATTAAAACTACAATATTTAAAAATGCAGTTCCCCATCGGTAGCAAGATCAGGGTCCCGGCTACCGGTGGTTAAGGATCTAAAGACAGGAGCTTTCTCACTATACGGGTCATGTCTAGAAGTACTGCCTTCTGCATCTGACTCTCGATCCAACCATCTAATGTGAGCCTCTTAAGGTGTTTATCGAGGCTCTTAGCTATCAGACCATGGGCAGATATGACTATCGGAACAACAATTGCTGAATCGATGTCCCACATGTCAACAATCTCGTGAGCTAAATCAAGATATTTGTATTATTATTATTAAAAATTAAATTGTTTATTTGCATCTATCTATATCTACGAGTATGTCAACTATCTATGTATACATAGAACAAAATGAAGTCGCTGTTTCTGTATGTGCACTTATAACTTTTAAACTATGAAACGGTTTTCAGCAATAGATAGAGTGCTTTAAGAGGAACGTTAATATGTATGATACATGCATAAAAGTAGACAAAAGCCAAGAAATTCCGTGCGAAGCCGGGGCGGGTTGTTAGTTATATAATAATAACATAAATACATTCAAAAACCTTGACATGCGCGGGAATACACATAGCACAAAAACACCAAATACACCAGCAGATTTACTTATGAAAATATTTTATAACTCTGTTATAGCCACTTTATTAACAACTGCTACTCATTTGACAGCTTAAATAAATACACATTTTGACACCGTTTCGAACCGGCTTCTTGAACATAAAGTAAAAAGTCATCGATTTTATTAACACTCGCTCCTAAAATGTGCGCATGTCAATTCTCGGTGTAAAAATATTATTCAATTAAAATTTTTCAAGTAGCGTTTATTTGATCTTAGTAGCGGGTAGAAAACGCTACTTCCCATTCCACCCTTGGGTAGTATGGTGATCTATTACAACGACCGGGTGCCCTTCGGCACGCCGAAAATTTTTAGTCCTAATTTCATATGGCCGGACTATATTGGCCTAAACTTTTAACGTACAATTATTGTCTATCGTAACATTTATTTTCGCACTATTACAGTTTAGTTTTAAAATTGAAAAACCTAATTTTAGAATCCTTAATACTTAAATAATGGCATAAACATCTGTTATGTGACTAGATGTTCTAACGAAGTTTAGTCATATCAATTATTATAAACCCATTTCGACTAACCCAATCCCAAATATTCCACATGCCCAACATTGTCTTTTGTCCGTTAAGGTTAAATATTGTTCTGTATTTGTCATCGGGTGCTCCTTGGAGAAAGTTGGTCAATTTATGGCTGGAACACGCCCCCCTCATGATGAATGATTTAAATTTCTCCATACGCCTAATAGGTTTCGTTTTAATTAAAATAAAAGTCATTAAGCGAGTAATCTTTTAAGGGCTTTTTTTGAAGTCGAGCTAAAGTGTTTCAAAATGTAATTTGACTGCGAAATGTTTATTATTTTATGTAGCACTAGTGACATGTCGCGTCTTCGCACGGATAGAACTTAGAGTACAAACTTACTTTAACTGTAACAATAACAATGTATAATTCTAAACATTCCTTAGATTTTTTTAAAAATGTTATTATCATTCTATTTCTATTATTATCATTAAAATTTATTGATTTATATCAAATTTGTTAGTGATTGTTATCTCAAGGATTTGTTTCATTAATTAGTTTTTAAGTTCATTTTGTTATGCTTACAGGGCTCATGTGCCTGTATCTACTAAATATTATGTATGACTTTAAAAATGTTACCATATGTTAAGAAATAAAATTCTGATTCCTCTTGAATCACTTTATCTATGGGTGAAAACCGCATTGAAATCTGTTGCGTCGCTTAAAAGTTAAAAGAGTGACTTAAATACTATGTATAGATTGATGAATCATAGCATTTTACTGCGGCTTCTCAATCTCGGTAATAGTGTAGATTTTATTTTTATAACCTTTTTTCTGGATAAAAGGTACCTTATGTTTTTTCTGTAGGTACTGCTAACATTAATGTCAATGCTTAGAAGTAGTTCAGCTGTTTAATTAACGATGGCTCCGGAGATTTTCAAAGAAAGAAGGTTCCTGAAGCAAGAACTTCGGTTAGTCCGAGAGGTTACTCCTAGAACGAACTTCCTGTAGAGCAGTGGCTTTCAAACTTGATGTTACTACGTGCTCCCAGTGCCCGATTAACCAAAGGCACAGGTTTTCATCAGCGCCTTAAAGTCTACGGTTTGCCTAAAAATTCACAGTTGCTTCTATTATTATTAGTGAGAATTATTAAATACTCAGATTGCTGAGATAATTTTGAGTGTAACATCTGTCGGTCGATGGTTTTTGTTTGTTAGTTTACTGAAGGTTCTGTACATTTTGGAGATGATACCTCTTTTGTGTAGGCGACTTATTGGCAACCTGTCACTATTTTTAGGCATTGATTGACCCATACTGCCAGATGTAGCTTTATCGTGTAACTAAAGCTCTGTTCAAACCTTTCGAGGATTATGAGCGTTATAAGATAAGTATTTATGAATGAATTATTAAATGGACCAACTGGAGTGAAGTCTCCTGTTATTTGGAAAATCGACTTTAAGCTTTTCGACCTGCGAGCCCATCGGAAAACAGACTGATTTGCTAAACTATAGCGAGCTCGTCACGTAGACAATTATAAAAGAAAACAAAAATTATACAGGTAATCATAAATCAAATACAAAGGCCACTACTCGTTGCTGTAAGAAATATTTCATTGAGGAGCTCAACGTTTTAGGAATATTTTGTGAAATTTTCACACTTCGAGCTTTTTCTTTTATTTACTACTAGCTTCAGCCCGCGTCTTCGTCTACGCAGGATTAGTATAAATGATAGCCCATATTTTATTCTGATGTATGTGTTATATTGTTGTAAAGTTCCATTAAAATCCATTTAGTAGATTTTGCGTGAAAGAGTTACAAACACACATTCATAAATCCATACAAACTTTGACGTTTTTTAATTACTACTTTCTTATAAATTTTCAACTTAAAATGAATTTATCTTCAGTGTCAATACACGATAATAATTTTATTTATGTATAAATTCTTCAATAAGTTTAGTTTTTAGTTTTCATCGCTTCTTATGAAAACTAAATTTCTTGATACAACATATTTGTAGTTTCTCCTTATTATGAAAAACATATTTTTTCAAATAAAAACTTAAGTTATTTAATAGTATAATTTTTGAAAAAAGTTACTACCTACAAAAACCGCGTTACTGTAAAGTTACTCAATTTATTATTAATTATAACGTTCTTTGGATTATATTTTACTTCAATCTAAGCTGCCTGAAAAATTCATGAGCCACTTCAAAATACTAAAGAAATTTTATTTTTGTTCGTTTATTTTCATTTTATAAGTTTAAATTTTATTGCATAAATAGAAAAAGCAAAACTTACCAATTTTCCGTGTCTAAATAGAATCCGCTAACTCACTTTAAACTTTTTTTTACAATTTACGTCACTACACACGTGTAAAAGTTTATGGCAAAACACAACACTTCCACTGAGTTTATTCGAAAAAAGAATTAATTCGACACCCAAAAAGCTTAAAACCTTGTCTAACAACGTTTTGAATGAGCAAAAACAAAGGAGTGTCTTGAGAAAAAAATTGTGAAAAAAGTTTTTAGCCCACGAAATTTTCTTTTTAAACTTCGTTATCGAAGTATAGTTCGTGCAAACGCGCAGAGACGCGAGGCCGTCCGTTCGGTTCAGAGCCGCAGCATCCACTGAATGGTTCGCCGGGCGGATGGTCCAGTGCATTTCTACTGTTCATCTCTGACAATACACGCGCTTGAATCGTCAATCAAACATCAAGCTAGATAGGGCGCGTAACATCAACTCCTTTGCCTTTTACATTTTTTTCTGTAGCGTGCTTGGCGTGCTTTCAAGTTGTCAGTCAGATTTTTAAATTCATAATTCAAAAATCTATATTAAGTTATTTTGATGCAAAAGCATTCATGTTTAAATTAAGTTTTTATTATTGACGTGACAACGTCTTATAATTCGATAGAGCCGGCTGCACGCACGAAAAAACATGACGTCATGCGGCGTTACCTCGCTCTGAATCTAATTCTCTAATTTGAATTTGGAATTATGTTCTTTAAAATTTAAACTTTCAATGATACCAAAACTAGCCAGATACAAATAGTATAGCCAAAGAGATTTTATTACAAGTTTATTCATACTATAATGCGAAATCTATTAAACAAATGAAATTAAATTTTTCTTGTGAAAAATGCTACCATTCCATCAGTATTTTCTTAAGACGTTGTCACGTTCAACTATCGTCAGTAAACCGACTTTACAGACAACCAATTTTTTTTTAAGGCGACGTGATTTTATAGTAGTCTTCATTACATCATGATACGTCAATATGAAATCTGTCGCCATTTCTTACGCATTAATTTAGTGGAAAAAAGTCGAAATGGTTTGAAATCTTGATTTAAAAGGTTCGATGATCAGAGCCTTAAAAATAATAAAAAGCTTACGATTGTGAGTAATTGTAACAGCATATAGTCATCGTGATAAATAATTTACAATAATATTTTTCCTGGTTTTAAAGCTGGGACCCGGATGGCGGATTTATTAAATATGTAATAACTGTCGTGCTATTTATTTTAAGCAAACGGACGACAGCTAACTGGGTTTCCAAGTTCAGACTCTGACAGTCTCAGGTTTTTGTGACATAATACAAGACTTTCAATTTTCGCTGCTTTATTTTTTTAAAATAACTTTTAGTCGTGATTTTGGTTACTGACACTGTTTTCTGGAAAATTGATATAAATATTCTTCTTTGTGAACTAAGATCTTCAAAATGAATGTATTGCAAATATGTATTAATTAAAAAAAAAAGAACTTAATTATGCTTATAAAGCAAAGTCTTCTTGAGTCTAGAGTTTTTTAAATGTCAACTACCTTAGCCACTAGTATTCGCATAGTGGAACAGGTCAATCCTGTTTTTAAATTAATTATTTTATTAATGATTCCAAAATGAAAGCGAAATTAATTTAATATTAAATTTGACAGGATATCTGATTTCTATGAGTCAGTATTCGTGATTCACTCTCGGTTTATTACAACCACGTGGTGAGGAAGTGAACGTCAAATGGTTTCTCAGTCAATTCTCAGTACAACCTTAATAGTCATTCATCATTTATATTGTGCAGTAAATAGTAATTATTGTCCGGGGAATACTCAATATGAAACACCTTGTATTTTTTATCATAACCACAACACAGTCATAGTAGTGATGCGTGATTGTGTGTAAAAAAACTAGCGAATGAATGGAATGTTTCTCAGTTGACTATTTGAAAATCGATTTCTACTTCCGATAGAAAATTATTTCGAATGAAAATTAAAGTTGTTTGTTGCCTGTTTTTTTACTGTCAATTAGTATTTTGTGAAACAACGTCTTTCTTAACAAGAATCTTCTTAAAAACTTGGTGACGTGAACCACATCACCGGGTTCTTAAAAATTTTTTTCGAGATACTTGATGGGTCCTTACTGTAGAGAGAAACCATCTAGCTAGAGGATGTCTAGTCGGATAGTCCCTAGGGCGTTCGAGCGAGCGAGGATGTTGGCTTTAGGGGCGGGAGTGGGTGGCACACGGTATACAATGTGCTTTATTGATTTTGCTACGATTTTTTAAGCACGCGCGATTCTTGTTGCACGTTTATAGCTATCGAATAATTGTGATATTTTTACGAATTTCTTTTCTGTAACAATCGTCAATGTTACTCCAAGTAAACAACAATATAGTGATATGCCATCAAATATAATAACCGAAAGGTTTTCTTGTCTTGGTGAATTTTTTAGTCGAGGTACATATTATAATATCGGAAATTAATACATCAACAGTAAAAATATTCATTAATTTTTCGTTCATTTCATCGAAAATAAAAAATGTTGAATGTATTAAAATATTGACAGTTGTCGATCATTTGGCAGAATGATTAAAATATGAAAAAGGATGGTCGTTATACCTAAAATAAAAATATCAATTCTTCGTTATATTATCTAACTTCAAACTTTTATCCCAAAAGAACAAAAGGTATATTTGGTTAGGTTACCGCGACAGCGACTTTTTTTATTTTACTGAAGGACTATGAATTTTTAATTGATATGGGGTCCGGTGATAAATACAGCTGGCCACTTTCTTAGCTCGTGTAGCTATGTCTGGCGCGCGTCGTGTGCGCAGGCGCAACTTCGGTTTTTGCGCGCCATTTCTGGAGGCAGTACTTGCCGGGGGACTCTCGCTGCACCACACAAGTTTCCAATTAAACAGAAAAGTATTTTAAGTAAATTCCAAATTTTAGTCATCGTCGAGTAAATTAATTGTTTTTATTTATTTTTTTAAAGATTTATGTACACAGAAGACAATTACAAAAGAACAATACAATTGACAGAAAATTGTACAAAGGTACGTTTTAATTAGGCTTACTATCTAGGGGTCCACGTCCGGAAGTCTCCTCGTGGCGGACCCTGGTAACGTGGTGGGGAAACTTTCTCGGCGGGTGTGTGGCTTTTGATGTCTAGTATGTCCGCTTGGCATTCGAAGTCACATGCCATCGTCCAGTTGTTTTTGTTTTCCCGCCACGGCTAGTTCCGGACGGCCCTTTTCAGGGCCACGACCGCGCCCGATGACCTCGGGTGCGGTCCGATGGCTGCTCCCGGTGTCCTCGTCAGGAGGATGCGCCAGGTCGAGCAGCCGTCGGTGAGGAGGCAGCCTATAAGGCCGGCGTCGGCCAGCAGCCCACAGGGGCTGGCGTTAGTCGGTAGCCCCTGTGGTCTGCTGGCCACCAATTGGTGCACAAGGAGTGCCTAGACGGGCAGCGTTGGGACGGTCCCGGTGTAGTTGCGCTCACGTGCGCAGATCCCGAGCCGTCCCGCAATAGCGCACTGGAGGTCAGGCCGGGGAGGATGTTTAGTGGGTATGGAGGGAACGCCTTTACCTCGAGTCCCACATATCCCCTGCGGTTGGCACCACCCCGCAGGGATGATGCGTAAATGCATTTGACCTCGCCAACAAAAAAAAAAGGCTTACTATCTAAATGCATACATATAAACAAATCACCTTCAAATTAGTTAAAGTATAATTAAGAGCTTGTGTTAAAGTACAGAGTGAAATTGCACTCAACGGCTGCAACCTCCCAGTTTGTATGTCTTTTTTTTGTATAACTACTAACACTAAATTAAGTTTCATTGTTACTAACACATATGGATTTTGTTCCGAAATAGAGATTTATTATTATTATTATAGATAGTAGACAAAGAATACAAATTTTTATTTTATAACTTTTCTCCTGTGATTTATGTATTTACGGATGCTCCTCCCTGGCGCCTAAACTATATACATCTGATTTTGATAAATAATGTGTCTATCCGGGCTCGGGTAACCTATAGGCTATCCTTTAACCGCCTTCAACAATAGGACGAGTTGATTACACCTTGTAAACCCGATTTAAACCAATTTCATTCCATTCTGTTTTTCCCTATTCAACTTTATAACTGTTATACAGGGTGTTTGGTACATGGGGTATCAAGTGGACACCCACCTATGCTAACATAGTCATGTAAATAAATAGTATTTTGATATCAAAAACTTGAAATTGTAAAAAAATATAAATAAAAATTATTTTGTCAGAAAAACATAAAGTATAAAAAATTAAAAATCGTTTTTAAAATTTTGAATTTTTGATTTCACCATAGTATTTATATGACTATGTTAGCATGGGAAGGTGTCCGCTTGATACTCCATGTACCAAACATTCTGTATAAGGCGCAATTTTAAATGTAACATTATGTGAGTTTAGAAAATACCTTCTTCTCGGTTGACTTTAATTTCCATTTCCCAAAAAAATATTTTCACACATTTCAGTAACGTCAAATTAAATAAAATATTTTAAAAAGTTATCACAACAATTAAAACATAACGCTCTTATCATAGAAGAAGGTGTATGTTTTCGAACATTTAATTGCCGCAGTGACCATGCGCGACGGGCGCATGTAAAAGACATCAACGCAGTACGTTCATTGACATTGTAAAATTATTGTGTTTTAGACGAGTTAGAAAGTTTATTTTATTGTATTGCGAATGTAGAGGTCTATAACCTGATTGGTGTGGAGGTCATTGATCTTGTGTAGAACAAGAGGACATAGGTTTTGGTCTTTTTTTAAGTATACGGAGTACATCTTAGCGAGAACAATGTCGGCTAAAGTGGAATCGAGCTAAACCTAGAAACCTTATCCACCGGGAGACTATTTAATGTCTATCTTACCACTGTCAGACTGAATCAATGTGGTTATCACTGATATGTTGTGTAACAATAGATACTAATTCTGCCAGAGATTAAGATAAATTTAACCCTTGATTACCTACCATGTATTTACTGTCACACTACCACCTGTCATACGTCTGTGAGACCCGAGTAAAATGATTCCATAAATGAATATTTAATTGTTAAAGGGTTTATTCGAAATTAAGAACAGTATAGGGACACAATAAACTCATTATTAGAAAAAGAAATCGTTAATAAATTTTAAAAAACTTATAAACTCTATTAATATTTGAACACATTGGGCTTTATCGTATTATTTATGATCATCACAACAGCCTTTATAATTCGACCCACTGCAGAGACACAAGGCCTCTCCTTATTACTGCAGGAGGTTTAGGCAGTAGTCCACCACGCTTGCCCAATGCGGATTTATGATCGTAGAAATCAAAACCAATTCGTTACGTTATGGGAACGTTTTGACATCTGTCAGCTGTCAAACTGTTGTCATAATGTATGAAAAGGGAAAAGTTTTGGATTTGGTTATTATGTAATTATTGTCACACTATATAACATAGTTTGTAAGTCACACTAACAATTATGAGTCTCGGTCACTTGAATAAATTAAATTATTATTATTACTAGTTATTATCCATGCTTTCATACTCATAGATACTATGGTTATATCAAAAGTTTAAATTGTAAAATTTTTGATTTCTCCATACAAATAGTTTGGCCAAAAAAACTAAATATATGAAAAAATCTAATATATTTTTTACAATTTTGAAGTTTTCATAACACTACATTATTTGTATGAGCATGGGTTGGTGCGTTTGTTATACCATGTACCAAACACTCTGTATAGTCATGGCTAACCTGCGCTCGTGAGATAAAAATGCGCTTTAACTTGTAAATATACCATTCATAGCGTATATGTACGTACACTAATGATGATAACAATGTTAACATTTGAAATACGATTATTCTCATTGAAGTTAAATTATTCTGGGGCTAGTATTAAATTAAGTATGGCTTGCTTTGCGGCATGAATACTGCATGAGGGCTAAGTTAAAGATAACGCACTCGTTCACTTAGTTAAGTTAACATTGTCTGCGGTCAGGCAATTAAGATCCTACATGCACCTTGATACAACTCTATTTTGTCTCTACATTGTACATATTAAAGGAAGTTTCTGGAATATCTAATCACTGCGACTGTGCTATATACATTTTTTTTATTGCGCATTTAGGTTATAATTAAATTAAATAATTAAAAAATAATTTAAAAAATTAAATATTTAAGTTTCAGCGTTTCTTTGTTAACATAGAACGATCCGAAAGACAAGAAAAAATCAAAAAACATCCTTATGGGTCAATCAACTTTTAAGTGTCCCGTTTGTGATATATTGTACTTTTTTATTAATATTTAAATATCACTCAGAATTTTATGTAAGATTGTAGATTATTAATTAAATTTTTTATTCCGATATCGAGCAGCGCACTTTTTCATATTCTATGTACAGTTTTGATCGAAAATGTCCAAACCGGCAAGAAAAAAGCGTCCCTTGGACAACCACTTTCGATTTTTTTTTTTTGATGGAGTAAATATTGATGAAAATTAAACTAGCTCACTTGACATCAGTGAACATATCAAAAACTACATTTGGCTTTTTATAAATTACTACTTTATGTAATATTTCAGCAGATATTTCTATTATAAGTGTCTCTTGGACAACCATTGTCCTAAAACTTAGGGAAAAGTAAATTAAAACCGCAAGTTCAGGTTACTATCTGTAAAAAATCACTTGGATTTGAATACACTTACGTGATAATAGTTGACTATTTGAGTAAAAAAATATTATTCGATCATTCCTTGACGAAACAGCGATCTGAAGTTTTTAAAATAGGGGACAATGCAGTTGTCCAACAGACAATTTGGTTTTCCAAAAGACACGACACACCTTCAACTTCTAATTTTTAGTCAGGTTTTAAGACTCATTACTAATGATTAAATAAGGAAAAGACCGTATTTGTTGAAAACACGTATATTATAGTGTAGTGATAATTTTTTATAACCCAAAATAAACCTAAAAAGGTAATAAACTTAAAAACAAAATCTTTCAAAATTTCAATATATAAGTAACATAAACATTATAATCAACAGTATCTAGAAATGGATAAATATCGATTTTTTATTAAATTATAAACACTTTTTTGGATACTTTCACTTCATCATCATCATCATCTTAAGCCTTCCTCAACCAATTTGGTGTAGGCCTCCTTCAACCCCCTCCACTTTCCCCTATTTCCCTTTTCTGATGTCATCTTTCCATCTCATTTGCGGTCTGCCAACTGGTCTTTTGAAGCCCCTCGGCCTCCATTCTATTAAAGCCTTGCACTACGAATCTGTTTTACGGGCTATATGACCTTCCCATTGCCACTTCAGTTTGGCTATTCGCTTCACAATATCTGAAACTTTGCTCTGTTTTCTCAGCCACTTGTTAGTCCTGCGGTCTTTTAAAGTTACTCCTACTAGCCTACGTTCCATCGCTCTTTGAGTGACCATGAGCCTCTGGAGAATCATTTTGGTAGTCACCCAAGTCTCAGATCCGATAACACTCTGGCATTATGTATGGGTCAGCAGATTGGGATGGTATGCGAGACTACTTTGCGTCTATTCCTTAGAAGCAACGGTGCTTCATTGAGAACGATACATCAGCCTGCGCCGCTGCCAGTACGGAGGATATTGTATTGGGTATGGAATACTACATTCCACATCCAAATCTCATCAGCAAGGGCAGACATGATTTTTGGTTTAACCGCGATTGTGCCGATACTGTCTCAAATAAACAGGCGGCGTATCGCACTTGGATCAGGGGTCGGGCTCTTAAAGCTCCTGATATTGAGTCACTGAAAGCAGCCTATAATAAGGCTTCCAAGTACTGTAAGAAGGCTTACATAAGAGCAGATGCCCAGCGCGTCGCACGCATTGGCCATGAATTGGTGATGCATCCCACGGGCCCCCGTAGTTACTGGCGGCTGGCCAAAGCTGTGCAAAGTAATTTCTGCCAGCCATCGTTGCCACCCCTGAGATCTTCAGATGCGTCACTTGCTCACAAGCCACAGAAGAAAGCCGATTTTCTGGCAAGACTCTTTGCGGCTAATGCCCTAGTCGATGATTGCAACGCACATCCACCATCACTACCTCATTGTGGCTCCACGATGACCTGAAATTAAAATTAGGCAGCGTGAAGTTCGTGCGGAACTGCAATCACTCGAAGTCCGGAAAGCTAGTGGTCCTGATGGCATCCCGGGGGTTGTTCTTAAAAAAAGTGCAGCGGAGTGGTCTTCCGTACTTACGCGCCTATACCTTAGCCGGAGGCTTGGCGAGAGGCTAATGTGCAACCTGTACCCAAAAACGACGCAGCTGTAATTGTCCCGTTAGCACTGGTCTACGAAGGCGGAGGAGGTCGTAGACTATGCCAGAAAGAAGACCACCTGGAGCTGAGAGTCGAGCGATTGGAGTCTCGCCACAAAGTACTTTTCTTCTTTTGTGGTGAGAGTGCCAACCCATCATCTGCAGACTTTCATGAAAGAGGAGTTCTGGCCGGAAGGAGTCGTTTTTCGACGTTTTCGAGGACGACTGCCTAATGAACTGCGCTACACGTTGGCGACCGTAGGTGTGCCTTAGTGTTTAAGTTAAATTCTATCGATGCATTCCCATTCTCTAAAACAAAAAAATAAAATCAATATCAAAGTATCTGTGAGCGAGATAAAATAATGGCATTAATAAAAGATGACACACGCTATAAAATTGTTTCTCATACATAATTATATCGGTAAAAACAACAAAGAAAGAAAAATAGAGGCCTTAACAACTTTATTAGCCTGGTTTTATTTAACTGTCTATTGGGCAACCAATATTGTCTCTTAGACAACCATTTTAGTTGTCCAAGTGACTGGTTGTCCCAAAGACATTCAATGAGTTTTGAGCTCTTTTGTTAAAAAGACTGTCCTTATTTCGCATTAGCGAATATGTAAACTGAAACCAAGATCAAAAGCATTCTTATCAAATATAATTTTTAATTAAATAACAATTTACTTACATTTAGCTGCGGTCGTTCAGCGGACACACAATAAAGCCACCCACTCTCACGGCGGGATCTCGGACGACTGACGGCGTGAATATCGTTAAAATAAAATGTCGATTTGTTGGGTTTGGCGGGAAAGGCCATCAGCTTGAATGTCTATTAACTTCTAGCGTCATCTATGTATATAATTCGAAATTCTGAGCGGTTGTCCAAGTGACTTTAACGTATCTCATTTTAAGGGGACAACTTTAACAAGCAAAAAATAATTGAAAATATTTAAACAAAAAATATTTCACTGCGTTTTTTTAAAACTAGATGTATAATACTGCTTATGTATGTATTATTAATGATCATCACCATATAAAGTTTTTTCGTAACTTACAATTTACATAAATACTTTTGCTGGGGGACAACCTTCATTACTATGAAAAGACTTGGACGTCGATTGGACAACCATTTTAATATTATTAAAAAACATAAATTAATTATTTCTTTTTGGCATATAAGTGCGACTTAAAGTATTAAGTATAAGCCTTGCTAGTTTTTGTTACATAAAAGATTTTAATTTTCGAGTTTTCTTTATTTTATTTATGGGGACAAGGTAGATAGTTAGAGGGACAACTAAAAGTTGATCGACCCTTATGATGACTTATTATGACATGTTTTTTTCTTTTAATTTACTTATCTGTGAAAAGTCCGGAAGTAACTGACACATGCGCGATATGTTACAAAATGGCGGCGACACAATAGGGGTTAATGAATTATTGTTGCTTTTTTTATATCAAAGCTAAAAGGTGTTAAAAAGTTATATTTATAATTGAATGCCGCACTGAGTTCCTACTACAGTATTATTTATTTATTTACCCATTACTTGGAAGGCAAAAGAATTTATGTGTATATAGCCACATGTTTAGTTTGTTTCAATAATGGATCGATCTTGTTTAAATTATTGGCCACAAGTCCATCTAATTAAGCTTAATACTGTTGCCTTATCTCGCAAAACGAACCTTTAAATAGAAAATGCTAACTTGTTGAAAAATAGTTATTTGTTCAACAAGTGAGAAAAGTTATTTTTTTGCTTGCAAAAGTAAGATTACTAAAATTTAGATTGAACGTTACAGTCTTGTTCAGAGCTCGCAGCAAAAACGGTTTTTCCTTCGAGATTTTACGAAGCAAAAGAGATCTTTTGGTGCTGGAGAGGCGAAAATATTTTTATTATATTTTTTAGGCAGGGCAAGTCGAAGCTATTCACGGAGGGAGGTTTTGTGATTGTGTCAACAAAACCTCCGTCATATAAATAGGGCACACAAAATAAAAAGCGCCCTCGTTAAGAGGAGTATCTCTACCTTATAGGAGAGTATCTCTAGCTTATAGGAGAGCAATCTAAAAACTTTTTGTGAGTAAGCTGACAGTATAAGGGAAGATAGGGTAAAGTGTCGATAGGAGTCAGGGCAAATTTTGTTTAACGGTGCATGTAGTATCAAACAAAATATAAACAAGACAATAGGAGATTTTCCCGAGTTATTGTTGTAATAACACATGTTAAGAGACTCAATTTTTAGCTCAATCTAACGTCACAGTATACCAAGAACAATAATACGTCTTCATACAAACTGGCTGCTATCCATTAGAATGTGTGCGTGCGTACTTGGCGCCGTGTACGCACGCACTGTGACGCACACATTGACATTAAAATATCGACGGTCCCTAAGTATAATCCCAGATCTGGCACTTGGGTGATTTTCAGTTTTTCGTTTCTTTGTCTTCCTAAGAAGTAACTCTATCGGTTTATGCAAGAAAAAAGTGAAAAAGTTCAATAATTATAAATGTTTCGAAGTATGTTAAATGCTATAACTGCAATTTAAATTATATTTTCCGTCGTAATGATATCGAAGTACCACAACATAAATGATACGTCGGGGCGTCAATGCACGGGAGGCCTCCTGCACACCGCTTGTGTCAGTTACGAGCTTTTACTCGGACGGCGCAGTCACATCGCTCATGCTGTAGTGGAATCTTGCCGAAATGAGCTATAGAAGTAAGAAAATGTTCAGATCTTTAAATATACCTGTTCTAGACGAGGAAATAAGTGATTATCCACTTCAGAAACGTATAGATCGAATAAGGCCACTATGAGGTAAGTTTCTTTTTGAAAATATTTAATGTCCAAATAATTCATATTTAGCTTTATAAACTTTTGCAATATTATTTGTACATAAAAGTATACAAAAAGCTTTGATTTAGTCATTAAGTATGGCATCGCTGTTTTTAACAGTTATATAAGTGAATATCCCTTGTAAATATCACGATATGACAGATAGTTAAATATACACCGGTAACCAGATTGTTGTTAAATGAATATGTGGAAGTTACTTTATTGTACGTGGGAAATAATATTGCATTTTTTGAGTAAACGGTATAGTACGAGAGCCCACGACCAAAACCATGTCTCATAGCAATACGGCAAAAACCCTATAAAATCGTTAGATTGTATGATTCTGAACCCGACTAGGTGTGTAGTAACGGTCGAAAGTGTAGCAACTGCGTGGGAGGCCATTTCTGCTGTGTCAAAAAAAAAAGACAGTCGGTATTATAGCAATACGTCTGATAGTGAAAATGTACATAGATTTTATAATTGTATTACGAAAAAGTTAGTTTTCAGACATTTTGCGCGTAGCATATAGCCTGAGCGCATTTTTGAAAATGTCAACAAATTTAGCCGACCTGTATCATAGCAATACGGATAATTTTTTTTTCAACTTTTCGTATTGCTGCCATGATTACCAAAAACCTGTTTTCAGACACTTTAAGTGTAGCATATACTCCCAAAAACGAAAATAACGTTTCGGAGTCGCCTGGCCGACGCCTCTGTTAAATGTTTTTTTTAAATTTACAGCCTTCATAGATATTCAAGAATCTCCCTTGTCTATTATATGTACTTTGACAGATGACAGATGTCATTACTTGTTTCTTTTGTAAAAGTTACTCAAGTGTGGAGAGTTTCTCCCGAGTTCTTGTTGTAAAAACACGTGTTGAGAGACTCCATTTTTAACCTCAATCAACCGTACAATTATTGTTACTTTAGTTACATTTTCACTTGACACTGGCAAAATGTATACGCTTAAGGCGACGCGACGCCATTAATTAAGAATAGAATAGAATACTCAAGTGTGCTTTAAATAACCGTTTTTTTTTTCAACTTCATCCCAGTTTCCTTTTGGGCGATTTATTTCAGTCCTTCAACTTCAATGTTACGGTTTCGGGTAAATTCTTTGTTAATTACCATCTAATAAATTCAGGGTATTCATTGGTTTGTAACAGAAAATTCAAGATGCCTCAATACGATTTTTAAATGATATCTGAGTATCGAAAAGTTGTCTGATAGAGAAGGTGCTACACTTAATTTGTCTGATATAAATTTTTTGCACATGTGGACAACTTATTTTATCATGTCCAACAATTTTCAGACATATTGCTATGATACCGATCGGTAAAATTTGTTAACATTTTCAAAACGGTCTCAAAATTTAATGCGTTCACATTTCCGTCTGAAAATTGTTTTGTTCGCATCAAATAACCAAAATTTACTAATAAAAAAGATTTTCAGACGTATTGCTATGAGACATTTTTTTTGTCTCATTTTTAATTTTTTTAAGTGATTTTACGGGTTTGCGCTACACCACTAACGTCTGAAAAATATGTTTCCGGTATCTCAGAACTATCATTCAACTACAGTCTGCAAATCAGACATATTGCTATGATGCAGTTCGGTAAAATTCTTTGACAATTTTAAAAATTCGGTCAGATCAAACGCTACGCGGAAAATGTCTGATATTGGTATTTTCGAGTTCAGGATAATCGTATCTATCGATTTGATGCGGTTTTGGCCGTATTGCTATGAGACAAAAATTTTGGTCGTGGGCTCTCGTACTAGTAGTTACTTAATCGTACGTGGGAAATAATATTAAATTTTTCGAGTAAACGGTAGTTGCTTAATTGCACGTGGGAAATATTATTTTATTTTTGGAGTAAATGGTAGTTACTTAATTGTACAGCATAGGTAATAAAATTACATTCTTTGGAATACTAAGTAGTTACTTAATTGTATATGTGAAACATAATAGGATCTTATTATTTATTATTTAGGATAATTATTATGTTTGTTTTTCAGGTCCACGAAAGGATACAGTTGCAGGTTTTGAAATGAATGAGCCGCTTGATACAATTTCTCATACTGAAGATATTATTGCCCTTGAACCAGAAAATTGTAAACATCATGTTAATAAAAACATAAGTTTGTTTTCTCCTTCTATTTCAACTATAGAAAACAATGGATCTTAGAATGACTACCAACTTGAGTTTGTTATTTGTAGCAACAGTTATCTTATCACAGTTGACTCTTCATTGGCACCAATGATTGAAGAATCAAATAAGACTGATTTAGAGTTTGATATATCAAAGACATCGGCGTCTAATATAAAAAGCACTGTCATTACTACACAAAAAAAGCCTTCAAAAAATTGCCTCCAGTATCCACAATTACTAAGGCAGTAAACTCACCTTTAGCTCAAATACCTGAAGAATCAGTAAATAGTCCCTACAGCAGATGTAAAGGAAGTGTCCAATGACAATGTATTTAACTTTAAAGTATTACTCGATGGAAAAATTGGTCAAAAAATGATAGCAACGATAAAATGTTGTGGTCTAAAATAAGAGAGATTAATGTAGACAAAAAAGTCGTAAAACAGTTCGCTGTATTTAGGATTGAAGGGAAAGGTAGCCAGTGTAATTACTGGGCATAGAAGGCATATCATCTTAGTCCCTAGGATGATAACGTACTTGCAGTGTTAAATGATATGCCCTTAATATTGCAAGTGTCTATAGGCGACGGCAACCACTTAACACCCCCTAAAAAAAACCCCTCAGATCCCGATATTTTCTACTACAAACTGATTTTGCTCAAGAGTTTAGGTTACAGTCGTTTGATAGTTTCTAGGACCCAAAATAGAAGACGTCAAAATCTGCCTGATCAAGAAGTCCTAGAGACTCAATCGACTGTAACCTAAAAAATAGAAAGTAGAAAATATCGGGATCTTTTTTATATTACGAGATGGCAAACAAGCTTGCGGTCCACCTGGTGTTAAGTAGTTGCCTTCGCCTATAGACACTTGCAATATTAAGGGCATATCACTTAACACTGCAAGTGCGTTGTCATCCTGAGGACTAAGATGATATGCCTTCTATGCCCAGTAATTACACTGGCTACCTTTCCCTTCAATCCGAAACACAGCGAACTACTTTACGGATTTTTTTTTGTCTACTTTAATCTCTCTTATTTTGGACTACAAAATTTTATCGTTGCTTTAATTTTTTGACCAATTTTTGCCATCGAGTAATACTTTTAAGTTAAATACATCGTCATTGGACACTTCCTTTACATCTGCTATGTAGTGACTATTTACTGATTCTTCAGGTATTGTAGCTAAAGGTGAGTTTACTGCATTAGTAATTGAGGATACTGAAGGCAAAATCAATTCAGATATTGCAGAATTAATTGAAGTAGAAGGAGAGACTAAGGGTGTGCTCGTATTAATATGGGTTCTACGGCTTTTTGGCGTAGTAATGACAGTGCTAATGCAGTAAACTCACCTATTTAAGATAAGAATGACTGAAGATTAATGCTCCTATTTATTTACTCTTTTACAAATTAAAAATATTATAGAAATTATTATTAGATAAAAATATTATATAATAAATAAAAAGTTAGAGATTTTTTAATTTTTATTATATGTTATTTTGACATCTTATATACATTTGATGTATCAACCTACTTCTTTCTTTAAAAAATATTTTTGGCATAGTTTTTTCATACTAAAAACTGTGTTATTTTTATTCTTATTGTTAATTGAACTTTATTTTTATTTTAAATTAAGTTTACTGTTTTCACTTGTTTTTTGAGACTGATTTATGGTATAGATAATATTATTAAAAAATTATGATTGTTATGCTGATTGTGATACCTAAACTAATAAAACTTAATTTAGAATTCATCGTTATTATTCATTTGCCTTATCCCGTATCTGTAAATAAATTAATAACTTTTCCGACAACAAAATAATTAAATACCATTTACATCGTTTGGCGTTAAGTAATTCCCCATGTAAAATGCAGTATGTGCCACTTGAATAACTAAGTGGTTGGTATGTTCCGAAGTAAAGATCAGTAACTACTATAATATAAAAATTCAAATAAATATATATTCATAACATTCCTACATGAATCTTCTGTTTACTTGTCGATTTTGGAAACCATTGGTTATACAGGGTGTAAGGGAAACGCTCCCTAAAACGAAAACAGGAGGTAGTCCTAGTGATACTGAATACGATGTCATAGGTAAAATCTCAAAAATAAATTACATTTTTAACACTTTTTTTTCACTTATTTTGTGTATTATCATGCCAGGACAACAAAATAAAACAATAATTTAAAATTTACAAACGCAAATTCATTTTTTTTACAATAAAAGCAATGTACTAAAAAATATCACGCGCAGTCTACGGGCCGGGCGGCGGGCGAGCGAAACGTCTAGCGCCGCTGCGTGGCCTTGCCCTTGACCGTTGTTGACCCATTGAACCCGCGCACGTTGACCAAGGTCAGCGCACGCGAGCGATACCGGCCGGCCGCGCCATCCCATCTACTACCTAAACTTTTCTGACGCACCCCGACGATAGGGAAGCTAGGTATGTTTTACCACACCTGCTAGATAGGTACCTATCATAATTCACAAGCATAACAGATATCCCGTTTCTTAAATTTTATGACAGACTAAAGTAAGCTTCTAATGTAAAATAGCCCATGTAATCAAAGAAGGTAAGTAGCTAAGTATTAACATTTTAGTACTGAGTTAGAATAATCATTCTTATTAGGTACCTAGGTACGTAATGGCGACATTTCTTTCGCCTGGATAACCACTTAATTATGACCAAAAATAACGTAGGTAGGTACTGCATTATACAGTGTCGCCTACGTGCTTAAATATCATCATAATAATCCACTCTTCCACAGACTACTGAGGGGATACCTTCATCATTATTACGAAGTTTTAAAATACCGCTATTAGGTATGTTACCTAGTAAACAAGATAATGTAGGCATCTACGTCATCAGTCAACACGCGCTAGGAGACTCTCACGCAAACTCAACAAACTAAATTTCATAACTCACATATTGACGAGAACTTTATGCAACACAATTAAACCGCTGTACAAACAAAAGTAGCTACAAAAATAACCTTTAGTACAATGAATCTTGCACACATAAAAAATCATTATAAACTTAATACTGATTAAAGTCATAGGTACTTTTTGGAGAAATTCTATCACTTTTGGCCGATCAGCTGTTATTCTGCGCGGCACCACCAACACGCGGCGGCAGCATTCTTTGGCGGATAGTACAAAGACAGCGGCGTCACAGGCGGCTTCTTTGTATTTGCCGAAAGGACAAATGAAAATGCCACCCAGTCGGTGCACGGCGCAGGACGCACGCGCAGTTCGCTGTTAGCTTCGAACGTAAACGCATGTGATTTACGAACGAAATGTTATTACCTACCTAGTTAATTTGTGTGTGTGTGTGAGTTGTGTTTTAAACTGCCTCTAATTAGGCGTACAGTGCTTGCGAATACGAAGCAATATTAAGTGGATGTGCCTCAGAGAAGCTGGATGAAATGCTTCCTTGCATTAAGGATATCGCGGCGTAGGTATCCAAATCTGGGAGCGCTAATTGCACCTCATTAGACGAAATGCCTAACGTAGGTACGTAGTTTTTATCAAATTGTTAGTTTTATTTATTTCCTTGTCATTTTCGTTATTTTTCTAGTATTAGTGCGGAATCGAATCTGGATCTGAAATCTGGCTTATTTCTCCGTTCACGTACACCCATCTAGGTATTTGTTGTTGTTTACTTTTAAACGTAGATAGCTAAACTATTACTCGTGCCTAGAAATTAAATCAAGACTACAAGGCATAAAAAGGGACACCAACGAATCGGTATACTGATTGTGTGTAAGTGTGTAAAATAATGTCTTCAATAAATTCGTTGTAACTCGTGACCTTACCAGTCCTGTGTAGCTTAGAGGAGTGCATTCGCCCGGATCGCGAAAGGTCCCTGGTTCGAGTCCTGTCTCGGGCTTTTATCATGTTAGAATTTTTTATCATTTTCGTTTTCTATTTTTTTCACTCAGCATGTCATGGTGCTTCTCAAGTTAGTGAAAAGGTAGGTAGGTAACTACCTCAGACCAAATAAAATCTGAGGTAACTTGATTTGATGACGCGCGCTTTCGCTTATTTGCTAAGTAGGTAATTAATAAGACAAAAGTTGTTACTCGTCGCTTTGATTATTTATTTGTGTTTTTTTATTATTTGTATGATACTTAAGTACCTACTAAAATTATCAAACGGTACTCGGACTACTAAGATGATTTCGAGTAACATCTGTCCTGGTGGTTGGCTTTTGTTAGTTACTTTACTGAAGTTTCATTACCTACTTTACGAGTTCAATGCCCCTGCATGCACACGTTTAAGGTTGAAAACTAAATGTTGTCCGTACATAAAAAATGACTGTAACTCTGTTAAACTAAAGATTCGTGAAGAGGTTTTCATGATCTGCGGGCTTAGTCTGCGGGCGTTCGAACCTGTTCAGTTTTAGATACGCGTGGCGCGCCGGGGCGCCGCCGCCGCCGCTTGCGTCGGGCCGCTACGGGCCGCCCGCACGTACGTAATACATTGCGCGTTGTAAAATTACCAACTCTTTAAATATTCAATTAAAAAAAAAACTGCTTATGCCATAAATTTACTTTGAGGTAGTAGACTTTATATTTTTCGTTTTAGAGAGCGGGTCCCTTACACCCTGTATACTTGAAAAATTTACAGATCAATAAACAAATCTAAAATCTTTAAATCGCTCTCCTGTAAAATTTACTATTTTCAGTTATGTGATTATACATAGGGACCGTCGATATGGGGGCATAAGGTGGTCTCGCCGTCTCGGTGTGATCGCGCGTTTTTATGTCATTGCACATTCGCTCGACGCTCGTTCCCGCCCGGCACATTTACGATAGCCCTAGCGTCAACGCAGAGTGGGCTAGTAACTCGCCGACAGCCCGCAGATAAACTACTGTTCTTGGTATACTATACTAACGTACAATTTATTGTTACTTTAGATACGTTCCCAATTGACATTGGCTAAAATACGTAATCTTGATGTGGTGCGACGCCATTAATTACCTAATAATAGAGAAGAAATACATATAAACCAACACCTATATGTAAAATGGCTCTATACCGACAATGTAATATGTAAAATAGTAAATACTTTAGACGGTAGACGCTCCCGACTGAGCGAGCTAATAACCCGAGACAATAAGCAAGGTTTCGATTACCGTCATAGATCGTCTGAGACTAGTGAGGACGGTCTGCAAAATAACACCAATATTATTTTCGTAGAAACTCGAGAAGGAAATTGTTTATTCGTATTCCTTGTATTTGGCATTTATATGGTTTGTTTTTCTTTAAAAGTTCAATGTAGTAATTTCAGTTTCGATTTTCTTGCTATTCTAAGGCCCGTATTACAGAATGACACTCAGAAGTCAAACATATCTTGAGAATCGTCTGTCACTTTCTATCACGCACAAAGTGATAGAGACGTAGGACGCTCAAGTCGGCGTTCATTCTTGAAACTCATTCTATAATACGAACATTAGTTTGATTTCACTAATTATCGATCAATTTTGAAAACAAGAAAACATGATGGAACTAGCAAAATATTATTTAATCTCATCTAAATTTTTTTTAAATACAACGCCTCTTTAAAAAGTTCAGTGCCTCTTCACACTAGTGTTTGTTTGTCCAGCGTCGGCGTTCGATGCGAAGTCCATGTCGCATTAACGTGGCGCTTCTTCTGCAGTGATTGAACGCTGTACTAGCGCGGCGCAGACTACTACATAGATAGCTGAAACTTTGCACAGAGGTTCCTTATATGACGTAGGCAAGAGATAAGGCGGATTTTTCGAAATTCAACCCCTAAGGGGTAAAATAGGGGATGACAGTTTGTATGGGAAGTCCGTCATTTTCATAGTGAAATCCATACAAATTGGTATATGGCTTTTCAGTTAAAAGTTAAGAATGACGTATCTTAGGATTAATCGAAATTCAACCCCTAAGGGGATGAAATAAGGGATGAAAGTTCGCGTGGAAAATCCATCATTTTTATAGTGAAATCCATACCGATTGGCAAATTGACTTTTCGGTAAAAATTACAAATGACGGATTTAAGCATTTTTCGAATTTTAATCCCGCGGGGACGAAGTCGCGAGCAAAAGTTAGTGTTATATGAAATCATTCATAATAATTTAGATTTTTTTATAAATGTACTAGTATAAATATTTATGCAAATACGGTGTTGTGAATGTACAGCGTACGATGACTGCTTTCCATCAGCTGGGGTATTTACTTATAGTGTATGAGGGCTCCACCAGAGACTTCGCCCCCGTGGAGTTTTTTTTAAACAAATAAAGCTTATGGCCTTCCTCGATAAATGGACTATTCAACACAAAAGGATTTTTTAATTTGTATCGGTTGTTCCTGAGATTAACGCGATCAACCAAACAAACTTCTTAGCTTTATAGCATAGAAAAGCACAAGATTAATGGTTTTGAAATGACTATGGTATCGTTTTTATGTTGTGACATAATATCTCGTTTGTGGCATCAATAAAATTAATGTATGTAATTGAACAGGTTTAAGTGGTTGATATATATTTTCATATCGTGATTACGTAATAATCCTTAAGTTTTGAATGAATTAAGCGATCCAGATATGTTTGCCTTTGAAACTAGTTCTGTATAGGTAGGTATATTTTAATGTAGGATTTAACTCGGTCATGTGTCATCAAAGGTATGATTTTGTTCAATTTGGAAGTTCAAAAAACGCGAGCTTAGTTAAAAAAGAATCAATATTCACAATCTTTTATTAAAATACATACAAATAACTACATACAAAATACATATAGTGTAATTTTCGAATCAACATTGGAAAGTACTTTTAAAACGTGAACAACTGAATGACTGTAAAATATCATGAAATTAAATAACATATATTTGAGATAACCCTACATTCGTAGTAAATCTTTCACCTTATATCAACTATGGTTTCAAAAATTAACGAATAAAGTTATTTTCAGATTGTTTTGCTGTCGGTCCCTCTCCAAATATGAGGAAAGTTGTGGTCTGCGGCTGGAAGGGAGCCGCGGTTGTACCAGACATTTAACTTACAATCCTACAAACGTTATTAATACCAAAGTTTGTCAAGATCTGGTAGTAATAAGTCACTCATTTTACTGAGTTATCGGTTAATTGTAATATAACAAGTTCTGTTTGGAAGTCAAGATTAGTTTTTCAACCTATTTCAAACATTCTTTCATAGAATAACCCTTTTCTTGTCCTATGTTCAGTGGAACAGATCGTCTGAATTTTGCAAGGTCGCTGATTCGACTCACTCTGATCACGGCACTTGATATTTTTCAAGATTTTTGTTAAAAAAATTATACATTTTAACTCCCTTCTTCAACCATTGCCCATCAATCCACCAAACAGATTCAACTTCACAAATTCATTGGTCAATCAAATTCTATACATCCTTTCTACATGACCGAGCGGATAGAGGAGGGTAAAACTTGTTGAGTTTCTTGACGGTTCTTCTCAGAACAAGGCCTCCTGGTAGACTCTTGAACCGATGGCATCAAAATTGACTTTCATAAGTGTACATCATCATCATCATCAGCTCATATAATGGCCAAGTGCGGGTCGGTCGACTTCACACACAACCTAAGAATTTCTTCATAGGTGTGTGCAGGTTTCCTCACGATGTTTTCCTTCACCCTAAAAGCGCCGATTAAACATACATTATGCATTCAAAATTTGAAAACACATCGGTACGTGGCGGGGATCGAACCAGTGTCTCCCGGGTGGGAGACGACGTTCTTACGCACTACGCCACCGACGCTTCATAAGTGTACAAATTGTTCATAATTATATAAAGAAGTTTGAGTTTGAACCATTTGAGCATCCCATTCCCAATTCTTGTCGATACGTCTTCTTAAACCGATCTAATACAGCAACGGTTTTGTAATTTTTTTATGTTATTTGGTTGGTATTCTGCCTGGTGGTAAATAGTCACTGTAGCCCATAGAGCTTGCAACACTGACGGAACACTCGCGCACTTACAACCCTATACCCCCTTTTTTTATGATATGGCAAACAAACTTGCGGCCCACCTGATGTTAAGTGGTCACCGTCGCCTATAGACACTTGCAATATTAAGTGTAAATCACTTAACACCGCAAGGGCGTTTGCCATCCTGGGGACTGATATGATATGCCCTCCATGCCCAGTAATTACACTGGCTATCTTTCCCTTCAATCCGAAACACAGCGAACTGCTTCACGGCAGAAATAAGAAAGGCGGTGGTACCTACCCAGACGACCCTACATATGGGTCTACCACCAAGTGGATCTCTTCCCTACCCTGTGGATCTCTGGCGACCTTACTCACCATCAGAAACACAACACCACAAAACTGTAGTGTTATTTGCCTGTGGTCTTCTGTAAGGTGGAGGTACTACCCCAATTCGTGCTGCTCCAGATTCGAGCAGCTGACAGCGTACCACTGTGCTCTACCTAGACTAATTTTATGGGGAAATGTATATCGTTCGTGCTTAAAGAAATAGTTCATAGGACATTACTGCGCAGGTAATGCCTTATAAAATGGCTTGGCACAACACCATAATTGGTATTTATTGATACGAGCAACACTTTCTTAGCGTGAATACTTTATTGTAGAGTTTACTGCACTATTGTCAGTGATTGGACCAAATTATTATTGATGCCGTTTTAGAATGCTTCTCGTAACTGAACAGGGATGGATATAATATTGAATGCGAGTAATGTTATTCTTGTAATACTAAACGTGATACAGTCTTACACTGTTAAAATAATGCCTTTGTTGTAAAAGTGACGTGTTGTATAAATTAGTTTTTGTTTGATTGTTCTCATGAATAGTTTGCTCTCTCTCTCTCATACATTCTTTCTCTCTGTGTGAGTCTGTGTATATGTTTGTGTGTCAAGTGTCTAAAATGAACTTAGCGAATAGCCGAAATTTTAATGATTTATATCTATTACAAAAATCTTTTAAGATTTGCAAACAGCGTGTAAGAATCTTGTCTACAAGAATCGCTATAGTAGTTTTTCTTCAAGGTTTTTTTCGTACCCTTCAACTGGTTTCAGCAGAATATGACGCCTCTGCCATCTCTCCGCCGTTAAACATCAGCTTTAAATAGAGTATTACCTTAAACAGTTAATGTGACAACGCTCTTTCATGTCCAATCATGCCTAATAGACCGTAAACCTACATTTGAACACTAAACTGTTATAGTGTATCTAAACGGGCATTTTGTCTTGTTATAGCTTCTACATTAAAGACTTCTTCTAATTTGTTTACCAATTTGACTGAGACAGCTTTCCGGTCAATGTACGCTGCTTCAAAATAAATAATAATAATAATAATTCATTTATTTCAGGCAACACAATGCTTACAGAGATGTTAAAATAAACAAGGGGCCCATAGATAAATACCTTAAAACTAACATATATATACCTAATAATATAACTTAAACACTAACGTACACGTAGGGTCGGCGACGTGTAGCGCACTTCGTTAGGGAGTCGTCCTCGAAAACGTCGAAAAACGACTCCTTCCGGCCAGAACTCCTCCTTCATGAAAGTCGGCAGGTGATGGGTTGGAACTCTCACCACAAAAGAAGAAAAGTTTACTTTGTGGCGAGACTCCAATCGCTCGACTCTCAGCTTCCAGGTGGTCTTCTTTCTGACATAGTCTACGACCTCCTCCACCTTCGTAGACCAGTGCAAACGGGATAAGTACAGCTGCGTCGTTCGAACTTCAGGACGCAGTTGATTGTCCCCAGTCGGTGCGGTTCCGCACTGGTTGCGGATGACGGGCTTCTTCTTTCTTCTCTGCACCTTGGTGAAGCCCTCCTCATCGCACTTATTCTCCTCCCGATGAAACAGCGGAGGCTCCTTTTTGCTAGCAGGCTTACAACGGCTACTAGCCTTTAACGGCCGCTGAGATGGTGGTGGTGGCACCCCGGCGGCGGCAGCAGCATAAGCACGCGGTTGGGTCGATGTAGTATCGCGCCCCTGCGGCGTCAGCTGTGTCGAGACAAGCGCGGGGCAGCGGGCGGTGGCGGCGGGGCACAATGCATCACACGTAGCGGTCACTGACACCGGCGACACAAAACTGCCGACAGATGCATTTTGCGCTCCACGACGTCGAGTGTTGACGTTAGAAGCCTCGGTTTCAGGTGACCTACATACCGAATTACTATTATTTTTTAATAAAGATAATTCGGTACGCAGCTCACTTATAGTAGATTCCGATACTTCCAACCTACACTGAACTTCGGCCAGGCTGGTTTTCAGGAACGTGATGTCCTTCAGCAGTCTGGTGACGTCGACGTGGTCGAATGTGACGGGAGGCAGCTTATGCAGCTGTTTCGCCACGAAAGCTGGCACGTCGTCTGGATCGGTCTCCTTCAATAAGGTGATCACGTCCTGGACACTCCTCTCTCCCCCATCCCTCCTGCGGGACGGCATCTGCGCGGTCTTGCCGAGCGTGTCGAAGAGCAGCTTCTTGCCACTGCAAATCTCGTCTTCAGAAAAACTTGACTTGCAGATCTGCATGATGCTGACCTCGTCCATCGTGTCTATGGCATGTTGAACAAATGCCAAAAACTCGTTGGCTATGAGTTTATCAGAACCCATAGCCATCACGTGCAGCGGCTATATGCCGCGCGAATCGCGAATTTAATATTCGTATCTGTGCAATGCCTCCATGGATTTTACCTGAAATAAATGATATTATTATTATTTAATCACGCTCATAACCCTAAAAGGGTAGGAGCAGAGATTTAGATGTAACATTTAGTTAGACATAATACCCGCAACTTCGTCTGCGTGCAAAAGTTACTTTGGATTGTATTTTAATTTTTTAGGGTACTTAACTTTTAGTAATCAGATACATTTTTTTTTCTTATCAAATGCCTAAATTCAAAGTTTCGTGGTTTTATCTACGATAACGACAAAAAAATGCCCATGTTAATTTTCAGCCCTTATCACCACAGTTACTCCTTATAGGGATTGAATTTTGAAAAAAAAAACCTAAATTTTTAATTAATCATAGATATAGTTTATTTATTCATCGATAGAAGTAGGTCCTCCTGTGAAGTTTCGAATAAAATAGTTAATAGACTAATCTTGTTTCCTCATACAAACTATTACGTAAATTTTACCCCTTAGACGTTGAATTTGAATTAAAAGTTTGTATGGGGAAACGATAAGCGTTGTAATATAAGAAATGTTGATGACGTCATACCGCAACGTCCCGCCCGACGGGTCATCGCGTCACACACACGTCGGCGCCGACGTCCCGCCCCGTCCGCGGTGTGGCGTCAGCTTAATTCAGTGACTCGCTCTCGGGGTTGTAACTTGTAGCAAATAGTGGTCTCTACTATCTGTATAAGCACAGTATACCAAGAACAGTAGTTTATCTGCGGGCTGTCGGCGAGTTATTAGCGTACTCTGCGTTGACGCTAGGGTTCGTAAATGTGCCGGGCGGGAACGAGCGGCGAGCGAATGTGCAATGACATAAAAACGCGCGATCACACCGAGACTGCGAGACCACCTTATGCCCCCATATTTTTATGTCAATATGTGCGTCACAGTGCGTGCGTACATGGCGCCGAGTACGCACGCACACATTCTAATGGATAGCGGCTAGTTTGTATGAAGACGTACTACTGTTCTTGGTATACTGTGGTATAAGTGTCCATCAAGTGTGTACAATATAATCTCAATAAATATTGGATGCCATTGTAGTGGCCGTATTTTATTCTTAAAACACACATTTGGCAGTATGAGCCATGCAGTACCTCTAAATGGACAGGTTGCCAACTAAACTTTTAACCAACAAACAAACGGTGAGCTAGGTATAAGTTGCATATCGTTATGTAGTGCAATTTAAATGACATCACAGGCAGTATAAATATGTGAAGCAACTGATAGTGGCAGTCGCACGGCGAGGGTAATTGTGCATAACGAGAGAATTGACGCCGGACTGTGCGGCCCCAGGGGCGGACTAGCCACTACATCTCGCGGAAAATCTTATAAAACAAAATGAAGGTCTAAAACAACAAATTAAAGAATTACAAACCAAAATATGCTTGCTTCGATATACAACCATCCTACTTTATAAAATACAAACATTAGGTTTTTATAAAAATACAAATTATATAAATAATTATTAAAATTTGTGTTAAAACTTTAATAATTATTTATATAATTTGTTGCTTTTTTTTGGTGGGTAGACTTTGTAGTGAAAAGACGTGCTTTTTATCTCTCCTGATATTTTTAATATATTATAAACTTACATGAGTTAATATCAATTGCAACATTGCTTAGGTTGACTACCACTTAACTCTCACAAACTTTCAACACTTAACAATCATGGACACTTCAGCTGAGAAACTTATGAAGAGCATAGATGAGTTGTCAACTATGTTCAGCACCAGAATGGCTGATTTTGAGAGGAACCTTCCACTGCCCACCGCCAAGGAGTCAAATACTACTGTGAAGTCGTTAGCAGCAGAGTATTCTTCGTTTAAGAGCTTTGTCTGGAAATCGCTTGAGATCATTAAAGCTCAAATCGAAATTCTCGCATTAAGTCTGGACCGCCTTGATACACATACGCGTAGGAAAGTGCTTCTCTTCCATGGGATGAAAGAAGACAAAGAGGATGACGTGCTCAGAAAGTTCTTGGATGTGGTTCATGATCGGATGCATCTACCGTCAATTAATATTGACGCAATTGAGTCGTGCCATAGGTTAGGGCCTAAAAAAGACTCGTCAAATGCTCGTCCTGTGCTGGTCCGCTTCGTCTCCATGCAGCACCGTGCCCAGGTGTGGAATACCAAAACATCATTGAAGGGTTCAAAGGTGACTGTCACAGAATTCCTTACGAAGACTAGGCAGGAAGTATTTATAGCTGCTCGTAATCATTTCGGGGTTAAGAAATGTTGGTCAATGGAGGGCTCGATTGTGGTTCTACTTCCAGACAAGAGCCGTAGGAAGATTGTCTCCATGCCTGAACTCAAGAAATTGACTGCACAGTATCCATCTCATTCCTCAGGCCCCAGTGATGATTGACTATTTGGAACTTTAATAAGTACGTGAGTGTTATTTTAGTTACATCTGTCGTAAATATCTTGTGGGGTAATTGCTTCTTTTTATTATTAACTATTTACTGGCCTTGCTTAATAATTAGTTCAACTGTTTATTTGTAGGTAGTGAAACTGAACTTTTGTTTGCTCGATCGTTTTGTTTTCTCATGACACTACTTGCACTTTACTCTAAAATCTGTCAAACAATTTTTAGGTTTTTAAATTCTCCTTATTACGGAAAGGCAAAGGGATCTAGCCCATACATCATACATCTAGAAAATGTAACTAAAGTAGTAACAAAAATTGTACGGTTGATTTAGGTTAAAAATGAAGTCTCTCAACACGTGTTTTTACGACAAGAACTCGGGAGAAACTCCGTTTATTTCTTTTCTTATTGTCAGCCCGATCTATGTTTATTTATGATCTTATAATCAGTTCATACTGCCAAGTGAAATAACATGTTTTATTTTTATTTTTAATTGATGTGTGTTTTTAAGTTGAGTTATGATTCTTTTTTTTTCTTGTTAGTGTTAATTGTTTTAGTGTAAAATTGTATATTCTCTGTCAACCTATGCATGTGATAATTGACCCTTTCTTGCTTATCGTTAGTTATTGTATTAGTATAATTTATTTATTAGTAGTTAAGTTAATACGTTATATATTATTATTGTATTTATTTATAATGTCTATACATGATGAATACTTTTCTTGCTCCTCCGAAGAATATGATAGTGCTGAAAGTTGTGATGATATATCGGTTTGCGACCTTTTGGATAACAAATTTCTGACAATTTTTGACAAAAACTCAAAATTCCTGTCCCTTGTGCACATTAACGCGCAGAGCATTCCTGGTCGTTATAATGATCTTGTTACATCATTTAGCAATAACGTAGTCGATTGCATTCTTGTTTCTGAGACGTGGTTAAAGCCTTCTCTTCCGTCTACTGGATGCTCTATTCCTGGATACAAACTTCTTCGCAATGATCGCATTGGCGGGGGTGGTGGCGGAGTGGGTATATACCTTCGAGGTCACATTCCCGCCAATGTTATTAAATGCTCAACATCTATTTGTGCCGGTTCTTTAGAATTCATTTTTATTGAAATAATCTTAAACCATAAAAAGGTCCTCCTAGGTTGTTTGTACAGTCCAAACGACAAGGTGGACTATTTTGACACACTGGAGAACTTACTCGAAAACCTTACACCCTTGTTTGACCATACGATAATAATGGGAGACCTAAACACATGTTTATTAAAAAAAGACGCAAGAGCAAATAAACTATCTAACATACTTTCATCAATGAACTTGCATGTGCTCTCTAGGTCTTCTCCCACTCATTTCTACCCTAATTGTAAGCCATCTCTTATCGATCTGATAATAGTCTCCAACCCTGATATGGCTCCTTCTTATGGCCAAACAGCAGCCCCTTTCTCTCACCACGATCTACTTTACCTCGCTTTTAGAGTGCGACCTCCCAAAACTAAACGTAAGGTACTTCTGCAGCGCAATTTCAAGCATATGGATTTAAACCGCTTGAGAGAAGACGTGAGACGTATTGACTGGTCACGTTTACTCGCTTCCGATAACTTGGACTTCATGGTTGAACAATTTACCGCCGACCTGATCAGTATTTACGATACGCACGCGCCTGTACGCCCAGTTCGTGTCAGGCATGTGCCAGCTCCTTGGCTTACACAACACATTAGGAAAGTGATGGTTTTACGAGACAGAGCTAAAAGGCGTAATAAGGAAAACCCTACTCAAATTCATTTCGAAGCCTACAAAATTTTACGCAATCGCTGTAATAGAATGTGTAGGGATGCTAAGCGCAACTATATCCATGACAAAATTAGCAACCTGAACACCAATCTGACATGGAAATTTCTAAGGACTATAGGGGTGGGCAAGCCCACGGACTCATTTCAGTGTTCCGTGGATCTTAATACTTTAAATAATCACTTTTCATCACCACCTACAATTCTTAATGTGCATTCTAAATCAGTATCCCTTTCCTATCTGGCAAGTCTTGCCCCTCCTGCCTGCTCTCCTTTTTCTTTTAGTCCTGTTACCGAGGACGCTGTGGCGAAGAGTATCAGAGGTATTAGTACCAAAGCCGTTGGAGATGATGGCCTCAGCCTTGAAATGGTTCTTCCCGTGCTGGATGACATTATCTTAATTGTCACCCACATCTTAAACTTCTCTTTGATGAATAATGTATATCCGACATCGTGGAAGAAAGCCAATGTTATCCCTTTGCCTAAATCCTCGAATCCTTCGTCCTTAACAGATTATCGCCCCATCTCCATTTTGCCTCTCCTATCCAAGGTCCTTGAGTCCGTCGCACACCAACAATTATATTCCTTCTTCGCGTCCAACTCCTTATTATGTCCTCTCCAATCTGGCTTTCGGCCATCTCATAGTACGGTTGGTGCGCTGCTGAATGTGACTGAGGATATCCGTCTAGCGATGGATAATACCAAACTGACAGTTATCTGTCTGTTGGACTTTAGTAGCGCATTCAACTCGGTTGATTTTGATATACTGCTCGGTACTCTTCGCTCGGCAAACATCTCACTTCCAACCATTCAGTGGTTCCATTCATACCTTTATGGCCGCCAACAATGTGTTAAAATGGACTATAATAAGTCTGGTTGGTGCCAGTTGACAGCTAGTGTGCCTCAAGGTGGCGTACTTTCACCTTTGTTATTTTCAATATTTATAAATAGAATATGCGATACTATTTCTTCCTCCTTCCATTTATATGCCGATGATCTTCAGATTTATCGGCATTCGGGACTATCTGAGATCACTGAGACTATTCGTGAACTAAATAAGGATTTATCGGCTATTCTTGCTTGGGCCAATTCTTTCGGATTACTTGTTAACCCAGTAAAATCGCAGGCAATGATTGTAGGCAGCAGTAGATTAAGAAATAAACTTGATTTCAACTTATTGCCTTCACTTGTTTACAACGGTACCACCATCCCATACTCTGACAAAGTGAAGAATCTTGGCTTAATAATGGACTGCCATATGTCGTGGAATCCTCACATTAACGAAATTAGTAGGCGAATGCATTACTCATACCATTCTCTCAAGCGGCTTCAATACTTTCTCCCTTTTAAAACCAAAATTATGCTAGCGCAATCTCTCCTTCTCCCTATTCTCGACTACGCTGATATCTGCTACTTGGATGTGACCGAGGAACTGCTAAACAAGCTCGAACGACTTCAGAATATGTCCATTCGGTTCATTTTCGGTCTGCGTAAATATGATCATGTATCTACTTTTCGCTCCGAGCTTGAGTGGCTTCCCGTTCGGGACCGGCGTAATGTGCACATCCTTTCCTTTCTTTATAAGATCCTCTACGATCCTAATGCCCCTTCCTACCTTCGCTCTCGTTTCCAAATATCTCAAACTCCCCCTCGTCCCAGGCGTCAATGTGTCACTAAGATGCTGGAATTGCCTAAGACCAATACTAATTTCTTTCTCCACTCCTTTTCATTTCGTGCTGCTCAAATGTGGAACTATCTTCCAGCCGTTGTACAAGACAGCCCATCCATTACTTCTTTCAAAAGTAGAATTAAGAAGTTCTATCTATCACAAATTTCAAATTAATCATTGCAAGCTTATCTCATCATGTGTATTATAGTATTTTATTATTTATTATATATATAAACATATGTAAGTATACTGGGTGTAAAAGACATGAACAGTCAAACGAGAACCACGTATTCTATACATCAAAATAAGACATATTTCAAAAAAAAAATTGCTGGGAAATGATTTTGATTTTTTGGTGTTAAAAAAAATTGCAAATTGTACCGCGCAATGTAAAGGGCTTAACTCGCACGCAACTCGCAAAACCGCGATAATTTTGCCAGACGGCGGCCCCGTTCGTTAGTGTCCGAGCGCATCGAGTGGGCTACATTGAACGCTAACGTTTTGAAGCCATTTTTTGTTATGAAATACTAAAAAAAATGATAATGTTTCTTTGGACAATAATTAAGATATAACGTATAGAATACGTTTTCATAAAAAAATGAAAAAAAAAATTATGACTTTGACCTTCAATAAAATCGTAACTATCAATTTCCCAGGTATAGTCTAAAGGAAGAAAAATGTTATGATGGTGAGCAGAATACATGGTTCTCGTTTGACTGTTCATGTCTTTTACACCCTGTATATGTATATGTGTTATGAAGATATTTATATAAGTATAATAGTTATTAATATAGTGTAATACTGCTGTCTATTTATAACCTTTATTTTGCATTTATGCTGCCTACTTTATTAACGTTATAACACACATTCATGGGTTGACTGGAAGAGATCTCTTCTAGAGATAAGTTCGCCCTTGCAAACTATGTTTTAGTGTAATATTTCTGTAAATTTTTATATGCAATAAAGAGTACTATAAAATATTGATTTATGTTATTTTATAGTTTATAGCAAAAGTTTAATATGATTATAGATTTTAAGTAATTAATGTTTGCAGTGCCCCTACGGGGTATCACAGGAACTACAGCCTATGTATAAGACCCTTGTGAATGTTATGTAATACGCAATAAAGATTTTGATTTTTGACACTTGCAGGAGCAATCTGTTTGTTTAGGATACATAATCTATTAACATACAGACAATCACGCTCCTAATTCAAACAAGAGTAGGTGACACATGAAGCCACATCTGGCAGTATGGGCTATACATTGCCTTTTTTTTATAAATCCTTTCCACCTGATGGTAAGCAGAAGTGAAGTCCAAATGCGAAGATAGTTAGCGCGAGAGATAAATCGCCGCGCTAGCCACTTTGCCGACCTGCAAAGTGCTTCTTCACGCCTCTTTTGAATGACCCAGGATTGTAGGAAGGAGGGAACTCGTGTGTTGCAGTGAATTACATTTAATTTTATTGATTGTGCGACAAAGAAACGAATTGCCAAATTTCTTAGTTCGCGTTGGAAGTGTGGCCACAGTTTGTCGGTTACAACGCAGACCAGCACGCGTAGTCCTTAAAAGGAAGGGACATGGTGCGATAAAAAAATGTGACTGGTTGCCAGCCTACACAAAAAGGGCATTAAATTCAAAATCATTGAAACCTTCAGTATACTCGTACCAACATACAAAAGCCAACGAACAGTACATATGCTACACTTACAACCGTATTCACAAACATTACTATAACCAATCACAGAGCTGTATTCAACGCAATGGCCTTGAATAGAGCTCTGTGATTGGTTCGTTTCATATCCAAGTGTCGAGTGATCCCATAGTAATGTTTGTGAATACCGATGTGAGGCCCGTATTATATAATGACACTCAGAAATCAATCATGTCTTAAGAATCGTTTGTCACTTTCTCGCACAAAGTAATGGAGACGTACGACGCTCAAGACGGCGTTGATTCTTGAGGTGAGCCTCAAGGACTGTTGGGATGATTTAGGCACGTATTATAGAATGAGTTCTATAATACGTGCCTAAATCATCCCAACAGTCCAGATAATTTAAAACTTATCACACTAAATTTCATAGGTAAGCACCTTAAATAATTTTACAAATGAAATTAAATATATTGCTGTATATAAATTGATTAGCCCTAATCCTGTCCTGGGCGCATGCGCAAGCCTTCTGCTGTCAGGTGATGTATGGGGACGCGCATTGTGCGCCGGCGCTTGCAAAACAACAGCTAAGGGCGTTTGTACAAACACTTTGGACAACTGAAAAGCTTTAACTATACTTAATCTATAATACTCGTGAGAAAAGTCTTACTGGCCCAGTCAGCCATAAAACATTGCCAGGTTCATGAAGTTGGTCCTGTGATGGTATGACCGTTTCAGCCTGGAGAAACCCACTGTTGGACATAGGCCATCCCCAAGGATCTCCAAACCGGTCGGTTATGCCTACTCTTCACCACATTATCTTAAAACACGAAGCTGATTGCAAATAAAAATGTATCACTTTTATCCTTAATATTCTTTTATCAGTATCAGTTCACTAGTGTTAAGCCCGCCTAATTCTAATCCAATGCCCAAACCGTGGGAGGCACAATAAGGTTATCATAAGATTGATCCAAAGTTAGTGCTCCAATACGCGTAAATTGCGCGATCAATACAAACGAAAGCCGGCTTGAAATATCCCATATATTAGCGGCAAATGATATTTGGACATTTCCTTAACAATGTTGTTACAACATCAGGTTAGTACTTGATAATAATGTAACTACAAAAGGTATATCCAAATAGCAAGTAAGCTTAAATAAATACACACGTTGAATTGAATTGGACTATAGTAATATTATATATTTATTTTACTTTATAAGGGGAAATAACAATTAGTAGAAAGTTACCTTTGAGTACATCAAATGAAATCGAAATTGTTTATTGTTTCATGTGATAAATAAGATGTTACACAATTTACATTTAAATATTTACATAAAATAAATACTAATATAAAAAATAATAACAATTAATTCATACTTATAAATTGTTTTACAATAGTAACAAACTATTTGGCTCATTGGCTTTTTGCAAATTATCTGGCGGAGCCAAATTTTCTTTTTGAGCTCCGTATAGTGCGCCGAAATACCCTTCACCGAATAGGACAGTTTTCCGATAACATTGTACTCCGACGGTTAGTTGATCTAAAAAATACTTGGCCGATGGAACGGTTCGCCGAAAACACACTTCACCGACGATTGGTTAAACGAACTAATATTAACTAAGGGTATTTCGGCGTACCATACGGACTTCTCATGTGTTAGATCCCTTTGCCTTTTTATTTGCCAAAAGCTTGTTATTTTTTTTTTGAGAAAAATTAGTGTATCTTTGTGAGTCGAACCCAAGAAAAGTATAATTTCTTGGTCGAACCGGGTGTTATAATGGTCATTGTGTGACAAGTTGTTTTTTAACCGACTTCCCAACAGGAGGAGGTTCTGTATTCGTCTGTATATTTTTTTTTATGTATGTTCACCGATATCTCCGTCATTTCTGGGCCGATTTTCAAAATTCTTTTTCTATTCGATAGTGTTTACTCCTGAGGTGGTCCCATTGTCACCAAGTCAGGATCTGATGATGAGAAGCCAGGGAAATCGAGGGCAACCCTCAAATTTTATAGGCATGTACAACGTTTTTCATATTTTTTCTAAAGCTATACTAGCATTTGCGTCTGGTAGTCACCATCTCCTGTTGATGAGGCGATGATGGAAGGTAAATGTATGTTCACCGATATCTCTGTCATTTGTGGACCGATTTTCAAAATTCTTTTTTTATTCGATAGTGTATACTCCTGAGATGGTTCCAGTGTCACCAAGTCAGGATCTGATGATGCAAAGCTAGGAAAATCGTGGGCAACCCTCGAAAAACAACGGAAAGGGAGGGTTATTCATATTTTTATAAAGCAATTCTAGTATGATTGTTTGTGGTAGTCATCTCATGTTGATGAGCTGATGATGGATGGTAAAACTCCTTAATTGTTAGGAGTTGGTTGTTGATTATTTAAATATTAAAGGTACCTAAAGACCGATAGTTGTGTTCTTTCAGGTAATTTAGGTGAGTTGATGATGAAACAAAAAACTCCTTAATGGTTGGATGATAATTCTTTAAAGATTATAGGCACGTAAAGACCGCTAGTTGTATTTTTTCAAGTTAATCAGGTGAGCCGATGATGGAAGGAATAACTCCTTAACTGTTAGGAGTTGGTCGATGATTATTTAAATATAAAAGGTACCTAAAGAACGATAGTTGTATTCTTTCAGGTTATTTAGGTGAGCTGATGATAGAACATAAAACTCCTTAATGGTTAGGAGTTGGACGATAAATCTTTAAATATTAAAGGCACCTAAAGAGCGATATTTTAATTCTTTCAGGCTATTCAGGTAAGCTGATGATGGAAGGAGAAACTCCATAACGGTTAAGAGTTGGATGATAATTCTTTAAATATGATAATTCTTTAAAGGGACCTAAAGACCGAAAGTTGTATTCTTTCAGCTTGTTAGATGAGCTGATGATGGAAGGCAGAGCACTGTAATAGTTAGTATTTGAATGTTAACTTGTACAAAAAAGTAACATTTTCTCACACATAAAACCAGCTCTGGCAGTATGGACCATGCAGTGCCTCCAAATAGTGAGAAGTTGCCAGCCTGTCGCCTACATAAAAGGGACACAAAACCCAAAAAGTAATCCGCCGAATGGCACCGCACTTCTAATGTTAAGTGATTTATGGTTAATATTGCAAGTGTCTATAAACGACGGAACCACTTAACACCGAGTGGGCCGCAAGTTTGGTTGGCCATATCGTAACATATATAAAAAAAACAACAATTTTTCCACATAAAACACTAGAAATAGAAAAATAAACAACTTTTAAAAAAAAAAGTCCAACCGACTTCAAAAAGTATAAAAATAACATATTATTAAAATGTGTTCTAGGTACCTGCTGTACTGTTTGAAGTCGGTGCCAAGCCAACTAGGTATTCTATAGGTCCGCCTGCCACATCACATTCATTGATCACACCATCCCGCGATTGCGACCGACCGAACGCGCCAGCTTAGGTGATGAGGGGCTCGTGGTGATGAACGATTGGCATGGCTTGGCACCGGGTTCAAACAGTACAGCAGGTACCTAGAACACATTTTAATAATATGTTATTTTTATACTTTTTGAAGTCGGTTGGACTTTTTTTTAAAGTTGTTTATTAATTTTATTTTTGATTACCTGTATTAAAAATTATGTATGTTTTATGTTCATCTTTGAGGTCGTACTTCGATTATTATGGCATGAGTTAGATGTAGCTAAAAAAATAGTTTTCTAGTTATATTGGTATACTTATAAGTCCAACATTTTTACAAAGGCTATTAAAAAAATGTACATATTGACATTCATAATAACTAGATGGCGCTACTAGTACGTTGAATCGCGCTATAATTGTCTTCGTCCGTTTCGTAATAAGCCGTCGACTGCAATTGTGCTTTTGGACAAAATCAGTGAGATCTGAAACAAAGATTTATCTTGAAAGGGCATTGACCAGCTAGTAGTCTGGTCAAAACCTACAGAATCTTAATTATTAGTAATTAGTAATAAATATAGAAATTGATAAATTAATAATTAGTAACATATTATTTATATTGTTATTTAATGTATAATACCTTTCTTTTACTTAACTTACTTTACTTACACAAGACTTACATTATACAGACAGAGGAAAAATGAAATTTTAGAGATGAGTCGTACAACTAATAATAAGTAAAATTCGTACTCTTTTTTAATCCTATACTCTTTCTTAGTACATCCTGTTCCTTCCTAGTTCCCAAAAAGAAATTAATATACTCGATTGATCCAAATAATAGTACATTGTAATGTTCACCACGGGTAGAAAGTGACAGATTACTTTATTATTATTTATTTCTATTACAGAGACAGAGCCCATAAGGGCCACGCTCGTAGAAGGTTAGAGAGTCTTGATAATTAATTGACCCTGCGGTAGCGCGAGTTGTGGTGGATGTGAATAGACCGCGTTAGAAATGGATTTTCATACAACTTTTCCTCCCGCATATTTAGGTCGAAGAAAATATCAAATTTCTCTTTTCGATTTGAGGGAATAATACTGTTCTGATCAGGTGTAGTATAAATACCTTTTCATTTCTCATACTCGGAAAGTAGCGTTTGTTTGATCTGACTGAGTATTGGGTGGAACACGCTATATCCCACCACAGGCCGGAAAAACTCATAGTAATTGCTTCCTTCCCTAGAGCGGGAATGAATTAAAAAAATTGCACATAATTTGGTTAGTGTAAGTGAGTATTCTCTCTGATTCGGCGGGATAGTTAGACGTGACGGGGTGTGTTCCAATTTTAAAAAGATTTTTTATACATTAAGGACGTTGACACAAATAATAATAATTACATTGTGTTAAAGTGTAAAGGCTCAGTCTGTAAAGGCAATGTCATTTTGAGTCAAAGAATCTCTATGGTTTCAAATTATCTCTAGAATTTGTATTTTTAAGCGTATCAAAATCATATAATATTCATTCAGTTGGCTATAAGAATTTATGACGTTCAAATTCGCAATGCCATACAAAGGTTATATGGAAGAAAAAGAAAAAATATATTTTGACAGCTAAATAAAAAGTATCTCAAATGACTTGACAGACAACACCCCTGGTCAGCGGCCGTAACGCGATGTGTTCCAAATTTTTAAAAAAATCTTTTAACATAAGTACATAATCTCTCCAATCTGTGAAAAAGACTAATTTTTACGTTCTCGTATTACGTAGTATATAAAAGAGGAAGACTTGTAATCGTGGGATGTGGGATGGCTCCGCCAAGTACTTACTCGATGCTTTGGATAGGTTGCAGCGTCGCGCGGCCCGCATCATCGGCGACGAAGAGGTGACTAAACACCTTGAGCCTCTCCAATTGCGTCGCAATGTTGCGTCATTGAGCGCTTTCTACCGTCTGTACCACGGCGAGTGCTCTGAGGAACTTTTTTCCCTAATCCCACCATCTCCCTTCCTTTTGAGGACTACGCGTGCTGGTCTACGTTGTCACCGACAAACTGTGGCTACCATTCCAACGCGAACTAAGAAATTTGGCAACTCGTTTCTTTGTCGCACAATCAAGAAATGGAATTCACTGCCAGCACACGTGTTCCCTCCTTCCTATAATCCTGGGTCATTCAAAAGAGGCGTGAAGAAGCACCTTGCAGGTCAGCAAGGCGTGGGTGGCTAGCGCGGCAGTTTATCTCTCGCGCTAGCTATCTTCGCATTTGGACTCTACTTCTGCTTACCATCAGGTGGAATAGAGTCATTTGCTTGATCTTATTATAAAAAAAAAAAAAAAAAATCGTCAAAAATTCGACCTCGAGATTGTCTGTGCGTTAGCACGATAACTCGAGTATGCTTTAACTTTTTGTAACCAGATTTAACATGCGTGTATGACATCAAAGTATAAGGTTTCTATCAACTTTCGAGTCGTTTTCGGTATACGAGAAAGTCAAGGGGAGACCACTACCGATTTTTTCAGAGTATTTTTGTCAATAAATATTTTAGACAGATCGATATAAATCTCGGGATAAGCTGTTTTAAGATTGTAATTGCGTGATGTAATAAACTGATGATGAGTTTTATTCAATTTACAGATATTTTCTCCTTTTTAGAGTATTTAAAAAAATTATATCTTATTTCAAAAGAATTTATCTAGTATTTTTTATATTAAACATAAGATATCGTTTAAATGCAGTTTGCATGAAAATTCAAACATTTTCCAATTCCGATGATGAGAAAGCATCAAACTTGACTTTCATAAGTGTAAAAACTGTACCTAAATGAATAAAGATATTTGAGTTTGGTTTGAGTTTGAAAGCTTTCTTAGAGTTTAATTTACAAGCAAAAGCTAATGCAATTAATAATAATAACTACTAATTTCCTACACTATTACATGCTATTACAGAAAGTCAAAAGGAATAAACTTGGGGATTATACGCAAGATTAATTTTTGATGCGCGCTAAGATGGCGCAAGTGATGCGATTGTACACCGGCTATTAGTCACGGGATGAGCGCGACACGCAGCATTTGTTGAACGCTAATGGGCTTAAAGCTACCAAGATTCGCACCGGACGATATTGGTCGCATAAAGGTCGATTCACACTTATCAGTGCCACTCAAGCACAGAAAACCCGTGCCATGAATCGGGCCCCACACGTCACGCTTTACCAGGTTCACGACACAACGCGCCTTACCCCTATACTCTGTTAATTTTAGGTGCTTAATTTTTTTTTTAAATAAACCACAGCTGTCAAAAGTTACAGATGCACGGGCTCTTTTAGCGAATGCTATCAATAATTATATTTATCAAAATAAAAATCAGCTTTTAAATGCTTTACATCAGGCGTGATTGTAGTAAAACGCCTTATAAAGTAAAAAAAAATCGCTAAATAATTCTATTTGAATAATTATTATGCTGGTGTAGAAGAAACGACTCAACAAACTCCCACAACATTTTGGTTATCACTTGAAGATATCATTACAGGTCAATATATAAATTAAAAAAAGGTCCTTCAAAACTAAAAACGGAGAAATGAAAATTCTGTTTATAAAAATCTAAATGTTTTTTTGGTGTCGGTCCCAAATACAAGTGACGTTTATTACAAATATCGAGGTTGGCACCGACCTCAAAAATCATTTAGATTTTTATAAACAAATTTTTTATTTCTGCGTTTTTAGTTTTGAAGGTGTTTTTTTTATTTAAAAAAATTTTTTTTTTTGCTTTTTAGCGTTTTAAGTATATAAATTTTCAGGAAACTATCTCGAGATCTTTTAGGCACACAAGTGATAAGATTACGATATCATCGATGTCAATTAAACAGGCATTATTAGGGACAACTCGAAAACTACTCGTCAGATGTCGATTAAATTTAAATGGGACCAAATGATAAACACGACCTTCCAAATGTCGAAAGAATCTTCAAAATCTGTACACCCAGTAAAGAGTTATGAGGTAACAAACATAAAAAAACAAACAGTCGAATTGATAACCTTTTTGTGAAGTCGGTTGAAAAATAGAAAATGAAGATGAATTTGTTTTTTGATGTCACCGTGGTGTTTGTGTGGCTGTCTTGGCGTGGCTACGTGCCCGATTCTTGTGTCGGGTGCCAGACGCCCTGTATAGATGTTAGTATGTTGGCCAGCACACATACATTATCATTACATAGGTTCCCGCAGAATACCAACGCTGCAAGTGTTGTGCATGCTGCAACAGTTATGCTGAGACCTTGACCTATTTACTAAATTGTGTGTATTTTTGTAATGTCTGTGAAACTGAATAACATTTTTCAGCACATTAGATTTATCATAAAATAGGTTGTTACATTGCATTAACAACAATACTGATTGCTAAATAGTACTATAATGGATAAACAGTTTATCGAGAGGGCATCAATCGAAACCGATGCTATCGAGTCATGCCATGTGAATCGATTGCTTTGTCTTCAGGCGTTACATGCACAGTGTATGTAATAGCAGTAAATAAAATGAAGCAGAACTCAGTGGACTAGCCGCTTGAATTTGGATCAGCCTGAACTATGGTAGTACCTTCACCTTATATATAAAAGATTTTACAAGACAAATTATTATTATAAATGAGCCAAATGCGCGGGATTAATAACTGCCCAAAATTTACGCATGTAAAACTGTAATTTTAATTATATTATTATTATCTATTGACCTGTAATGATGTTTTGAAATCATTACCAAATTGTAGGCTGTGGAGTTGCTTTCGCCATTTCTTCTCCATCTTAGCGTAATAATAATTATTTCGTCCTGAAATGGTGGTACGGTTTTGACGATTTAAAAGTACTTAGCAAAGTCCATTTAAATAAAGAGATTCTCCATTTCATTTCATTTAATTACAGAAGACCACAGTCAAATAATACTACATTTTTGTGGTGGTGTGTTTCTGTCGGTGAGTAAGGTTGCAGAGCTGCACGAGGTAGGGAAGCTAGGGGTTTAAGGTTGGCAGTACGCGAGTGTGACGTCAGTGTTGCAAGCGTCTATAGACTACGGTGGCTGCGTACCACCAGGCAGGCCATATACTTGTCTGTCAACTGAATAACATAAAAAAATACTTTTGAAATATTTCAACAACAATATGTGTTTCAATACTTTCAACCGTGTTCCTAGGTTAGTGGGTCGCCCAAACAGGATTAAAAATAATATTAAGAGAAAAGTGTTTTAAAACAAACAGTTTACAATTTATTATTAACTAGCGGCACGTCCCGGCTTCGCACGTGTGGACAATTTTTATTTTTCAAACAATTTTTTTCTGATTTGTATACTTGTAACGAATATACTCAAAAACTACTGGACATATTTTGATAAATCTAGGGAATGAAAGGTAGCCTATGTGGTTTCCTAACATCTAATCTATATTTTTACCTTATTTCGTCAAAATCAGTCTAGTAGTTTTCGAGTTTATTCGTTAGAGACCTACAAATCTTTCCCCTAGGAGATAATAGGTAGCATATATGGATATCCTAGCATCTAATCTATGTTTGAACCGAATTTCATCAAAGTCTAGTAGTTTTGAGTTTATTCGTTACAAACCTTCCTTTCCTTTAAATAAAATCAAACTCAAATTTCTTTATTCATTTAGGTACAATTTTTACAATTATAAAAGTAAATTTTGATGTCATCGGTTCAAGAGTCTACCAGGAGGCCTTGTTCTGAGAAGAACCGGCAAGAAACTCAACAAGTTTTATCCTCCCTTTACAGTTTTCATAGTATAGATTTGGAAAGAGTCATAATTCACATTGTCAAGTCTTTAATAATAAGTAATCATGGCAATATAAAAAATAAAGACTAATAATTAAACTAACAATAATAGAAATATGTAAATAAATGTGATTTAAGATTTCTTATTAGAAATTGGAATATTATTATTGAAATATTAGTACAGACTAGGTTGGGTTCCGATACGTAGAGGTCGCCTGTACACAAATTATTTAGAAATGGTTGTTCTATCGTTAAATAGTTCTACTTGCTAGTACACTATGTATATAGTTTACCTGTATTGCGCAACATAGTTTCACGATCCGCGGGCGGTCAACCTGTATCGCACTATATCGAAACTGTTTGGAGACGCTTCAAGTAGGGTCAACAAAAACTTACTTTGAAATAAGTTCTCATTCTAGATAATTAGAGGTATTTCATTTGGGCTAGGTAAATTGACATGTGTGTAGTAATATGTTATTGTTAAGGGCGCGGTAAAGAGTCAGTGGCGTAGAGGAGGAGGCACCGGTTCGATCCCCGCCACGTACCAATGTGTTATCAAAATTTGAATTCATATGTAAGTTTAATCGACGCTTTTACGGTGAAACATCGCGAGGAAACCTCTAATACAGCAATAAAGAGATTCTTAGGTTGTGTGTGAAGTCGACCAAGCCGCACTTGGCCAGCGTGGTTGACTAAGGCCTATTCGCCCTTAATGTGGGGTAGGCTCGAACCCCTCGGTGGCGACATTATATGTGCTGTTGATGATGAAGGGCGTGCTTGCTTTTTGCGGCATACACTGTGGAAGACGCGTGTGGCAAGTGAGTCGTTTCCGGTATACGAGAAAGTCAAGGGGAGACAACACCCGATTTTTTGACGTGACAACGTCTTATAATTCGATAGAGCCGGCTGCACGCACGAAAAAACATGACGTCATGCGGCGTTACCTCGCTCTGAATCTAATTCTCTAATTTGAATTTGGAATTATGTTCTTTAAAATTTAAACTTTCAATGATACCAAAACCAGCCAGATACAAATAATATAGCCAAAGAGATTTTATTACAAGTTTATTCATACTATAATGCGAAATCTATTAAACAAATGAAATTAAATTTTTCTTTTGAAAAATGCTACCATTCCATCAGTATTTTCTTAAGACGTTGTCACGTTCAACTATCGTCAGTAAACCGACTTTACAGACAACCATTTTTTTATTTTCCATACATTTTAGCAGAAGATTGCCGCATCGTCAAACGTAAAAAAAAAACAATCAACATGGTTATTACTGAGGTATATGTTTTAAAATAGTGAGCGGCAATCTCCATGCGTCTTCCGCAGCGTATGCTGCAAAAAGCAACCACGCCCTTTATGAAAACACGTTGCGCTCTGTTTTTTTTTATTTCTTATCATTGAAGTCACGATTCCACCTATGAATCAATGTGCGGCAAAAACAGTTGTAATAAATCGTAAAGTAAAACGGACGTGATATATTTTTTCTGCTATCTCTCCCCTTGTTGGGCATCTGTCCAATGTCAGAGGTCCGCGCGTAGTCGTGCGCAACTTTTTTTGCTCACCGTACCGTTGAACTATTTTTTGTTTGATACGCTTTTTGGAGCGTGATTTTTCTGCCTACGGTACTGTTTTTATTCTGTGTATCTGTCGATAATACTCGTTCAGTGATGAAGTGATGATGAGGAAAATGTCCCTGTATTTTTTTTGTATGTAGGTATTATAGGCTGGGCTGACTACAATCACGCCTGATGGAAAGCGATGATGAGGCCTAAGGTGGTACACGCTCGCCTAGAAGATGCTTGTTCACTCCTTCTCACCGTACGTGTCATTTATAAATTAAGACCTCGTGATTTGCTTAGATATGTATTTAAATATATCAATACCTTGACGGTTGCTTCCCAATACATACATATATGACAATAAAAAAATTACTTACATTTTTGAAGAATAGGATTATCACAATATAAACACAAGAGGTAGAAATAAACTTGCTGTTCCAAGTTTCAGAGTTCATAAAACTAGTCACTCATTCATGGGGAAATGTATACAAATATATAATAAACTCCCACATCATGTAACTGAACATCCGTCATATAAATTTAAGCTTCACATTAAGCTAAATTTAATGAAGAAAGCGTACGAGTATTATAAAGTTTAGGAATATATAGACGATAAAAATGTGTGGACACATCCAAATATTGTAATCTAGCGAAGTATCAAAATGTGTACAATTTCAAAAAAAAAATATTGTAAGTGAAGACGTGATAAATCACACTTTTTTTATAAAGAGTTAATTTTTTTATTTTTATTTTATTATGATTAATTACTAAATACTTAACTTACATGTGAATTAAGACTTTCGAATTAAAAAAAATATGAACACTGTAAAGGGAGGATAAAACTTGTTGTGTTTCTTGCCGGTTCTTCTCAGAACAAGGCCTCCTGGTAGACTCTTGAACCGATAACATCAAAATTGACTTTTATAAGGGTACAAATTGTACCTAAATTCATAATTTGACTCTGGGTTTGAAGATGTCCAGACTGTATGGTCTGGGAAAACAGACTTTGGCAAAGAGACTTGGATTGGATCTTGTTGCCTGCTGATGTGTTTCCTGACACTTATAACTTGGGTGTCTTCAAGGCGAGAGTGAATAGGCTATTTCTAGGTAAGCATGTAACATGGTAGGACACATCTTCGCTTAAGATCGAGAGTGTGGTCAACTGCTTTCCTATAGTTACTAAAAAAACCTTGTCTTAGAGTATTTTGTCTCACGTACAAGGGTCAGGCATGAGTGTGAGTGTGTGTGTAGGTCATCATCATCATCATCAACAGCTCAAATAATGTCCCCACCAAGGGGCTCGAGCCTACCCCACATTACGGGCGATTAGGCCTTAGTCAACCACGCTGGCCAAGTGCGGGTTGGTCGACTTCACACACAACCTAATAATTTCTTCATAGGTGTGTGCAGGTTTCCTCACGATGTTTTCCTTCACCGTAAAAGCGTCGAGTACGTACATATGAATTTAAAATTTGAAAACACATTGGTACGTGGCGGGTATCGAACCAGTGCCTCCCGGGTGGGAGACGACGCTCTACGCACTACGCCACCGACGCTACGTGTGTAGGTATATGCACATAATTTCTGACGCACACAGACTTAATTTGCGTGTATATCTAAGAGCAAATATGTGTATATCTACACTCAGCCATGGTTCACCCGCGGTCATGAGATAAAAACACCGCACAGTAAACAGCACCAAAGTGTTCGTGTGACATTTCGGCCCCGCTCGTAAAATAGCTGACTAATCGCTACCGCTGACACAATGAGAGCACTCCTTTACTGGGTTCCTTGGGACTTTTGAAGTGATTTGAATAAGATTTGGAATTTTGATTTTAGAGTAAATAATCTAATCATTATTTAAACTTTTATTATGGTGGCAATAAGGTTTAAATTTTAACCGACTTTAACAAGTCGATGTCGATTTTTCCTTGTAACCCAGATTTTAACCGATTTGATTACGTTGAAGTTTGTACACAAACTCTAGCTGTGGTTGCTAAGTAACGAGATTACTGATTAAATCAACATTTTCTCGTTGCTTAGAAACCAAAACTAATGTTAAACACCATGGAGTAGGTGCATTATTTCTGTAGTCGTGTTATGGTTTTTTTTGCTTGTTACTGTCACAGTATACCAATAACAGTAATACGTCTTCATACAAACTGGCCGCTATCCATTAGAATGTGTGCGTGCGTACTCGGCGCCGTGTACGCACGCACTGTGACGCACACATTGACATAAAAATATGGGGGCATAAGGTGGTCTCGCCGTCTCGGTGTGATCGCGCGTTTTTATGTCATTGCACATTCGCTCGCCGCCCGTTCCCGCCCGGCACATTTACGATAGCCCTAGCGTCAACGCAGAGTACGCTAATAACTCGCCGACAGCCTGCAGATAAACTACTGTTCTTGGTATACTGTTAGACGGAACCCTCTTGTTTAACAGCGCACACCCTTACCCGGCATTACCTGTCACCATTGTGTTTTTTGCCGTATCCCGCGTCATTGTTGGGCTGCCGCTATTAGTTAACGAATTAATTGGGTCGCCGCGCCGCCGAGACATCTGCCGCGGAGATAACAACCAACATGGCATTGTTTTCAAATAGCTTTAGGTCAGCTGCTTAGGAAGTTAGGCGAGGCAGAAAATGGAGCATACAGCGGATGATGTTATGCAAAAAGAAAAGAAATTGTGATACGGTACCGAATAATCGAACAAGATTGTTTTTGTCTTGACCTAGACTAGTGGAGCGGACTTGCCGCTTGAATTTTGGAGCAGCCTGAACCAGGCTAGCACAACCTTACAGAGGACCACAGTCAAATAACACTACATATTTGTGGTTTTGTGTTTCTGTCTCAAATCAAATCATTTATTTGTAAACATAGGTGGTAATAATATAGGATGGTACAGAATGGTTGTTTCACTATGTTCGGCCTTTATTAGGCGTACAAATGTCATTAAATTATGTTTAGTTAATTAACAGTAATATAAAACAATGTCAATTTATTTATCATTAAATTAAGTATTTATACATTAAGAAATTCGATACTAGTATGTCAATAAATAATAATATCAAAAAATATAAAATAGATACATATATTAGAGAATTGATTTATGGTAGCTACCTATCCATGTTAAATTTTATTCACAGTTTGTCAGTTAAATATTCTGACAGAGTATAATATGCTTTGCCCAGTAATAGTGATAATAATTCCTTACGAAATATAATTAATTCAATCTCTTTGATTTTTTTCGGCAATTTATTATAAATCTTAGGCGCCATACAACAAAAGCTATTTCTTTTTAATGCTGTTTTTGCCACCGGTGCACTCAATATTGTTCCATGCCGTCTGCCTATTGTTTGGCCAGACGTGATGGCAGGAAAAAGATGTGAACATTGCAGTTTCGTATATATGTTGGTGAGTAAGGTTGCCAGAGCTCCACGGGGTAGGGAAATTGACTAGGGTTGTCAGCGCGCGAGTGTGACGTCAGTGTTGCAAGTGTCTATAGGCTGCGGTGACTGATTACCAACAGGCAGGCCGTTTGCTTGTCTGACAAACATTAAACATTAAAAAATCAGCGTATCTTCATCACTCGTCGGGTTTAGTTACTTACGATAATTATGATATTTATCCCAAATAAATAGATATATGTATAGGGTAAACTTCTAGTCATTGGACACTACCAGTCATTAGACAGAACTCAATTGATAAGGTTGCTTATAAACTGGAACACTGCAACTGATCTCTTTCTAAACTCTGCTTTTTGACAATTCATACAGTGTTCCAGTTTTTAAAGCAACCTTATCAATTAAGGTTTTATTGGGTTCTGTCCAATGACTGGCAGTGTCCAATGACTAGAAGTTTACCCTATGTATATAACAACCACACACACACACTCACACACACGCTCACACACACACACACACACACACACACATACACATTTGTAGGAATATTATGACATTGTTGGAACTTTCGGTAATGCTTATGAAATTATTGTAAAGGAAGAGCGGAGCTTCCTAGCACAAGCAATTTCCTTTGCTTAAAAGGTAGCTCCGACCATGATCTATTGTAAACTAACCCAAGTTACCAAATAAACATTTTGATTTGGATTTTTTAGCTCTCTTCGCAGTCACCGCTCTTTAGCATCCATTAGCAGGATTTACAAGTAGGTTTAGTAGGCTGGAGCCTAGGGCGGCAGATTTTAGGGGGCGGCAAATTTGGCCCCAATTTTTTTAATTATGTATGAGTACCCAGAGAAAACGAGCCCCGAAGATTATAACTTTTTAATAAAGGGAAAAAGCTTTTTTTTATGTTACGAGATGGCAAACAAGCTTGCGGCCCACCTGATGTTAAGTGGTCACCGCCGCCTATAGACACTTGCAATATTAAGTGTAAATCACTTAACACCGCAAGTGCGTTTGCCATACTGGGGACTAAGATGATATGCCCTCCATGCCCAGTAATTAATTGCTGATGTAAAGGTGCATATAGAGCACAATAAAATTGTAAATGTAATTAATATGATTGTGAACTAGGCATATGCTCGTGGAACTAGGGTATCGAATTTCAAATGTGAGTAAGTAGGGGTGGCAAAAATTTACTAGCCTACTGGCGGTAAATTTGTAAATTCGCCACTGTCCATTACAGATTTCTCAAGTGTGTGGTTAATGCCTTTACAGATACTATTCTATTTAATATTCTCATTATAATTCTATCAGATTTAAGTTTGAATATTTCTCTGGTTCTTCAGCCTCAGCAAAATGCACAGTGAAGTCTCTATTTTAATAATCCCTTATTAGTCCAACAACTAAATATAAATTTTATGATCTTTATTTTTTAAGTTTGAACTTTTAAATTAAATTAGAACCGTATACAATGGTGCATGTATTGCTTACATATAGTAGGGAACAATCTATCACAATATTATTATAGAACAATATTATTGTAACAAGTGATTGTAACCAGTTTTGTAAGCCAAATAAAAAAAATCAGGAGTGGTCTCCCCTTGACTTTCTCGTAGGTATACCGAAACGATTCAAAAGTTCATAGAAACCTTTTATTTCATTGTCATACATGCATGTTAAATTTGGTTGCAATAAGTTAAAGCATACTCGAGTTATCGTGCTAACGCACAGACACACACACACAGACATAATTCTAAAAACGGTATTTTTGGAGTCATGGAGGTCCAAAACGTGTAACTCCGTCAAAATCTCGAGGTCGAATTTTTTGACGATTAGAAGACTTCCTCTGTACTACGTAAGTATACGAGAAAGTAAAAATCGGTACTCGTTGCTTAAAAAAACAATAGACTATAACAATTATTGTTAAAGTACTAAAAATAACACCGTTCGCTTAGCAACCAAACCCTGGTAGACGATCTGTAATTGTGAATTGATTATCGAAACCGGCGATTTCTAAAACAAAAAAAAAATCGACAAATCTTTACTAGAGGCGCTATGCACACAGGATCATATTTCAGTAATTATGAATAAAATATACTAACCTGTCTATGTATTAGACACATAAGTAATGAGTTATTACAAGCGCGGAGCCCGGGGCAGCGGCGCTCCCACGCCCAGACAACTAGGCGGTAATACCCGCTAATGATGATAACTGAATGATATATTACGCCTGTGTTTGTACTGCAAAATTATTAGTTTTACAACCCTAGTTTTATAAAGAGAGTTTAGGAGAACGTTTTGTGAAGTGCGTATTATAAAGGGGATAAAATTGTGTGGACACATTCAATTCAAATGTGCTCGATTCTCCAATATAATTTAGTGAGATATCAATAAGTGTAAAATTCAATATTCCAAAATGACTATATTGTATAGGAAGTAAAAGGACGTCATAAAACTTTTTTTTTTATTTTATTATAAATGTTTAATTGATAGTCTTTATTTTATTACATTTTTAAGATTAATTATTAATTGAATTTTTAAGATTAATTATTTGACGCCGCCGCGCCGTGGTGGAGTGGTCAGTAACGCTGCCTACACATCGAGCGGTCTGGGTTCGAGTCCTGGTAGTGGCAAATGTTACTGTGATAAACACGATCATTTGTTCATGAGTCATGGTTGTTTATATATTTATTTAAGTTTATTTATAAAAATATCTAGATTATTAGGTATATTTGTCCGTTATCTAGTATCCATAACACAAGTTCTTGAAAATACTTAATTTGGGCTAGATAATTGGTACGAGCGTAGAAATATATTATTATTATATTATTAATTAAATAATTGACAATGTGAAATATGTCTTTCAAAATCAATGCTATGAAATCTGTAAATGGAGGATAAAACTTGCTGAGTTTCTTGTCGGTTCTTTTCAGAACAAGGTTTCCTGGTAAACTCTTGAACGGATCCCAATCTCCGAACACTTACAAAACACCCTGTGGTTTTCCAAAAGCAGGGTTCTAAGGTTTTTATAACGATCTTAATGGTTTAGTACTGCGAATCGCAAGCTCCTACGAGAATCTATGTATGAGTACACAATTCCATTTATACCGAATAAACTTCAGGATAAACAAACGTTAAACCCGTCCGATGCGGCGATAAATCAAAATAAATAGTATTAAAACGCGTTAACCCGTGCGTGCGGGTCTCTTTGACTTAGCGCGCAGTGAAGAAATAATCAACAGTATACTAACTTTTGATTATTTTTTTACACACGCCTGGTGACAATTCCTTCAATTGCCATAAATGCAGTAGAAATGGTGACGCCTGTTAGGATATCCAAAAACGATAAAAGTTCTTTAATAAAGTTTTAACCTCAACATAGTAATGCCGGTTATGACAGTGTGGTTCCAGGTCACGAATAGAGGGCTTCCGGAGGATACAAGGCCTCTCCTTGTCATCGAAGGAGGTTTAGGCAGTAGTCCACCACGCTTACCCAATGCGGATTGGTGGAGGGAGTATAAGGTGATCAATACGCATTTGCTGATCCATTAGTCGCCTTTCACGTCACCCATTGGAGGATAAGGGATGATGCTATTCTACTCTGCCGGCATCACATGACTACTGGCTACATTTCGTCTGTACATACCTGTAAATAAATGAAAAATAAGTTGTAAAACTAGAAAAAATACACTGAAATAATCGACCTGCCCCAGGCGGGAATCGAACCAAGCATATTCCGCAATCCGGGCTCTAGGCGTAACTGGCCTAACCACTACGCCACCAGGGCATTGCTTTCGCTGGTTGCGTAGTGGTTAACGCAGCCGCCCGATTTGCGGAAGATGCTGGGACAATTCGTCAACTTTATTACAACTGTTGTTTTTCTACTCTGTATTATTCACATATACATCAGTTATTATTGTCACTACGACTGTGCTAATTAAAATAACCTACTGTACTCTTTCAGTCAAGTATGGCGCAAAGAACTCGCGCATCGATAACTTTAATAGAGATTTCTTGCCGGACGAAGTCATGTTTTGTGTTGTATCTCTTTAGCAGGCACAATCGGCCCGATGACATGTTTATGGCGACAGGACACAATAATGGGCCTAGTTGACCCGGCGCACGACAAAAAAATTATACAATTCCAAAAAAAAAACTGGAGTAGCATTATCGAGTTCGGAAATTCTTTTGGAATTTGTAATAAAATGATTGGAATTAAGGTTATTTGTTTTGAGTTTACGTTTGGAATTCATTTATAGTATTTCGGTTTCAAATAAATAATAAATCGTTATTCGTATTACTACAAGAATTTGGATGACGTAAGTATTTTTTGAGATACTTCGTATTTTAGAATTAAATAGTCATTTGTTTAGATGATCAAATCGAATAGGATCGAAGTAGTTAAGTATAATGTTACACGCATTTTATTCATTCATTTTTGTTAATTTCTGATACTGCTTTTGATCCAGTAAAAACAAAAATTGATCTTGTTAATAATTTCGTTTGCCATGACTTAAAAATGTACCAAACAACGAAAAACAATTCCTTCATAAAACTTGGTCATGACCACTCATGACAGTGGTTTTTCTTGTTACATGTAAAGTACATATAGTACAACAACACGTAGTCTATAGGCTACGGTGGCTGCTTTGCTTACCACCAGACAAGTCGTATGCTTGTCTATGCCAACCATTTAACATAAAATAACAGGATCTAGTTGTCCGCTGAACCAAATGTCACCTATAGTTCTGCTTAAACCCTTCAAAAATATTTTCAGAGTGGTTTTGTGCAGTGAAAGCAGTATTATTTTGAATGAATGAATAAACGTTTATTTGGCACATAAAATACAATTATAAAAGTAACAAAAAAATACACGAAAAGTTTTTAGGCCAAATAGGTTCAAATAGGCTCAGCTTATGCCGAAGCACAGAGTACTTCGACGCTGGTATTCTGCGAATACCTTGATAATTACTACAAATACCATAATAAGTACAAAATAGCGTTAGGCAATGCGCAAACAGTAAGGCTCTTTTTGGAGTCAGTGTCAGAGTGAAGAAATAAATACACAAATAATTTGTTTAATAAAAGGTAGAGTAGAGTATCTAGAGTACTATTTAGTTAGTGTATAAAATATAAGTAGGTTAATTAATATAAAAATGTTATGACGATGCGTTACTCGGATTTTTGAGCATCCAGTGAATATTTACTTTATTTCATTTTAAATGTTCCTTTACTAAAAGTGTGTCTCAAAGGAGGAGGGATGATATTCCAGCACTTCGAAGCCGAGTATCGAAAACTTTCACGGAATGTGGCGTATTGAATGTTAGACAATTAATTCGATCTTTCATTCGTTGTCGTTGAGTAAACTGTAGTTTATTAAATAAATGGGTAATAATCTTTTATAGCACCGAAGAGAAAACTTGCAAAAGAAAGAAAAGAGCAATTTTGATGCATAAGCATCCGCGTTGACGAGCAGATTAATTCAATGTTTCCTCATACACATGAGGTTGAGAATTTTATAGTGGTTGACATCACCGAAGAAATAAATGAAATTAGATATTTTATTTATTTATTTTATTTTTATTGGTACAGAAACAGACTACAGATTACATAGATTCTAAATTATTGATCACAATACACTCGTGAACCTGAAGTCCATGGACTAAAGGACTAGTAGCCCCAGGTCAGTAAAAAATATTCAAAAAATAAAAAAGTGTGTGTGTGCAATTCACACACGGCAAAAGCGAAACTTCAGAAAATTAGCAAAAGTGATTTCAGACGCAACAGATGTATTTTTACATTTTTACAAAATGTTGAACAACAAACCTCTATGCGTCAAAAACCTTTTGCTGCCGATTTTTCGATTTTCATTTCATCGAATTTTCAAATCATAACGGTGCTAAAGAAGTTTTATTACAAAAATTATTAAGTTATGATCTTGTAAAGGATTAGGAAGTTGTCTAAGCAGCATTATTTTGGAATTATACAAACAAACATGTCTCGTATGCTGTTTAACATAACTCTTTCCTTCGACATTTACAGGATTGGTAAGGTGAGAGTCACCCATCTGCTAGTTTTATGAACATAAAACGAACTAAAACAAATGAATTTCTTGATTTACTTTTAAACATGGTAAAAAAAACCTTATTTGGTTAATGTGTTTAAAATTAGAGGCACCTTGTGACGAGGTTATTAGATACGGGATTGCCTCGAGCCCTACTTACGACTTTGTATGGACTATTGTTCCTTTGGGCGCGTGTCCACTGTACGCAGTAGTTTTAAATATTACTTTAAAAAAAGTATTTTCTTGAAGAGAAATAATATTGATATTAATATAATAATTAATAATGCATAATTATTATGATAATTTACCGTTAAATATTTTTTGTTGTATAAAATCTCAATGGTAAGAAATAAAAAAAATGTAAGTACCTACTTACTTATTTTTTAAATTCAATGAATCATCAGAATGGGCTAAAAGGGTCTTGAGCTGCAACACTGAATTACTCAAAAGAAAGAAAGTACTGCAACCAGTTTATTATTAATTTTCAATTCAAAATATATAAAATACTAGATGTCCCGGCCACGCATTGCTGTGGTAATTTCATAGTACTGTTCTATAACATTGAATTTGCTGTAAAAAATAAGAACTACCTACTTAAAAACTATCCTAACTCTCAAGTTGGAACAAAACATACATTTAAAACAAGTTAAAATCGTATTGTTAGTTTCCAAGTTCATCTCAGACAAACATCGTTACACGGGAATTATATATAATAGATTATCGCATTTAAAAATAAGCTATAAGGAAAAGTTGAAGTCAACCTATAAATTATCCTCATCGTCAAAATTTGTAATTGAATTGCGAAACTGAATAATTAGCGCAAGTATTTGATATATTTCCTTATTTCTATATCCTATTCTTGAACACTCCAAGGGCCCTGTACTTAAATTATAATTAATGTACCTATGTAATAAGGTTGATATCTAGGAGCAGTTTCTCTTATTTGTGTGATACATTTTCGATTTTCAATCACCAATTCAATAGTAAAGAATTTAGGAATTTAAAAAGATGGAGATAAACTACGATAACATGGCGCGCCCCTCCAAATTACTGTTTCAATGTGTGTAGTCACATTTTGTATGTATTTGTAAGTATTCCTCTTCAGTAACTTAAGAGGAATACTAACAAATACATATAAAATGTGACACACATTGAAACAGTAATTTGGAGGGGCGCGCCATGTTATCGTAGTTTATATCTCTACCTAATAAATCTGCATTTTTGAGCTTGTAAAAATATGTTAAAAAAATTCGTGCCGTTTGACAATGGGCACAGATCACCCCGCACTCGTCGTAACTAATACATTTGACACATAATACTTCCTCCGGGGCTGAGATTTTGAATAATACCCTCACAATGAGGTCCATTCGTATGAGTTACTACGCTTTATGTATTCTGAACCCGGGCCTTTTGGACCCACCTTTACGAGAGTTTAATAGGTCGCATTCAAAGGGTTGATGTATGATATCATAATTAACTCGCACAATAGTCTGCTTTTATGGAATACATATTAAAATTCATAATTTTAATGGGAATTTGTTCAATAAAAATAAGTTATAATATTGTGTGAAATTGGGTGTTATTTTTTTATGATTTTTACAGATTTATTGATTTAAGAATTATAGTGGTCGATTGTGGGTTTAGGCGTAAAAGGGATTTTTTTTACAAATCTGTTATAAATGAGACTATGATATACTTTACTACCTACTGAAGCGAATGAAATGTGAATGAATGAGAATTGGACTGTACCTATAAACGTTTAAATAATTTATTACAATGAAAATGATTAAAAAATACAAAGTATTGGTAATTAAATAATTCAATAAATAAATAAAAAAAGTGTGAACGTGCCAGTCAATACAAACAACTCTTGCTATAGGATAATGGGACTATCATTGAAATCAAGAAAAAAAAAACTCACCTGTTTCATACATTTCGGTTGCGTATGGGTTTCTCTTTTGTATGGAACAGACATAATTATGATTTTCTTTCGCGATTTCGATGATGGTCCTATAACAAGAGTTGTTTGTATTGACTGGCATTTTCACACCTTGAATTATTTAAGACGGTTAAAAAGCAGTAATAATATCATAGGGATTGTTTCCTGTTATGATAAATGTAATTTGTGAAATAAATAAAAAAAACCGGCATACAGTGAGATAATATCATAGGGATTGTTTCCTGTTATGATAAATGTAGTTTGTGAAATAAATAAAAAAACCGGCCAAGTGCGAGTCGGACTCGAACACCGAGGGTTCCTCGGTATAAACTGTTGTATCTTTTGATCGCGTTAACTTAGAAGTTTGATTTTTTCACTGCTTAAAGGGACAATAAACCTAGGTATTTGGTATAAATTTCAATTCGATACCTTTATTCGTTCGTGAGAAATAAGGTAGTAAATCTCATTTTATTAAAATATTTTTATTATATTATATAACTAAAAAAATGTGATTTTCGCAATTTTTCCTATATTTGCATTATATGACAATGCTTCATGCCAAATTTCAAGATTCTGAGTTTACGGGAAGTATCCTGTAGGTTTTGATTCCTTTGCGAGTGTCGGAAATTTGTTGAAAATATCGACATAATCGGCTGTATCTTTTGATTGGCTTGGCTTAGAAGTTTGATATTTTCACAGCTTAAAGGGACAATAGACCTGAGTATTTCATGTGAATTTCAGCTTGATACGTCCACGCGTTCTTGAGATAAAGGGTCTTGACAGACAGACAGACGGACAACAAAGTGATCCTATAAGGGTTCCGTTTTTTCCTTTTGAGGTACGGAACCCTAAAAATGTACAAAGGGCGACCTTATCGCTGAAAGCGACCACTTCCACGTAGCTTTAGATGGGCAGGATTAAAAAAATATATAGAATTTGTGATGGAAAATGCAAGGTTCCCGCTTCGTTTAAATGTCCCAGGATTGTTGTTCGCTTTTGTTCGTTGATTTACTGAAGATTAAATGCTTTTTGAGTTCGATAATCAGTGGCAGGCTAGCAAACCGTCACTATTTTGAAGCACTTTATGGCTCTTACTGCTAGATGTGGCTTTATAAGTAGCTTAATGTCCCATAAAGCTCTGCTCAACTCCTTCCAGGATTAAGAGCGTAATTGTATGTATGTATGGTATTATAAGCTTAATTTGGTTAACTAGATTTCTGTTCGCTGATTCACCGAAAAGTTTATAAGTAGCCTGTTTCACAAATAGCCGAAATAAGAGGATAATTTTTATATTGATAAAACTGACTTACGGCGAATAATATATTCAGTAAACTATTTCGAGCTATTAATAATTACATTTTAGTCAATTATAAACTCTAAACCTCCATCTGTCATCTGAACTTTAATATTATTTTCGCTCGCTGGATTATGATTTTTACATTGTAACAGACATATTAACTTCCCTCATATTAAATACGAATAAAAGGTCGTTTTGTACGTCTGTCACGTTCAGTGCAATTCCTTAACATACACCCGAGCCTTATATGAAGAATTTAACAAGCAGGTTCGCTTAATGATATCAAATGTGGACAAAAAATTGTTCAACAGCATCAAAGCGACGGTTACGATGTGATTTCGTTGTGGATTTTTGTATCTCAATGATGTAATGGAATGCCGGAATCATATCAAAGATCACCTTTTCACTTTATCATCAATCTTATACCCCCGGTATATAAGCGGTTTTGCCGTGAAAAGTATATCTCTGAGGATATACTGTCGACAGTACCTTCGATCTTAGAATTAAGCCGGTAACAAGAATGTCTTATTTGTTTTGCGTATAATAAAAGTATATGGGAAAGTTTATTAAAATATTATTGACTAGCTTTTGCCTGCGTCTTCGACCATGCGGAGCTTTTTTTTAAATCCTAATGTTACTTAAGAATTATGTAATATTCTTGGTGAAGCGTGTAAATAGCTACCATATGTGGGGAGAATTTCGGCAACTTCTGATGGAATGGCGAACTTAATATTTCACAACGGCTAAGGACTGTACATCAACAATACAGGCACATAGGTCAGATAAATTAATCTACGACTCACCCGATGCTTCCTCGATCATCAGCCTTCAAACCTAAAAATGTAGGCACAGCCGCTGCACGCAATAGTCCTGCGATTTTATGTGATCAGTCCAACAGTTACACCAAAAAACACAATACAAAGTCACCAATTATAATTCTCGATTATAGTTTTCTCACGAGCTAAGTGAGATTTATTTAAAATGCGGTTACGGCGAAGATTTACGAATATATTTTTGATAATGTTATTTGCGGAGCCGCGAAAAATTGTAGAATGCGCGGGTAGCAGTTTTTTCTTTTTTTCTTTTTTTTTGGTTCAATTTTCCCAGTTACGGGACGGCAAAGGGATTTAGCCCATACAGCCAAGTCTTTAGTTTCATCTTCTTTCTTGATTTTTGCATTAAAATGTGGATGCCACACTTTTTAATGCATCTAGGGAGTGCTTGGCGAGAAATGCATGGTACCTCATGATGGTGACTGATGAGAATTATATAGTGGGATTTCCAACCACTATACAATTCTCAACGCCACATACACAAAACCTTTATTTCAATGATTCCTCATAACTGTTCGTCAACACGGATGCTTATGCAACAAAACGACACCACTTTCACTGCACAAAATCCACTCCGAAGCAATTTTGAATTATCGAAATAAAGATCGACATCCAGACGCCATGATGACCCGCCAAACACTCCTTTTTTCTTTTTTTTTCATAATGTGCCAAAGTAGTGGCACGGCGTTGCGCCTTTTGGGCCATCTGTCCGAATCACAGATTCCACACCAGATGGCGTCGCCGAATACATTCACCAAACCAACATGCTAGTATTGTTGATGTGAAAATAATAAAATAAAATAAATGTATAAAAGATGCCTAACCAATTCTAATGATGAAAAACTTGTTGAAATCCGACTAGTAGCTTTGAGTTTGTTAGTTCCAACATACAAATCTTATTTTTTTATAATATGAGTGTAGTTATAGAAGTGTAGATTATTGATTATTGACTGACAAAAGACTATCGATACGTCCAAGTTTACCAAAACGCCACCATGTCAATCTGCCTTCAGGATCAGAACTCAAAACCAATACAACTCCAGCGTAGTGTGAGACAGGGTGACGTTATATCGACGAAACTGCTCACAGCTGCGTTGGAGGATACGTTTAAGCTTCTGACTGGAGAGCACTGGCATCAACATAAATGGCGAGTACATGTCTCACCTTCGCTTTGCACATGATATCGTAGTCATGACTGAGACCTTGGAAGACTTGGGCACAATGCTGGACAATCTCTGTCAATTGACTATGAAAAAGAAATTTTAATACTAGAAAAATGCACTGAAAAAAATCGACTTGCCTCAGGCGGGACTCGAACCCGCATCTTCCGCAATCCGGGACACTGCTTTTCGCTGTCGAAATTCGTCAGTGTTTGGTGCTTATATGTTTTTATGGTAAACATTGTTTCATCAAATCTTTGAGATTTGCACTTCTATATATGACCTGTCGAAATTTGTCAGTGCTTGGTGCTTATATGTTTCTAGTATTAATATTTACGCGTTTGTAAACGCAAAAATAAAATTATTCCATAAGAAATTATAACGATCGAACAACAAACAATGGCGCTGTTTGACTCAACATACAAAATCCATGACACCATAACAGAAATAAACCTCTTTCCACACATTGGTCAATATTAACTGTCTGTACAATTAGCCGGGAATTAATTAACTCAATCAGCAAACGACACGTGTAATTGATGTACAGGAGTCATTAAAACTGAGATCGGATGAAATGAAATGAAATGAAATGAAAAAGCTCTTTATTTAAATGGACTTTGCTAAGTACTTTTAAATCGTCAAAACCCTACCACCATTTCGGGACGAATAATTATTATTATGCTGATATGGAGAAGAAATGGCGAAAGAAACTCCACAGCTTACAATTTCGTAATGATTTCAAAACATCAATACAAGTCAATAAATAATTATCAATATAATTTAAGTTACATTTTAACATGCGTAAAGTTTGGGTAGTCATTACTCCCACGCATTTGGATTATTATCTTGTGAAAAGCTTTTCTATATAATTTAATTAATCATAATTATTATTGAACTAAGCAATTTAAATTTTGATACCCACCACCATTTTATGTTATTGTTAGTTAGGTACTTACAGATATTCCTTTCAATATAAGTGGTAAGCATACATTTAAGACCCGGTTAACAATGTTATAAGAATACAATGTCCACACATTGTACAAAAAAAAAAACAATTATTACATATTATTATTGCATGTGTCATACAATTGTCCATCTAAAGATAACAACTAATTATAAGACCTACGTTTACATCAATCAAGAAAACATGAGATGACCAGGCCCCGCTGGCGGCACCTGTTCACAGGCATGACGCAAGAATCAGCCATCGCTTCGCTCAACCATATTTTAGGGAACGGAACGACCCGACGCAAGACGACACCGCCACAAGACCTTTTTAGTGAGAATGACATACACATGCTTCTTGATTATTAACTAAAATAAATTTAAACTAAAGTTATGCTTCCGAGTCAACTATAAGACACATTATAGATTATATGCATAATTAATAAACATATTTAAAATGCATGGACCTCGAGCAAATTCACCCCCATGCGTTAGAATCATTTATGTAATCAGACACCTTATAGTATGCTTTAGTATACAGTTTATTTTTAATAGCAGTTTTGAATTTATTAATAGGTAGGCTTCGAATATTATTTGGGAGTTTGTTATAGAAGCGTATACATTGTCCCATAAAAGAATTGCTTATTCTGTGGAGACGAGTAGCATGTACCACAAGATTATGTTTGTTCCTCGTATTAACATTATGAATGTCACACTTTTCAGAAAAATTTGTTATGTTTTTTCGTACGTACATTAAATTTTCAAATATATATTGTGATGCCACTGTTAGAATATTTATTTCTTTGAACTTTTCCCTAAGTGAAACCCGAGGACCTAATTGGTAAATAGCTCGTACTGCTCGTTTTTGCAAAACAAATATGGTGTTAATATCCGCAGCATTACCCCAGAGAAGAATTCCATAAGACATAATACTATGGAAATAACTAAAGTACACAATTCTGGCTGTGTCTACATCGGTAAGTCGTCTGATAGTTTTAACTGCATATGCAGCTGAACTTAACTTACCAGATATTCTCTCAATGTGTGGACCCCATTGCAATTTAGCATCCAACACTATGCCCAAGAAAATAGTAGATTCAACAGGTTCCAATCCAATCCCATTTATTTGTACCATTGTTTCAACCCGTTTGACATTGGGTGTGCAAAACTTAATTAGTTTGGTTTTATTTTCATTTAATAGCAAATTATTAATGTTAAACCAATCTACTACTTTAGATAGTGCATTGTTTACTTCGTCATAATTAGTCATTTGTCTATTTATTTTAAAAATCAGAGATGTATCATCTGCAAACAACACTATGTCATGACTGTCCTTTATACAGTAAGGTAGATCATTAATATATATTAAAAATAGAAAAGGACCAAGGATTGAACCCTGCGGAACCCCTATTGTGACCGCAGCTCCAGAAGATCTTTGACCATGTATATCAACCTTTTGTATTCTATTAGTCAAGTAAGAAGTCAAAAGGTTGAGAGCTTTATTCCTAACGCCATAGTGATGTAATTTCCTGACAAGAGTATCATGATTTACACAGTCGAAAGCCTTGGATAAATCACAAAATACTCCCAAAGCATCTCGTGAATTCTCCCAGGCTGAATATATATTTTTTAGTAATTCAACTCCTGCATCTGTGGTTGAACGGCCCTTCGTAAAACCGAATTGGTTTTTATGTAATAAACTATATTTTTGAAAGTGAACGAGGAGTTGATTAAGCATTACCTTTTCAAAGATTTTACTTAGCGTTGGTAATATAGATATCGGTCGAAAATTCGTGGGGTCAGAAGTATCTCCAGACTTAAATAAAGGTATTACTTTGCTATGTTTCATCAAGTCAGGAAACACACCCGAAGCTATACAGCTATTAAACACGATGGCCAAGTAAGGGGCAATTACGTGTATTATAGATGAAATAGTATTTACAGAAAGTCCCCAGAGGTCCATAGTTTTTTTAACATCAATAGTTTTAAATGTATTTACGATATCTCTGGAGTTAACCGTTGAGAATTCAAAACTAACATCGCATTCAGAAACACTTTCCTTAAGAATCATTTCAGCTGATATCGAAGATGAATCAAGCGTTTTAGTTGTCATGAAAGGAATATCTGTAAAAAATCTTTCAAATTCGGATGCAATTTTTAACTCATCTTTGATATCTACATTATTTACATTCAAGACGAAATCACGTGCGCGTGCTCGAGCTCTACCAGTTTCACTATTAATAATATTCCACGTTTCTTTAATTTTATTCTGAGATCTAGTTATCTTATTTTTTAAATAAATAGATTTTGCAGTGGAACAAGCTCGTTTAAAGATTTTTGAGTAATTTTTAACATAATTGATGAATGCGGGGTTAAAATTACAGGATTTTTCACCATATAGTTCATATAATTTGTTCCGACTTTTGTAAATGCCAGCGGTGGCCCACTCACTAAAAGATAGACGGTCACTGATTGTTACTGTTTTAGTTTTGAAGTGTGTATTAAATTCATTGCTAATAAGATTAAAAAGAGCATTATATAGGTATTCAGTACAGTCATGATAAGGTAACTGTGGCAGTTTCTGACTCAAATTTAATTTAAACTTTTCTAGTCTGCTTACACTCATGGGAATAAAATTGATTTTAGTTTTCTGAGGAGCAGCTTTTTTCCTAGAAAATGAAATTAATTGACCGCAGTGATCAGAATGTAGTAAATTAATTATGGATTTCTGATTAGGCTTCATATTAGAAAAAATATTATCAATGCAGGTAGCACTTGTGGCAGTAATTCTTGTAGGTTCGTAGAAACAATTGTGTAAATCATAAGACTTAAATAAGTTTAAAAAGTTGTTGGTTAATGAATTCTTCTCTAAAATATTAATATTAAAATCTCCACAGATAAGAATTGTTTTATGGCTACCACTAATTTTAAGTAAAGCATCCTCCATAATGTTTTGGAAATTCTCGTAAGCCGCACATGGAGGTTTGTACACACTCATAACAATGAAATGCTCAAACTCGATACATGCAATTTCCGTAACTCGCTCAACAGATAGGCTCACAAGGTCAATTCTTTCTTTGGACTTTATATTTTTCTTAGTTATTATTAAAGAGCCGCCATGATTCAAGTTTGATCTGCAGAACGAGCTGACAACCTGGTGATTATTAAAGTTGAACATTAGTTGATGATTTTTCAGCCAATGTTCAGTAATACATAAAATGTCAATACTGTTACAATTCATAAATAATTCCAGTTCTAAGTCTTTACCCAACAATCCTTGAATATTTTGATGGACCAGGTTAATACCTTTATAACTTATAGTTTTCTGATTTATTACATAATCATCATTTGTAAATTGAGGTGAGTGTCCAGCATAACTTACAATAGAAGATGTAGCAATTTGGTTGCCAGAGAGTGTCTCTTTTGTCTTAAGTTTTAATTTAAATGCATTGGTTCACATTCCAAATGGTCACCACATGTCAAATTATTTTCCTGCCCAATAAAGACAGTATAATTATTAGCCAAAGAATTGGCTATGTTTGAAATAAAATATGATAGCGAGGTTGCTATCTGTTTTTTGGAAATAAACGATAGATAATAATTATCTTTGGTCAAATAAAATTTCCTAATGAATACATTAGTGTCAATAAAATCAAATTTACTGTTATAATATGTCATACTTTGTAATTTCATATTAAACTTGTGCCTGTAGTAATTTTCACCTTTTGTCAATGACTCACTGTACGGTAAAGCAAGAAGAATAATTTTTTTTACATTTAGGTCACACAGGCATTCAAATAATTGTCTCAAATTATTTATATTTGTGTTTCCCCTCCTACCAATAAAAACAATGATTGTAGTGTTAGGAGAGTAATTATTACATTTAATTTTGTCAAATATTTGAGAATAACTGGCACCAGGCATACAAAAATTAGTCACCAGTTGCCCTGTATACTGTTCCATAATGTGCCCCATATTTTTGCCTATCTCATCGGAATACATAATTATATTTTCTTTGTTAGTAGTCGTCTTGCTCCTAACTTCATCGAGGTTTTTGTGAACAGGTGTTATTGTACATAGTTTGGCCTTAGTGCAAGTTTCAGGGTCTATCTGTTTATCCAAAAGTGAACTAGTAGGTTGTTCTTTATTGTCATTTTTTAAACTAAATGAACACCTACATGAACGCTTTTTATTCAATGACTCAAAGCGCTCTGCATTATAATTGCATAAGTCCACCATGTCATTTGACGCTACAATCTGGAAATTTAATTGTTTTTGTGATAAATTTTGAATATTTGTCAACATGTTTTTTAATGTATGTTCTAGATTTTCAATTTTCAATTCTAAGTTTTTACTATAATCAATGTAGCTATTTTTGCTTAAGTTAGCACTGTTATTTATGCTATTTAACTTTTCAATTAATTTCAAACGTTCCATTCTACCTGAATTTTGTATCTTATTTTTGTGATACCTATTAATTACTTTTTTAGTTTTTTTTATGAATTTATTAATTCTAATGTACTTTTTCAGCTTTCTCACACTAGAGAAACTATTATTGCTAGAATTATTTTCAGAACAATTAACTAATACTGATTGCTCCTCGATGAAGTCAGGGCTACAGACAGTCAACTCATCGAATAAGCTTTGAGATGTTTTATCTATAGACAATTTTTTATTAATTGTTTCTAAGTTATTCATATTTCTATTAGCAAGACGGAAGAAGATGTTTGATACTGTTCAATGATAATTAAATAAACAGTGCTATTATTAGTTTCCCCTCGCCCCTCGGTTGCGCTAGAGAGTGGACGTGTATCTTGTTATTGCAGAATAATTTTAAATCATTTAAAAATTAAATATTTTAAAATTTTTGTTGTGCGCGGAGTGTGGGTTTGAACCGCGTTCCCCGAACGTGAGTGGCGTTTCGGTCTGGTCGTGTGCCACATCGGCTATCGAAGCATTAACGGAAGGCGGCAAAATTAGCAGTCGTACTCGAATAAGTGCTACGGGAAACTAAACTACGTGCTACGAAGTGGCTACAGATTTGTTCTGTGTTACGACTATTCGTGATTCTACGTAAGACGAATTATGTCGACACAAAGAACTCCGCCTGACCAACAGCGTCTCTTGGGCCCAGTTATGGCTCACTACAATTCCGACTCGGCGCTCAATACATCGTCATCGGCTTCAGCTCAAGATGAAAGTAATTTCTATATAACGAAGAGGCAGAAACGTTGTTTTGATGATTGCGAAGACACTGTCAAGACGAATTCTGTAGCGGAGATTAAAACAATGTTTCAAGAAATTAGAAAACAACAAGATGAGAAGTTTGAGCTACTAAATAGTACTCTGCTCGCACTAGTTACCCAAAATCAAGAGCTAAGAAAATCGATAGAATCTATGAACAATAAGTATGAGGAAACTCTTATAAAAATAAACAATCTCGAACAAGAATGTGGCGAGTATAAGAAAAAGGTGATTACGTTAGAAAACAAGTTGGATATCATGGAGAAGAATCTTAAGTCTACAGTTATTGAAGTGCGCAATATCCCCAAGGAAAATAATGAAAAATGGGATGATATGGTAGATATTATAAAAAGATTGGGAACAGTCCTTGAAAATGATAAACCGATTCAAGAGAATGAAATCAAAAATGTATATCGCACAAAGTCCAACACCTTAATTGTGGATTTCACTACAGTAATTCGAAAGGAGTCCCTCATAAATAGTTATAGGAGGTTTAATAAAGCACAGCGTGAAAATAAAGTGGCTTCATTGAACACTAAACACATCAACCTACTAGAACCTCAGCGCACGGTGTATATTTCCGAGCATCTTACAAGTAAATCAAGTCGTCTATTCTACTTGGCTCGGGAATATGTACGAAATAAAAAACTGTTTGCTGCCTGGACGACATTTGGCACGCTGTATGTGAAGAAGGAAGATGGTTCTACGCCTATCCGTGTCAACGAAGAAGCTGATTTGTCCAAATTAATCATGTGACTATATCTTAAAACTTCTAAAAGACTTTTCATAGTAACTATAGTAACAGTAATTACAACATACTATATAATTGTAATTTATTTAAGACTTGATAGCATACTGATAACACTCTCGCTTAGGTGCTATTGTTTTTTAGTCTATATTTTTGCTTCGTGTTTATCTTATTGCAGTAACTACTACACCTATAACACATCCCTCCACTCCACTATTCATTCATTAACACACATAACTCTACGTTTTCTCCACCATTCACGATACTTAGTATACTCGGTGCCAACTAGACGAGTAACCATGATCCAGAGGCGGTATCACCCCATACTTTGCTCTTGTCTCTCTTTTCTGTCACGCTTTGCCGTGACGAAAATTCAGATTGTAATTCTAAAATAACTCTACGATGCAAAATGTATTAGATATTGCTTCGGATCTGGATTCTTTGTCGGTGGCTAGAACTGTGGAATGTAGCGTGGAGGACCTAAAAAGTTGTGTTTCAATGGGAAAACAGTCACTGAATATTATTTCGCAAAACATTAGAAGCATTAATTGTAATATGTCCAGTTTCATTACGCTTTTGCAGAGAACTCAGGTATCATGGGACGTTATAGTTATGTCTGAGTGCTGGTTGTCAATAAATAAAAATATACCCTATCTTGAAAACTATCTATACGCATCTACAGCTAGACATAAAACTCAAAATGAAGGTGTCGTTATACAGTATAAAAAGGAGTTAAATGTTACCGTTGAAGAGCCTGAAGTTGAGGATGCTAACTGCCTCGTCCTTAAATTTAACCAAGACACGTGTGTAATAGGCATTTACCGACCTCCAAGCCAACAAAATACAGACAACTTTGTATCATCCCTTGACTCAGTCCTTGCAAAGGTTAGCTATTTCAAAAATATAATTTTATGTGGAGATATAAATATTGACACAATAGATAACTCACCTGACCGCCGGTCGTTTGATTATTTGAACATGTTAGCAAGTCACTGTATGCTACCAGGCCATTCTGTGGCAACACATGGTCGTGCCTGCCTCGACCACATAGTGATTAAAACAAAACTTAAAGCTACCTGTATTGTCTTTGAAACCTCAGTAACCGATCATGATAGTACAGCCCTGAGTCTTAAGCTGGATGAGCGGAAAACATCCAGACCTCCAAGCCAAGATGGTCACCGCATTGACTTTGAGCGTATGGATGTTTGGATGGGTAGTTTTAATCTTACACCCATATTTGACTGTCAGGACGTCAACATGGCAACTGATTTACTGGTAAACAAACTATCCACAGGAATAAAAGTGAACACAGCTTTAAAAAAAACTCCCAAAAGAAGGACAATTACAAAACCTTGGGTGACCCTGGGACTCCTGCGATGTGTAAGAAATAGGGATAATTTACACAGAAAACTAAAGAAGCAACCAAACAACGAAACCCTAAAAATAACTTATAGGCGTTACAGAAATTTTTGTAACTCGATTATTAAAAAGGCTAAAAGAGCATACGAGAAACAACAAATTGAACAGGCAGGTAGTAACAAAAAGACACTATGGAAAGTTATCAAAAATATAAGTGGCTCAGGGCAACTATCAGACCATTCAACTTCTTTGATATCAAATGATAACCCCCAGCAGTCTGTTAACAACGTTAACAATTATTTTGCAAATATCGGTTTGCAGCTTGCTGAAAACATCCCTGGCATGAATCGTGCTCCAGTCAATTCGAACAGAGTTTCTTCTAATTCGCCTCTGGATTCTTTTGTCTTGGCCCCGGTTGGTGAAAGTGATGTTACTCGCGTTATTGAGGGTCTTAAAAATGAGTGCGCCGTCGGAATAGATCTTATATCATCTAAAGTTGTTAAGCGCTACGCCTCAATACTTACACCCGCTATTACACACATTTGCAACCTAGCCATTAATACTGGTATTTTCCCTTTAGCTTTCAAGATTGCCCTTATCAAACCGGTGCATAAAACGGGTAAAACGGACTGTGTTGACAACTTTAGACCCATTTCTATTTTACCAACTTTATCTAAAATATTGGAACGACTCATGAATCAGCAATTAGTTACATATTTGGAGGCAAAAAAGTTACTTTCACCTTCACAGTATGGTTTCCGTCGTGGTAAGTCCACCACTGACGCTGTTCATGAGCTTATAGATACTGTTGTAACAAAGTTGGATCAAAGAAAGAAATGTATGGCAATATTTCTAGACCTTGCAAAGGCCTTCGATACGGTCTCCATTCCGCTTCTTTTAATAAAATTGGAAAGGATAGGTGTTAGAGGTCTACCATTGGAGTTATTTAGTAGTTACCTGAAGAACAGATCCCAAAGAGTTAAGATCGGCAATTGGACAAGTAACGAGATTTACGTATCATACGGTGTTCCTCAGGGTAGTATCCTTGGGCCTACACTATTCCTCGTGTACATAAATGATCTATGTGAACTTCAGCTTAACGAGGGCAAAATTATCACTTTTGCTGATGACACTGCTCTTCTCTTTTGTGGAGATACTTGGGGTGGCGTTTTTAATAGTGCTCAGAACGGTTTCGCCATAGTAAGTGAATGGCTAAAGCAAAATGTACTGACCCTAAATATCAGCAAGACGAAATGTATTCCCTTTGCGCTTAAACATACCAAGCTCCCATCACCTGATTTTGTTATAACTGATCATGAGTGTAAACCTGATGACCTTTCCTGCTCCTGTCTCACAGTACAAAGAACTGACAAAATTAAGTATCTGGGTATTATACTTGACCAAACTTTATCTTTCAAGCCTCATATTGACGCTCTAGTCCCCAGGTTACGTAAATTGATATATATCTTTAAAACTCTCAGACACGTAGCAGATCATCAAGTTGTCAAGATGGTCTATTACGCTCTATGCCAGTCTATTACGGAATACTGTATCACGGTTTGGGGAGGGGCTGCTAAATCTCATCTCATTCAGGCAGAGAGAGCACAGAGAGCTGTTCTTAAAGTAGCAGCAGGCCTATCTTTTCGACATCCCACCCATGATCTTTACACTAGGTGGAATGTACTCACAATTAGACAAATTTTCATACTTTATACGATTCTCAAGCAGCAGTCCTTGTTATATTATGATCCCGACTTACATAAGGATAAAAGAAGAAAGAGTACGGTATGTGTCTTACGTAAATTTAACACCGCCACTTCACATAAGTTCTTTTGTTTCTTAGGCGCCCATTTGTATAACAAATTGAATAAAATCCTTAACATATATCCACTCAATAAGTTTAATTGTAAATTAACTGTTTCTGGTTATCTTAAAACTTTGGACTACGCATCTACAGAGGATCTATTATAAAATAATAAGCCTCTCGTTAAACCAGTGCTTTTTGATGATTTTAATATATATTTTGTGATCCTGAAGAAAACACACATACACACAACAAACATACACACACACACACACACACACACACACACACACTCACCCACACACACACACACACACACACACAAATAGTACTGCAATATACTAGTGAAGATGTTTTATTTTATTTCATTATAAATTACTTTGTCGTTATTTTATCCTGTCAGTTTTTTTTATTTTTGTTTTTTTCGTCCATTTTTTTCTAACCGTTTCTCATGTTAGCGTCCTTAAAAGAGTACCAAAATGTAAGAGGGCCCTGGTGACCTGTAACACAGGTTTCATTGGAAACCTATATCGGGCACCAGTCTCCTCACAATACAGGTTATAAGCACAAGATTATATAGAACTCTGTGTAAAATTAAGTGTACCTATTGTGATGAGAAAAATAAATTATATTATTATTATATTATATTATATATTAGTAATTCAATGAAGATTGGTATTTATAATCGGGAATAAAAGTGTGTAATAAAGAAATTGCATAGTGATCCCCAAAATGGATAAAATAAAACGAATTAACCGACTTCAAAAAAGGAGGAGTTTTTTTTTAATGTTTGTTACCTCATAACAGGTTACTGGGTGGACCGAATTTTAAGATTCTTTTGACTTTTGGAAGCTAGTGCTTGTCATGGGGTCCCATTTAAATTTTATCGACATCTGACAAGTAGTTTTTGAGTTATCCCTTATAATGCCTATTTATTTGACATTGATGATATCGTAATTTTATCACTTGTGTGTCTAAAAGATCTTGAGGTAGTTTCCTGAAAATTTCTATACCTACTTAAAACACTAAAAAGCAGAAAAAAAAATTAAATAAAAAAACCGCCTTCAAAACTAAAAACGGGAGAAATAAAAATTTTGTTTATAAAAATCTAAATGTTTTTTGAGGTCGGTCCAAACCTCAATATTTGTAATAAACGTTGTCACTTGTATTTGGGACCGACCTCAAAAAACATTTAGATTTTTATAAACATAATTTTTATTTCTCCCGTTTCTAGTTTTGAAGGCGGTTTTTTAAAGATTTAACTCGCATGTATTGAGGTTCGATATTTTGTTATTTTATCCCGATGGACGTTGCGTAACACTTTTTAAATTTCACGGCTACAGGAAGACCGTTGATCACTTTCTATGACACACGTTTTGCGGAAAAAGAAACAGTTAGTCATAATCCTTATTATCGTACATAATCATATATCCACGATAAGATACTTACTCGGGTATTTGCGGCAACGAAGACAATGCATCGGCCTTGCACGCATCGATGCGATCTCTGTCATGTATTTATGACTGACCGGCCACAATGCTCGGCGATGCCAATAATACATGACTGTTTGTACGCTGTGCTAGATGCATCGTTTACGGAAGTTAAGCCACAGTTATTACTTCTGTAGATAGAGCCACATCTTTATTTTCCTTTTGATAGAATCCTCATATTGTTCGCTTCATCTCTCAGCACAGGACTCACAGATGCTTGAGGATTTATACTGCTTCAGACCAGATCCTTTTTTATTAAGGTTTAAGTCTAGCAAATGACTTTTTTATATTACGACATGGCAAAGAAGCTTGCGGCTTACCTTGTGTTAAGTGGTTACCGTCTCCTATAATGTTTTACTGACACTTGCAATATTAAGGGTAGATAAATTACTTAAGGCCTAATCACCCCTAATGTGGGGTCACCCCACATTAGGGGTCACCCCACATTAGGGGTGATTAGGCCTTAGTCAACCACGCTGGCCAAGTGCGGGTTGGTTGACTTCACACACAACCTAAGAATTTATTCATAGGTGTGTGCAGGTTTCCTCACGATGTTTTCCTTCACCGTAAATGCGTCGATTAAACGTACATATGAATTCAAAATTTGAAAACACATTGGTACGTGGCGGTGCCTCCCGGGTGGGAGACGACGCTCTTCCACATTACGTCACTGACGCCGACCGGCATGGAAGGTATATCATCTTAATTCCCAGGATGGCAACGCACTTGCAGTGTTAAGTAATTTATCTACCCTTAATATTGCAAGTGTCAGTAAGGGTAGGCTTGAGCCCCTCGGTGGGGACATTATATGAGCTGTTGATGATGATGACCTTCCATGCCCAGTAATTACACTGGCTACCTTTCCCTTCAATCCGATACACAGCGAAATGCTTAGCGGCAGAACTTAAGAAAGGCGGTGATACCTACACAGACGACCCTACATATGGGTCTACCACCTAGTATCACTTAGATATACTATAGATAGTAAGCGGAAATTCAGTTCCAATGCAAAGAGAGCAAGTGCGAGAGATAATGCACCGCAATAGCCACTACGCATTGTCGATCTTCATACCTCTTTTGAATGACCTAAGGTTCTAAAAAGGAGGATACGCCAGTGCTGGCAATGCAATCCATTTCATGATTGCTGAAAAATCATACTATAGTGTTAATTTTTTTTTGGATGACAAGATAAAAAATAATCATTAGTTTTTATATAGTTTACTTTGACATTGAACATTACTTGAACTTTCTTTTATTTTTATTTTATATTTCTTGACATAATATGTAATATACCTAGTTAACAATTAATGACATTTACTTAGCATTGACTTTGAAATTATTTTGAATTTTTATTTCTTGACATAGTACTTAATTTTATAATTATTGATTTATTTAATATGGAATTTAATACCTATACCTAAATGTAAATTCATGTTTGGAAATAAGCTTCATTATTTAAGTTTATACTTAATGTAGTGTTCATATGCCAATACGGCGAATCATGGCTGTACCTATTAATAATCAACACCATTGTATAACTACCCATGTTTATGAACCAATAAATGAATATGAATATCGACGCTTGAAAGGAAAAGTTGACTAAGCGCCATTTTGAGCCAAATTGAGTTATATATACAGTTTGAATCGCCTAATTTTTCTGCGTCGTTTGGTCTAACTCACGCCTTCCTACGACGACTTTTAATGTCGCTTCTGCATTTTGGACTTTACGAATTATCACTTTTTTTTGTTACTAACCGACAGAAATTTCGGCCTCTTTCGAAAAATTGGTCGTTGAGATAATTGTGCGACGATGGTTTTGCCCTTGGTAAATTTTTACATATATGTTGGTAGAATAATTTCTCCCTTTAGCTTATTTTACTTGTATCTGAAAATACATTGTATTGAATTTGGTATATTTTTTCCATGTAAAGATTCATTCTTGTTTTCACTACCGTCATCTTGGCTCGATTGTTGTTTTTGCCATTATGGCGTTTAGTTAAATTCGCCTATTTCAGAAATACAACTTTTCGTCGGTTAGTAAATTTTTACCTGCCGCTTCAAAGTACAAATTTATTGATTAGGTAACTTATACTTGAACTTATGCGATTATCAAAATGTTGGTTGTACCCCATTGGCACCACACATACTGGGGTTCCAGCGGCTTTTACCTAAAGTAATACATCTATAAAATGATGGTTACACCTACAAATGACCAGAGCACTGTCGTATGCGCATACAGTGAAATTAGATTCACAGTAACATAGGAACTACCAGTGTGCGACAGGATGTCGCTTAGAGTGCACACGCGCGCATAGTCTAGCGCAGTGCTACCGCTTCCGTATAGGTTGACCTCATGACAATTGAAATTAAGAACTATAAGTCGAATCAATTTAATTTTTAATAGTTTTTTTTTGCATTATTGAAAGTATTAAAGCATGAGTTATATTTCAGACCAATGGATCCAAGAAAACGTGGTCACAGTATTTTGAAAAACGGCACTCTTAAAATGGGGAACGTAGAAATTTTTTAAAAGGTTAAATTTTAGTTTCTACTTTTTAATATAAAAAGGTCAAGCAAATGACTCCATTCCACCTGATGGTAAGCAGAAGTGGAGATCAAATGCGAAGATAACTGGTGCGAGAAATAAACTGCCGTGCCAGCCACCTTCGCCTTGCCGACCTGCAAGGTGCTTCTTCACGCCTCTTTTGATTGACCCAGGATTCTAGGTAGGAGGGAACACGTGCGCTTGCAGTGAATTCCATTTCTTGATTGTGGGACAAAGAAACGAGTTGCCAAATTTCTTAGTTCGCGTTGGAATGTTAGCCATAGTTTGTCGGTGACAACATAGACGAGCACGTGTAGTCCTTAAAAGGAAGGGAGATGGTGGGATTAGGGAAAAAAGCTCCTCAGAGCACTCGCTATGGTACAGACAATTGAATGCGCTCAACGACGCAACATTGCGACGCAATGGGAGAGGCTCAGATCTTTAGTCACCTCTTCGTCGCCGATGACGCGGACCGAGCGATGCTGCAACTCATCCAAATCATCGAGTAAGTACATGGCCAGACGCCAGAGTTCACAAATTCGTAGCCAATGCGTGCCACGCGCTGTGCATCCGCTTTTATGTTAGTCTTCTTACAGGACTCGGAAGCCTTATTGTAAGCTGCTTTCAGTGATTCAACATCAGGAGCTTTAAGAGCCCGACCCCTGATCCAAGCGCGATACACTGCCTGTTTCTGTGAAACAGCATCAGCACAATCGCGGTAGAACCTGAGGCTACGTCTGCCCTTACTGATGAGATCGAAATGTGGAATGTAGTATTCCATACCCAATACATCTCCTCAGTAATGGCAGCGGCGCTAGCTGATGTATCGTTCTCATAGAAGCAGAGTTGCTTCCAAGGGACAGATGCAAAGTAGTCGCGCATACCATCCCAATCTGCACACCCTTAATGCCAGAGCCGGCGCTTAGCAACCACCGGTTGCGGAAGCTTGGCCTGCGGCACTTTGGAGGATATGAGGCAGTGGTCAGATGAGCCTAGAGGGGCTAGGACCTCTACCTGATGGGGTCCACGTCCGGAAGTCTCCTCGTGACGGACCCTGGTAACGTGGTGGGGAAACTTTCTCGGCGGGTATGCGGCTTTTGATGCCAAGTGTGTCCGCTTGGCATTCGAAGTCGCATGCCATCGTCGAGTTGTTTTTGTTTTCCCACCACGGCTAGTTCCTGACGACCCTTTTCAGGGCCACGACCACGCCCAATGACCTCGGGTGCGGTCCGATGGCTGCTCCCGGTGTCTTCGTCAGGTGGACGCGCCACGTCGAGCAGCCGTCGGTGAGGAGGCGGCCTATAAGGCCGGCGTCGGCCAGCGGCCCACAGGGGCTGGCGTTAGTCGGTAGCCCCTGTGGGCTGCTGGCCACCAATTAGTGCACAAGGAGTGCCTAGACGGGCAGCGTTGGGACGGTCTCGGTGTAGTTGCGCTCACGTTCGCAGATCCCGAGCCGTCCCGCAATAGCGCACTGGAGGTCAGGCCGGGGAGGATGTTTAGTGGGTATGGCGATCCCTCCATAGCCCTGCGGTGGCTATGGAAGGAACGCCTTTACCTCGAGTCCCACATATACCCTGCGGTTGGCACCACCCCGCAGGGACGATGCGTAAATGCATTTTACCTCCCCGACAAAAAAAGGAGGACGTCAGGGCAGCCCTTGCCCTGAGGGCTGGCTGCCCCCTCGAAGAAGTCAAGGTGGGCGCTATCTACGATGACCTTCGGGGCGGCGGGGGAACAGTAGTTGTGTCGCTCCCGGCGGAGGGAGTTGGGCGCCTGGTTACGAAGGGCAGCGTAGAGGTAGGATGGTGTGCGGCGGGGGTTCGTCTCATGGACCGGAGGCCCATGAGTTGTTACCGCTGCTTAGCGCCCGGCCACCCGGGGGTGAGGTGTACATCTGGGAGGGACCGCAACAGCCTGTGGTACCGATGCGGCGAGGAGAGACACAAGGCGGCGACCTGTCGGGCGCTGCCGCACTGTGCCCCCTGTGCCGATATTGGTCGGCCAGCTGGACATAGGATGGCAGGTGCGCGGTGTAACCCCCCGCCGGTAAGAGGCAGCCTGGGGATCCGTCCCCCACCCAATGTCCACTGGCAGGGTCGACACGGAGAGGGAGGAGCCCAAGAGGCGTGAGAGGAGGGGAGCCCTGATGGTGGAGGCGAAGGTCCATCCTGCCACCAGCAGAAGGAGGAGGGAGAGCCCATGGACGCCCAGCCAGCTGCCCAAGAGGTCAGGACCGAGAGCCCCGACAGCAGCTGCAGCAGCGGAAGTGGCGACGAGGAGGAGATGGAGGTGCCCAAGAGTGTCGTCGAGGAGACGGGCCTCCGCAGAGGCCGCTGCAGCGGTGGTGAGGTGGAGGAGGAGGGGCAGTCTTGTGACCGTGTGGATAGGACGCCCATGACCGTGAGGGAGGTGGAGGAGATTTTGAAGACGTGGAGGACGGAATTCCTTGCGAAGGTGGAGGCGAGAGGTGGAGGTTGACAAGTCTGCGCGGAGGGGGGAATGACGTTTGGTAGGGGAAGGTTGTTGCTGTTGATAAGGTTCCCGCTCCCACCCAGCGTAAACAGAGGAGGGGTAGGAAAAGGTAGGCCTTTTCCTAGCCTTTTCGGCCAGCGGCCCACAGGGGCTGGCGTCAGTCGGTAGCCCCTGTGGGCTGCTGGCCATAAATAGGTGCAAGAATTGCCTAGACGGCGGCGTTAGGGCGGTCTTGATGCTAGTTGTGCTTGCACAGATCCCGAGCCGCCCAAGAAGAAGGTCAGGCCGGGGAGGATGTTTAGTGGGTAGTGAGGGAACACCTTTACCTCGAGCCCCACATACCCCCTGCGGTTGGCACCAACTTGCAGGGACGATGCGTAAATGCATTTAACCTCCTCGTCACAAAAAAAGGACCTCTACCTGCTATCCCTCCGGATGGGTCTTGAGCAGAAGAGGGCTGATCAACTAGTTTTGACAAGTCGTGCGTGAGAGCGAATACATGAGCAGAGATTCCTGTATGGTCAGTTTTGAAGGAACTTAACCACTACCTATGGTGAGAATTGAAGTCCCTCAAAAACACCAGTACTGCTCCTGCGCGTCATCTGCCACCCGACTCAGATGTTCAGAAAGTCGAGTTGTCTCAGCGTCTCCGGTGTGGGATCTATAAAGACACACGTAGACTCTGGCCTATACTATCGGTTTTGGCTGAAAATATCACTGTTGTGATTGTGTCTCCACATATTTAAAATGATTGTGATTAATAAGACTTATAAAATTTACTTATGATCTTATTATTCCAAATACTATGTTGATTTTTTAAAGATTTAATTGTTAATTTGATTGTGTAACTGATAAATAAAGCTCAATACATTTTAAAATGAATTTTATAATAATTACTAATAAAAAAACAATCCAACTTTCTAAAACTAACGACACTTCAGTAACATTCACTTAAACACTTCAATCTAAAAATGACATATGAGCAGTTTTGCCTCTATTTTCTAACTTTTTTAATTTAGGTTAGGTCATTTTTTCTCCGATGACAATTAGATATTTTTTTCTATATTACATTTTTACCGAACAGTTAAATGACCAACGTACGTCGGTTAGTACTTTTTTCCTGTTTCTAGTTTCAGGTGATATTTTACTAAGCGCCACTAACTCCTAAACTATTAATTATTTTTAACAGTTGCATATATCATGATAAACCTGACATTATGAAACGTTTTTGCTTAAAGAATTACGCCTCTAAGATGATTACAAGAAGTTTTATGATTTTTTTTCTAAAAAATCAATCTTTAAGTCGTCCTCCTGAACAATTAACTCCATGTCGCTTAGTCAATTTTGCCTTTCAAGCGTCGATATGAATATGAATATGATTGTATGGCATAGAAATGAGTAGCGAAACTTTTCTGTTTGCGTTAGACTGGTGGTCATAGTTTGCCCCACAGTCATTCTTTAGGATAATTCCGATTTGACTGAAAAACATTCGCCCAGGTCTTCTCCGTGCCTCTATCTCCGCTTACTTCCGATTCTTATGAATCGGAAGTAAGCGGAGATAGATCAAAATAATATTTGATTCTTTTCAATCAAATTATTGTTACGTAGGAACTAGGTCCTGACACTCATGTTAAGCTAATCCAAGAGTTTAGGTTACCTTCACTTTGCATAAACTTTTTTTTAAATTTTTCGTAGAGATGCTGCTGTCGAAGGTAGTAGTCGTTCCCAAGGAGTAAAAATCTAATGGCAAATCCTTAAACAGTATATCGATATCAAGACATACTGCACCGACCAGAAATAAAATAGGGAGCAGAGCAGGAGAGAGAAGAAGAGATGCTGCTTCATCAGCAATATTACTAAAGTTCAGCGTATTGAATGTTGAATCGACCAGACCCATAGAAGTAACCCAAACTCTTTCACCAATTATAAAAGAACTGATGACTGTTTTTGGCCTTTAGCGGGAATAGGGGCCTAAACAGGGTTATGAGGGAGTCACTAACGCTAACGGCTGGCATACCCACTAAAAACTCCTCGTCGGATCCCTTCTCTCCGCATGCCGACGGTTGCGTGGGAGCATACATTCATCCGCATCTACCGTCTGCGGTCGACCTTCTTAAGGCATTTACTCGTCCTAATGGATTAAGAGGATATTGTAAGGATCTTGAAAGTCCTCTTAGTCCACAGGGCATTTCCAACGGCTTAACAGAAATATTCTGGAATAGTAGCTAAGAACTCTAGAAGAAGTTATCTTCTAAACTAAAATAAATACTAAATCAAAATGGAATCATCCGTTTGTGAGCTACCATGCCACAGACAGACACACGTCAAACTTTTATCGACGCTTTTTACGTCTGAGCTTAAAAATAGATCCAGATTAGTATACCTGACACATAACTAATGCCATACCAAAGATACCGTCGTATGTTTTCCCAATAAATTGTTTGTTCCGTTGATTGGATCTCGTTTAAAACATTGGCTCGCTGGGCGGATGCTAATTACTCGCTCGACTGGACGTCAAGTGGTTTTGCTTTGTGTCGTAATTGTGCGCTGATATGGCTCCGAACAGTTTTGGTTTTACACTTGCGTTACTCGTATTTTGCGGTAATTTTCGGTAATTATTATTGTGAAATTCTTTTTATTCCTTAGAGGTCCTTATTTATGAAATTGCCATTTTTGTCTGAAAATCCAATAACTTTCTTTATTATTAAATATTGTAAATTTCATTTGGGTGAAGCTTGTGGTGGACTGCATCAATACAATAACTATACTGACATGCGTTTTAAAAAGTCTTTATGTGTATTAAACAGCTAATAAAATTCCCTTTCTAATATTTTCTAAGGTCAGAAACCGCAGATTAACGTCCAATACTGTGATGAGGGCAATCCTGAGGAACTGAACGAGGGTTCACTTGGAGAGACTGGTATATTCCCTTGGCTTGGAGTCCTGAGAGTACACTTACGTGAGAACATTTAAAATAAATTTTATGACAAAAGCATGTTATCTAAAAATTATAAAACATTATTTTTGTAAGTAGCCTGGATTGCTTCAATGCCAACCGGGTTTAGTTCGAAGAGGCGCATTCTTGTGCCTCTTCAAATGCATTCTTTGAGAAGTTCACAAAAACATGTAAGGTGCAGTATATTTCACACTTCTGTCAGCAGAATCTGTCTCTTTAATTAAGAGACACACTGCTTGCAGTGGTGCTGGTAAGAGCCTTCAACACACTCAGAGTCAGAACACAACAAAACGCCAGAACACAACAAGACGCTACTGCTACGCATATCATAAGAATTAAGCTAATAGTGGCTTGACACATCGTTACCTATTTCGGTGTTGGCGTCGGCAACGCTCTGCTGTGATTTCGCCCATAAGCTTCAATAGCTTGCATCTCCCCCTCTCTTAAGGGGGCAGCTGGTTCCGATAGCCTTATAGCCACTTTGGCACTAGGCAATAGGGGGTATTTAGTCGGTAAGAGTCGGCCATAACTCTATGACCGGCCCTAGGGTATCCATGAGGTTTCACCCCCTCCTTCCCTCGCTTCTCCGGATGGTTCTCTTAACTCTTTTCGTTGCTCTGTCTTTCGCTCCTTCCCGTGCGGGAAGTAAAGGCAAAGAAGCGGAGGTGGATAGGCCAGAAAAAAAATTCTATAGCTTCTCAGTACGCTTACTAGTAATTCGGTACTAGAAAGTTTACCACAGGGTAAATTTTCTAGTACCGAATTACCGTTTTTTTTTAAAGGTTTCGTAAATGACTCTGTGATCCTCTCTGATCTCCGCCTGGTGTTAAGCAGAAGACGTTGAGTCCTAATGTAAAGAAAAATGGTGCGAGAGATAAAACGCCGCACTAGTCACTCTCGCCTTGCCAACCTGCAAGGTTGGCAAGGCGAGAATTCTTCACGCCTTTTTGAATGACCCAGGATTGTAGGAAGGAGGGAACATGTGTGCTGGCACTGTATTCTATTTCTTGATTGTGTGGCAAAGAAATGAGAGTTGCCAAATTTCTTAATGTATTGGGATGGTAGCCACAGTTTTTCGATGGCAACGTAAGCCAATTATAGCATGTGTAGTCCTCAAAAGGAATGAATAGAGGAGGGAAGGGTCTACCTCTATGCAGTCAAGACTATGCGGTAAATATGGTCGTAAAAACTGACTGTTTGTGTTTCAGATGAAGCTGACACCTTTAAAGTAGCGTTAACAGGGATAGTGCTTATAAAAGACAGGTTCGCAATCGCCAATGCTGATGACATCGTGAGAATCCCACGAAATGTATTCAAGTAAGTCTGTGTTGTGCTTATTGTTACTATCGCAAAAGTGAAGCGCTGTCGAAGTAGGACTTGTTAGCGATGTGTAATTGTTTAGGCGGAGCAACAGTTGCACTTCTTATTGGCTTAATCCAAATTTGTTGTTAGATCAGCTGCAAGAATAACCAGGACCAACTTTATAGCTTGCTGCAAGCACAAAAAAACCCATAGGGTCGAAGTGCTCTGAGATACAGCCTCAGCCCCTTGCATAAGAATATAGCTTGCTGACGAAGCTGAGAGCATTTCTGCTATAGTAACACGTCAATATATCTAATTTTAGGCGATCACAAAATAGCAGTGAATGGTCTGATTGACTATCCTAGTGATAGTCAATCAGACCATTCACTGCTATTTTTCATGTCGAAGCAAGGGTGCATGTGCTGTGAGAGACTCGAACAATTCAATTAGACCTTAGATTGTGACATGCCTTATTTTACTTCAGAGAAGACAGCAAAGCTATGTTCATACCGAAAAACGGAGAGCCGTGGTACAGCCAATTGCAGGATTACATGACCCACCCGGAGTACGAGTTCGCATCTGTCAATACCATCGCCATTTTAGAGCTCAGGTTGGATGGTGGAAAATCTGGTAAGTTATGAAACCCAAACTCAAAGAAAGAATGGCCATTTCTGCTTGTTTTATTAAAACAGAAACCGAAACGTGGCCGCTTTTAGAATTGACCTTGAATTCAAAGGGGGGAGAGAGGATATATTTACGAATGGTCAGTCAGCTTATCAACTTATGTTTGGTCGTGAGTTAAGAACAAAATATAATGTCATGTAATTCGAGGCACCGGAATTCAGGCAAAGCTAAGGATACAATCTAAACAGGGACTGTGTTCAGGCTTGTTACAATGGTACCCTATATTGGTTTGGTTACATACACTGGACAGACTAGTATACTTATATTGAAATGGTATAACATAAATACAATATCAAAACACTGATTACTTCCAAATAAAAAATGACGAGTCGGCGTGTGATAGTAATTTTACTATAATAAATAATATTTTCGATTTCAGTTCCGTTTCTACCAATATGCTGGCCAAAGTATTCTTTCAATACATCTCACTACCTTTATGCTATAGGATATACGGACGGTAAGTAGTCATACCTTAGTTCAAAATAATAATATCGTTTAATCTTTCACCATAGTCAAAGTAATTACATAGTTTTAACAAAGGAAAAAAAATTATCATGTAGGTAGTTGACAATAAAGTACAAGTTCCATGGCACAGTAAAGTAAAGCTGTGCAGTAAATCCATAGTGAGGTTGAGGACTATGGCGGACTAATACGTGAATAAGAATAAATCCTGTCTCTGTTTATTACCCTCCATCCCATACAATGCTCGTTACCACTCGTAGCGCTGGCTCGACACCATACTCTGTGCGCAAGTGTACGTCCTCCCGTCCGTGGCTCTAAAGCAGAGATTATCAAACTTATTTGTTTTACCGCCCCCTATGAAAATGAATTATTTCTCACCGCCCCCAATTTTTTATACACCTAAAACTTAAAAACCACGATTTCATTGCTTTAATTACACAAACTTCTGCACCTCCCTTCCTCCTGAGGCTGCTTCCGATTCCGATAGCCTTACTAATAAGGGGGCGTTTCGTCAGTAAGAAGGAGTAAGGCACAAACTCGTTTATCTCTTTCGACGCTCAATCGTACTGAGAAATTTAGGACAAGTTTCGATGAACCCGCCAATTGCAACCGGATTGCACCAATAGCGTTATTTAACGAAAACTTGTTACAACTTGATTGCGTACGGCTATCCTATGAAATCTATGTTAAGTATTTTTAGTTTTTATATCATACCGAGCAGAAATATATACTAATTATTCGATATTGAGTAGTAAGTAAGGTAAGTTTTAATATCAGTGAATTTTACGATATAAAGTAAATGAAATTACAAATCAACCAACGCCCCCTTAAACTACGCCAACGCCCCCCATTTTTATCTGGATCACTTAACGCCCCCCGCTAGGTCTTCAACGCCCACAAGGGGGCGTTATCGCCCACTTTGAGAAAGACTGCTCTAAAGCGGTACTGACTCAGCGCCCAACACAGAGTGAGCATGAGCAACGTGGGTAGGCATAAATTTCTCACAAAAACTACAGTCAGATTACGCCCTTTTATTTCTTAGAATTTAATGTATTTACAAATTGGACGTTAGCTAATTAATTTCAATCGTCTCTGTGGAATTAAATCCGGAGGTCTTGTTCTCAATCCCCAGGATAGTACTTTGTACTCGGTTTGGTTGGTAGTAGGACTTTTATCAAGTCTGTCTGGTTAGATACCACCATCTCATCAAAATCTGTCACCATAATAATAATGTTAACATCATTATTGTGTTCCGACAGTTAATGATAAGATATTCAGTCCCTTTGTGGTTGTGGGTTCCAGGTGAAGTTCGATTCCATTTTTGGCATTATCGTCACTTACCATCAGGTCAGATGAGAGCCAAGAGCTTACTTGTCAAGTATAAAAATTATATAGTGTCCTTATCCTGATATTAAATACAAAGCTTCGAATAATCGTTGGTACGGCCGGGTGATGTCGACAGTAGAATAGCATCACCCCATATCCTCCAATAGGTGTCGTAGAAGGCGACTAATGGATCAGCAAAGGGGTATTGATCACCTTGTCCGCACAAATCCGCATTGGGCAAGCGCGGTGGACTACTGCCTCAACCTTCTTCAATAATAAGGAGAGGCCTTGTGTCCCAGCAGTGGGTCAAATTAAAAAGGCTGTTGTGATGAATCGTAGATGAAGTCCAACATGCTTTGCTTCTTTTAACTCTCTGGAACATTTACAGAAAATAAACTCCTGGAGAAAGAAATCTACAAGCTGCAATATATTAACCAGAAGAATTGTGAAGAGTTCTACTTCAGGTCTGGTGTAAGCTACTTTGTCAGAATTATTTAAGATCTTCTTTTTCCTACTATGTTCGCAATTTATTTGGTACCGGTGCAATATGTCACAAGTTTATCATATTTTAGGTTTTGTTATTCTTTTAGTTTAGTTTTAGGGCACAGTGGACTAGCAGCTCGAATCTGGAGCAGCACGAACCGGGGTATTACCTCCACCTTACAGAAGACCACAGTCAAATAACTCTACATTTTTGTGGTGCTGTGTTTCTGTTGGTGAGTAAGGTCGCCAGAGATTCACGGGGTAGGGAAGGGGACAGTGCGTGAGTGTCACGTCAGTGTTTCAAACGTCTTTAGGCTATGGTGGCAGTCTACTTGTCTGCCAACCATTTCATAAAAAAAGTCTTCGCAATTGGAATCTACTTCTGCTTACCTTCAAGTGGAATGAACTAATTAGCTAGACCTTTTTATAAAGAAAGAAGAGCATTGTCCAGAAAACTCCACCAAAACGACATATATTATAACTCTTGGCTTAGAAGTCCGTCATGTTACAGCTAACAGGAGAGCGAGTGCAGCCCACCCACTTCCAGTGCGCCTTTGCAGAGCGCGCGCAGAAGGACTGTGTCTGGGAGAACGGGCTCGTGATGGCTTCCAACTCCTCCGGCACTTGGACAATAGTAAGGCAGTGTTTTGTTTCTTTCATATAAATTCAACAACATGGCAGAACCTGCTTTTCTCTCTGTGTGAAGTGGACCTTCTTCTCCCCTCTATGATTAGCGAGAGTTGAGAATCAATTTATCCTTGATCAGTTGGGTAGTAAAACTACTACCACTCTTAGCTGTTTTTGAACCAAGATTTAAACTTGTCCCCTTTTCAACAGTATTATTCGGGTCAATAGATTTTTGATTTTTGGTTGATGCAAAATATGTGAAACCACTGCAAACTGGCTACATTTCCATAAATATCCAAAGATTTCATTACCTACGTATAGTTACCTACTGTCCAATAAATGAAACTTCACTCGTACCTTCCAATAATAAAATTGATAGCTCAAAGTGTGCACTTTTATTTTGTTTTAATTCTTTATTTTATTAAAATAAATAAAAAGGTTTTTGTACACCATAGCAAGCGATATCCCTAGATATTATTTTACTAAGCTGACATTTTTTTAACTTATCTCATACAGATAGGGCTCGGAATCCGTGGTCCAGGCTGCGCCGCGCCTACCCGCTTCATAGACATGGTCGCCTACATGCCGTGGGTGCAGTCCGCCACAGACCTGGAGGAAGTCGATGACTACCGCAAGTCGGCGTTCGGCATTGGCTTCAGGATGAGAGGACAGAAAATTGACCCTATTGGTATAGATTCAGAGCTGCGTTTCAATTATTATTTAATCAATCAATCAACATTCTTAATACTAGAAAAAATACACTGAAAAAATCGACCTGAAAAATCAGGCGGGAATGGAAACCAGCATTTTCCGCAATCCGGGCGCCTGCGTTAACCACTACGCCTACGATTTTTTTCAGTGTATTTTTTCTAATATTAAAAAATAGCGTTTGTAAACGCAAAAATTATTCCACAATCAACATTTATACTACTATGTGCATATGGAATTCCATTCCTAAAACTCAGTGATGTCATTAAGACCAGACCTTAAAATACATACTTATCAATTACTCGTTTCTTTTCACTTGATACGATCCTTCCTTACACATTTATTTTGCTTCGTGTACTCTTATTACAATCCTTATATTATACATGCTGGGCGAATTCGAGTCAATCTGTTTCCACTTATCCTTTCTACAAGACCTATAAATTTGAGCAACCCTTTCTCTATTCTCATTGTCTTTTTTCAAATTAGAAAATGGTGTTTTGATTTTTAGATCAATCACAAGAAGTGCCCATCCATGACACATTCTTCCCCAAGTCTCTGGAGAGTAGTGCCGGCAATACGACTTCTATTGACAAAGACATGATAACTCACCCATATCACATCAATATCGAGAACCAACAGTACTTCGTGGTTGATAGAGTTGATAAGGATGCTATCAATATTAATATATGTAAGTATTCTGTTTATTTGCCGGGAAAGTTGTTCTTCATCTAACATGGTAAGAATGATGAAGCTGAAGCAATTAATTTGAAACCCTCAAAGACTATGGGACTTGCTACCTTATCACTTCTTCTTCATGATCTGCACCTAATTGTTTTTTTGGGGTTCTGACGCAAATTCGAAGGAATAGACTTTTCTTGTTTGAATTGTGTATTGATTCTTACTGGTTTTTTTTTCACTGCAGCCTTATAATTATAAGCTTGAGGTACTTCTCCAGAACTGAATAAATAATTTGTATTTTAATCAATTTTATTATAGAATATAAAAAAAAATATCTTTATTCCGGCTTAAGAAGATCAAATCCGAACATTATTGTGACAAACCTTTTGATGATTATTACTTATAATGTTGAGGGAAATATGAAATTTGATTTTTTGTTTCAAATAACTAATAATGGTTTTTGTTTTTCAGTTGATGAAAAGTATGAAAAAGCACCGAAAGCATGTGATACTCACAAAACACTTATATACAGAGATAAAACAAGGATAGTGGCTAATGAATCATCCGGTGTTGTATCTTATAGGGTAAGATATGCCATCTAATCTTTAGAAGAGAGATGAAGAGTATGTTAGGAAGAAAGTAATGAGAATAGAGGTAGATGAATATAGAAAGAGAGGAAGACCGAATGAATGATGGATAGACGGTGTGAGACAGGGACATGATACTCGTAGCTATTTAAATATTGCTAAAATACGAATTGCTTTGTCTTAAAAATTACAAGGCTAAAATAATTAAATATTTTAAAATGTTTTTGACGACAATGATATGGTAGAAAGGGTGTTATGTTGAGATGGTGGCGGGAGCGAGATGTAATGAATAAGAAAACTTATTACGCCAATTCCAAACAATCGAAACAGACAAATGATCATAATTATCGTAAAGAAACAGTCAGAAGTCAAACACTTTTCAGTAATTTAAAATAGTTATTCAATTTATATGGAAAAAATACCTTCAAAACTAAATGAGGAGAAACAAAAAAAATAATTTAAAAAATCATTTAAGCACATTTTATATCACTGTTTTTAGTTTTGAAGGCGTTTTTTATTTAAAAAATAACTCATTTTAGCTTTTCAGTGTTGTAAGTATCGAAATTTTCAGTATCTCTAGATCTTTTAGACAAAATAATTTAATAAAAAAAACCGCTTTCTAAGCGAAAAACGGAGAGTTTAAATTTTGTTTTAAAAAATCTACATGTTTTTGGAGGTTGGTCACAAAGACCAAGTGACAACGTTTATTCCAAGTATTGAGGTTTGCACCGACCTCAAAACAACATTTAGATTTTTTAATTTTATTTCTCCCTTTTTTAAGTTATGAGGTAACATACGTAATGAAAAAAAATACAGTCGAATTGAGAACTTCTTTGCTTGAAGTCAGTTAACAAGTGCAAATAACCGACTTAATGGTGTAGTGCCCCACCGGAATTAAATCCAGGGATCCCGGGTTCGGTCCCCAGGGGAGTACTCACTTTGAAGGTGGTGATCAAAATCTGTCGCCATAATAATAATTATAACAGCGTTATTGTTTTCCAACAGTAAATGGTCAGATATCCAGTTCCTCTGTGGTTGATGGTTCCAGGTGAAACTAGATTACATCTTCGGCATTATCGTCACTTACCATCAGGTCAAGTGAAGGCCAAGAGCTTCCCTGTCAAGCATAAAAAAGTAATAAAATGCGAAAGATATCATCGATGTCAATTAATAACCATTATTAGGGATAACACAAAACTACTCGTCAGATTACGCTCAATTTTAAATGGGGCCATTTGACAAGCACCAGCTTAGAAATGTAAAAAGAATCATCAAAATCGGTACACCCTGTAAAGAGTTATGAGGTATCACACTAAAAAAAAAGTCGAATTGAGAACCTCCTCCTTTTTTGAAGTCGGTTAAAATGAGAAGGATTGGGTTCAGAACCGATCAAAAAAAGTATAATCTTCAGCTGCCTCAGAAGGCACGGTAAGTCGTTGGTCTTGATTCTTCCAGAACGGTTTTTACACACCAATCAGTAATGAAATGAAATTCTTATTCGTAGAAAGATGTTCTACTTCGTAACAGAAAAAAATGCCTATTATTTATCATGATTTTTCACTATTTCTTATGTTTCCATTGTAGCTCACATTATATGACATGCACTTGATGGGATATTCGTGCGTCAAAGTAAAGGTAACTAAACCTTTTTTATAATCTTTCAAATAAAGAATTTATCTTTTTGTGTATTTTGGATTGATTTAAAAACACTTACCTAAAGAAACCATTTAAATTTTAGGTAGAATCCAGATCACGTTCTAAAGCTCTAATATGGTGGATGACATCTCTAGACAAAAGCGAAGGTTCCTCCATCTCTGACATGGGCGAAACTCCCAAATCACTTATCAAGATAATCCCCAATAAACCAAGAGTAGTTCCTACTGAGGCCTCATCAAAGTGGGTGCCAGGGGCACATCTAGAACCCCAATTTGTTACTGACAGTGGAGTGTTGCATGGCATTTCAAATATCAATTTACTCCTCAAATTCGTTGTCCAGAACGAAGCAGTATTACACGTATGTATATATGGTCCCCCCTATCCACCATTTGGATACACTACTGCTGAACCAACCTCCTCTACAGGGATAACCACTACACCAAATTACGGAAGCGTTTTACTTTTCCCAGATTTTGCTAATCCTATTGTTGATAAAAATTACAATAAAACTAGCAGTGTTACAACAGGTTTTGAAAACGAAAAAAGACCTCCAAAAACTAGTAAAGAATCTATTATTCATTCAACAGTAAATCCAAATGAAGATGAAAACTCAGCTTCTGTTCCTATTACTCAAGCTACTACTGGAGATAATCGCGTAAAAAATATAAACAGCGGAGGATATACTGAGACAGGAGCAGAAACAATCAACAGTACAGTTTCAGTTAGTCCTACAATAAATCAAAATAAGTTTGATAATGTTCTTCAACATAGTAGTGGTAATGGCGATGCATGGAACTTTGATGAAAGTAATACGAGCTATACTGCCCATTCTCAAATCAACAAGGAGAACAAGATAATTTTACGATTAGACAACCAGAGAGAGTTTCGTAAATATTATCCTTATCATCGCAAATTAATGAAAAAAGATAGATTACAGAAAGCTATCTTGAGAAAATCTAAAAGGAGGGAAATTGAAACATCGAAAATCTGAGCAGTATATAATTATAAATATTTTATGTATAAATCTCAAGCAATTTTCAAGTTTTACCAACCGACACGATACCAATCTTGTTAAAAATAAATTACATGTAGTTTTCGATGAAATTCCGCAATTATTTCTAAATATGTATTAAAAGGAAGTTGAAAGGATCCCATAAATAATTTTAATCTTCTTGACGATTTAAATTATTAATTTTGACAAGATAAATTGGCAAATACACAAGAATGGGCTTAGTTTCTTGGTAACCATTTAAAAATGTTACTCATAGTTGTTATTGAATACTATTATCAGGGCGTTAGCATAACTGAGGCGAACGAGATATTGTCGCCTCAGGCGCTAAGGGGATGCGAAATGTAGACACGATTCTTGTTAAAGTCATGTCATTCGATTCTCTTCGATTGATTATTTCGAATTTAGTAATCGTTTTTGTTCAATTACGAAAATTTAATTCTTAAATTACTTTTTAATTTTTGTTGATGCTGTTAACTGCAAACATAGTTATGGCGACAAATTTTAGTAAGAAAATGATAACTCGCCTGGCGAACCGATCGATTTGTACTTCCGTGGGAGTCTAAATAGGGACCACTGTAATTTAACCAGACCACTGAGACCACTTTCCTGATTATTCTGTTTCACATTTTTTTTTGGGTGAAACGCTTGTTCACTCAGTCCCTCACTAGATGTGTGTTCCTGGTAAAATTCGCTTCCGCCTTCCATCTTTATCATCATCTACCAACGGATAATTCTGATCAACAAGAGTTACCTCCGTTGAGATTTAAAAAATGCTGTGAAGAATTAGCAGCGCAATCCTTCGCTTTCCAAAAATAAACGATGTAAATTTCGTTTATACTACCAGATGATACGTAAATCAGTAGATACGTTACTGTATATTACTCGGTTCACCCTTGTTTCGTATAACAACGTTTAGTCGAAAATCATTTCTTCGAACAACGTTTAAGAAAATAATCACTTTGTATAATATCGATTGACATAATTTTCATTTCATCGAATGTTCATTTGCGATAACAATGTTTGCGCTATTGATCAAAAAGTATAATGTTCATTTGATGTATTGTTCAGTTGGTATAATTTTCATTTCATCGAATGTTCATTTGCGATAACAACATTTGCGCTATTGATCAAAAAGTATAATGTTCATTTGATGTATTATTCAGGTGGTATAATTTTCATTTCATCGAATGTTCAATTGAACAATAGGTTAGCGAGGAGCGAAGCGACGAGCGAGTTAGGTTGACATGAACAAAGCGCACGAGCCGAGCGAGCGAAGCGAGCGTGCCGCGGCAGCGGCCGGCGAGTGCCAGAAGCGACTTTAGGGCGTTTCTCACATTGATAAACATCACATAATTATTTACTCACTTTAAATAACAGAGAAATAAAATGACATTAGTTATTTGGCATTTTTTCTACCAATTAAAAATTAGGTTAAATAAAATTAGTGCAAATGAAAATTCGGTGAAATGACATTATGTCAAATTAATAATTATGCTAAATAAAATTCTACCAATTAAACATTAGGTTAAATAAAATTAGTGCAAATGAAAATTCGGTGAAATGACATTATGTCAAATAAATAATTATGCTAAATAAAATTCTACCAATTGAATATTCGGTCAAATGAATAATTATGCGAAATGACTTTATTGCAACTGAAATTAGACGAAACGATTTTCGAGCAAACGTTGTTATACCAAACAAGGGTAAACCATATTACTCATTTATGGATTTGTTTTCTTCCCCTGCAATTTAAAATATTTTTTTTAGGAAATATATTTTTGTCATCAACGAGAGTAACCACCAATCGTTTAATATGCAAAACGATGTCGATACAAGAACCGAGCCGTCTTTTTGTTCATCCTTTACAGGTGTTAATTATATTACGATGGGCTGCGAGATCGAATGAGGCGACGACAGCGAGCGAATTGATATTTCAATGAATCTGGAATAAGCTCGGCGATTTATTGGACATGTTTTTATAATAATGTTGTCATGTTACCATTTTATGTCCCATGAAGCTCGCGTGGAAGAGAAAGATTATTTTGATTAAAGGTACTTTAGTTATACACATGTCGTCGTCCGATCGTATAATTGGGCAGATCATGAAATGCCTCGGAATATCATGAAACGCAGCAATTTCGCTTAGGTGGCTAGTGGTTTCTGGACTATTAATATCTCGAGTACTGAGGGGAGTAGGTACAGAGTGTTACGCTTGTATTGAATTTTTGAAATTTATTGATGTATTAGTGAAAAATAGAAAATACACTGAAAAGATCTTGACTGTCCAGGGCGGGAATTGAACCCAGCACCCTCCGCAATCCGGGCGGCTGCATCAACCACTACACTACCGGGACACTGCTTTCGCCGCCGAAACTTGTCAGTGCGTGGTACTTAATGTTTTTATGGTAACGTTGTTTCATCAAAACTTTAAATTTGCACTTCTAAGTTCCGAATGAAATATTTGACGCCCAGTTAAGATAGTTATTAATTCATATAGATTTACCAAGCTGCGTTTACCAAGTTAGCGTCAGTGGCGTAGTGCGTAAGAGCGTTGTTTTCCACCTGGGAGACACCGGTTTGAACCCCGCCACGTACCAATGTGTTTTTAAATTTTGAATTCATATGTACGTTTAATCGTTTACGGTGAAGGAAAATATCGTGAGGAAACCTGCACACACCTATGAAGAATTTCTTAGGTTGTGTGTGAAGCGTGGTTGACTAAGGCCTAATCGCCCCTAATGTGGGGTAGGCTCGAGCCCCTCGGTGGGGACATTATATGAATTGTTGATGATGATGATGATGATAGATTTACCAACAACATATAATTTCACAATTACTAACATAAGCTTACTAAATTACATAGCATAATGATAAGCTCGAAAGGTATATACAGCTTATGCGTAAAACATATCGATATATAAAACAAAAATAATGATTTTGAATGTAATATATGACCGGGTCGTTGGCTTTATTTGGTTTATTTACTGAAGGATTGTAAATTTTTGGGTTTGGTGCCTCTTTAGTGTAGGCGACCTGTCACTATTTTGGGGGTACTGTATGCCTATACTGCCAGATGTGGCTTTGTGTCAAGCTCTGATCGACCCTTTTTGGGATTGTGGGATTGTGAGCATGATTATAGTAGGTAGGCACATACACTTTAGAGACATAATTTTGTTGCTAAGAATCCTGAAATTACGTTTAACAGTAATAATTAAAGTACTTACCTATGTTACTCAAAATTGGCGTATGAATCGATTTCAATTATTATTTTTTATTTTGATTAAATTTCATATAAAATATGTTTACTAGATGGTAGACTCGTATCACGTGGTCACGGGTAGAGTAGTCTGGGTAGGTACCACCGCCTTTCTTATTTCTGCCGTGAAGCAGTTCGCTGTGTTTCGGATTGAAGGCTAAGGTAGACAGTGTAATTACTGGGCATGGAAGGCATATCATCTTAGTCCCCAGGATGGCAACGCACTTGCACTGTTTAGTAATTTACCCTTAAGATTGCAAGTGTCTTTAGGCGACGGTAATCACTTAACACCAGGTGGGCCGCAAGCTTGTTTGCCATCTCGTAGTATAAAAAAATAGTGTGGAGTTTGTCATTCTCGTATCATTATCCATTACCTTGATATTTAAAGCCGCGAAAAACTACATTATGGTAAAGACAAAACTTTGTCGTACTTATATGGATGCTTAGCACCTAAATTGAAAGGAATGTCTGTAAGTACCTATCTAACAATAACACAAAATGGTGGTGAGTACGAAAATTTAATTTAGTTCAATAATATGATTAATTGAATTATATAGAAAAGCTTTTCACAAGATAAATAATCCAAAATGCGTGGGAGTAATAACTAACCAAAATTTACGCATGTAAAACTGTAACTTAAATTATATTGATAATTATTTATTGACTTGTATTGATGTTTTGAAATCATTACGAAATTGTAAGCTGTGGAGTTTTTTTCGCCATTTCTTCTCCATCTCAGCATAATAATTATTATTTCATCCCAAAATGGTGGTAGGGCTTTTAACGATTTAAAGTAGGTACTGTGGCGGAGTCGATACTCCTTCGCCACTGGCACGTTGTTTGCCGATTTATAATTAATAAATCGTATATATTTGATTTGGGAACGCGATCCGCGGGGTGACGTCAGAGAATAGGAGTTGACAGTTTTCACATTAGATGCACGACCGCCGCGCTGTACCTTTGTAATATTTGAGTTTGCTATAAAAGAATATAAGTATATTAGGAAACCAAGTATTTTATTTGAGCTACGCCCTAGACGATCCCGGCGGTCGTCACATGGTGGAGGCGCCGTTGGCTCATGGTGGAGACTCCGTTGGCTCATTGTGGAGGCCGTTCCCACAGGGCGCCGTTCTCACATAGTGGAGGCGCGAACTGAGCGGAGTTTTCAGGGAAAAATGTGAAGCAATTTTAATAGAAATAGAAGAAAAAACAAAATGGAGCGCTACAACGGATTGTATGGTGATGTATCGGAATTTTTCAGACAATTTCAGATAATAGCCGCCGTCAATAAGTATGACGAAGAAGCCAAAAAGTTTGTTTTGGGGGCGTACCTGGAGGGTCCGGCCCTGGCATACTACAAATGTGTTTTTGTGGGCGCGAATACGTTTGCCGACCTACAAGCGAAGATAATGGAGGAGTTTGCGCCTACGGAGAATCCGATCGCCGCTTTCTTTGCACGGAAGCAGAATTACGGGGAGGACCCCGTGACGTTCTTCTATGCGTTAGAAGAATTTTCATTTCATCGAATGTTCATTTGCGATAACAACATTTGCGCTATTGATCAAAAAGTATAATGTTCATTTGATGTATTATTCAGGTGGTATAATTTTCATTTCATCGAATGTTCAATTGAACAATAGGTTAGCGAGGAGCGAAGCGACGAGCGAGTTAGGTTGACATGAACAAAGCGCACGAGCCGAGCGAGCGAAGCGAGCGTGCCGCGGCAGCGGCCGGCGAGTGCCAGAAGCGACTTTAGGGCGTTTCTCACATTGATAAACATCACATAATTATTTACTCACTTTAAATAACAGAGAAATAAAATGACATTAGTTATTTGGCATTTTTTCTACCAATTAAAAATTAGGTTAAATAAAATTAGTGCAAATGAAAATTCGGTGAAATGACATTATGTCAAATTAATAATTATGCTAAATAAAATTCTACCAATTAAACATTAGGTTAAATAAAATTAGTGCAAATGAAAATTCGGTGAAATGACATTATGTCAAATAAATAATTATGCTAAATAAAATTCTACCAATTGAATATTCGGTCAAATGAATAATTATGCGAAATGACTTTATTGCAACTGAAATTAGACGAAACGATTTTCGAGCAAACGTTGTTATACCAAACAAGGGTAAACCATATTACTCATTTATGGATTTGTTTTCTTCCCCTGCAATTTAAAATATTTTTTTTAGGAAATATATTTTTGTCATCAACGAGAGTAACCACCAATCGTTTAATATGCAAAACGATGTCGATACAAGAACCGAGCCGTCTTTTTGTTCATCCTTTACAGGTGTTAATTATATTACGATGGGCTGCGAGATCGAATGAGGCGACGACAGCGAGCGAATTGATATTTCAATGAATCTGGAATAAGCTCGGCGATTTATTGGACATGTTTTTATAATAATGTTGTCATGTTACCATTTTATGTCCCATGAAGCTCGCGTGGAAGAGAAAGATTATTTTGATTAAAGGTACTTTAGTTATACACATGTCGTCGTCCGATCGTATAATTGGGCAGATCATGAAATGCCTCGGAATATCATGAAACGCAGCAATTTCGCTTAGGTGGCTAGTGGTTTCTGGACTATTAATATCTCGAGTACTGAGGGGAGTAGGTACAGAGTGTTACGCTTGTATTGAATTTTTGAAATTTATTGATGTATTAGTGAAAAATAGAAAATACACTGAAAAGATCTTGACTGTCCAGGGCGGGAATTGAACCCAGCACCCTCCGCAATCCGGGCGGCTGCATCAACCACTACACTACCGGGACACTGCTTTCGCCGCCGAAACTTGTCAGTGCGTGGTACTTAATGTTTTTATGGTAACGTTGTTTCATCAAAACTTTAAATTTGCACTTCTAAGTTCCGAATGAAATATTTGACGCCCAGTTAAGATAGTTATTAATTCATATAGATTTACCAAGCTGCGTTTACCAAGTTAGCGTCAGTGGCGTAGTGCGTAAGAGCGTTGTTTTCCACCTGGGAGACACCGGTTTGAACCCCGCCACGTACCAATGTGTTTTTAAATTTTGAATTCATATGTACGTTTAATCGTTTACGGTGAAGGAAAATATCGTGAGGAAACCTGCACACACCTATGAAGAATTTCTTAGGTTGTGTGTGAAGCGTGGTTGACTAAGGCCTAATCGCCCCTAATGTGGGGTAGGCTCGAGCCCCTCGGTGGGGACATTATATGAATTGTTGATGATGATGATGATGATAGATTTACCAACAACATATAATTTCACAATTACTAACATAAGCTTACTAAATTACATAGCATAATGATAAGCTCGAAAGGTATATACAGCTTATGCGTAAAACATATCGATATATAAAACAAAAATAATGATTTTGAATGTAATATATGACCGGGTCGTTGGCTTTATTTGGTTTATTTACTGAAGGATTGTAAATTTTTGGGTTTGGTGCCTCTTTAGTGTAGGCGACCTGTCACTATTTTGGGGGTACTGTATGCCTATACTGCCAGATGTGGCTTTGTGTCAAGCTCTGATCGACCCTTTTTGGGATTGTGGGATTGTGAGCATGATTATAGTAGGTAGGCACATACACTTTAGAGACATAATTTTGTTGCTAAGAATCCTGAAATTACGTTTAACAGTAATAATTAAAGTACTTACCTATGTTACTCAAAATTGGCGTATGAATCGATTTCAATTATTATTTTTTATTTTGATTAAATTTCATATAAAATATGTTTACTAGATGGTAGACTCGTATCACGTGGTCACGGGTAGAGTAGTCTGGGTAGGTACCACCGCCTTTCTTATTTCTGCCGTGAAGCAGTTCGCTGTGTTTCGGATTGAAGGCTAAGGTAGACAGTGTAATTACTGGGCATGGAAGGCATATCATCTTAGTCCCCAGGATGGCAACGCACTTGCACTGTTTAGTAATTTACCCTTAAGATTGCAAGTGTCTTTAGGCGACGGTAATCACTTAACACCAGGTGGGCCGCAAGCTTGTTTGCCATCTCGTAGTATAAAAAAATAGTGTGGAGTTTGTCATTCTCGTATCATTATCCATTACCTTGATATTTAAAGCCGCGAAAAACTACATTATGGTAAAGACAAAACTTTGTCGTACTTATATGGATGCTTAGCACCTAAATTGAAAGGAATGTCTGTAAGTACCTATCTAACAATAACACAAAATGGTGGTGAGTACGAAAATTTAATTTAGTTCAATAATATGATTAATTGAATTATATAGAAAAGCTTTTCACAAGATAAATAATCCAAAATGCGTGGGAGTAATAACTAACCAAAATTTACGCATGTAAAACTGTAACTTAAATTATATTGATAATTATTTATTGACTTGTATTGATGTTTTGAAATCATTACGAAATTGTAAGCTGTGGAGTTTTTTTCGCCATTTCTTCTCCATCTCAGCATAATAATTATTATTTCATCCCAAAATGGTGGTAGGGCTTTTAACGATTTAAAGTAGGTACTGTGGCGGAGTCGATACTCCTTCGCCACTGGCACGTTGTTTGCCGATTTATAATTAATAAATCGTATATATTTGATTTGGGAACGCGATCCGCGGGGTGACGTCAGAGAATAGGAGTTGACAGTTTTCACATTAGATGCACGACCGCCGCGCTGTACCTTTGTAATATTTGAGTTTGCTATAAAAGAATATAAGTATATTAGGAAACCAAGTATTTTATTTGAGCTACGCCCTAGACGATCCCGGCGGTCGTCACATGGTGGAGGCGCCGTTGGCTCATGGTGGAGACTCCGTTGGCTCATTGTGGAGGCCGTTCCCACAGGGCGCCGTTCTCACATAGTGGAGGCGCGAACTGAGCGGAGTTTTCAGGGAAAAATGTGAAGCAATTTTAATAGAAATAGAAGAAAAAACAAAATGGAGCGCTACAACGGATTGTATGGTGATGTATCGGAATTTTTCAGACAATTTCAGATAATAGCCGCCGTCAATAAGTATGACGAAGAAGCCAAAAAGTTTGTTTTGGGGGCGTACCTGGAGGGTCCGGCCCTGGCATACTACAAATGTGTTTTTGTGGGCGCGAATACGTTTGCCGACCTACAAGCGAAGATAATGGAGGAGTTTGCGCCTACGGAGAATCCGATCGCCGCTTTCTTTGCACGGAAGCAGAATTACGGGGAGGACCCCGTGACGTTCTTCTATGCGTTAGAAGAATTGGCCACCAAGGCGGGGCCTGTTATTGATGAAAAATGTTTTATCCATCATTATCTAAAAAATTGTAATACATTTGTGAAAAATAAATTGTGTTCGCAGATTTATGTCAACAAGAAACATTTGAAAGATGTTGTCAAGGAAATAGGAAAATTATTTTTTGATCGTAATAGAAATACGGAAATGAATCTTCCCGTGCGTGTGAAAAACGTTATGCCTATGGCTCCGGCTGTAAAGATGGAGGTTGGACTCGAAGATCACGGTTTCCAAACAGCACCGCAGCGGGGGCCTGTTCACAACAATTTTCTTATTCCTAAACCCAGTCCTCCATCCCGATCAAATTACTCGCAGTGTCCTTATAATTTTAGACAAAGAAACAGTCAAGCAGAAGCACCATTACATCGCCAGCAGCGGACACCGACGCCATCAGTCAACGAGCATCGGCAGCGAACACCAACGCCAGCAGTCAACGAGCTGAACGCTATCACGCCGACACCACGACAGGAGGACTTTCAAAGAGGTGTGCCCGTTCCATTTATAAGCGTTACGTGTCGCGATAAAAAGATTTGTGCTCTCGTAGATACAGGTGCTGCTATTTCAATAATTTCAAAATCGATGGCCGATGGTTTCAGTCAACAGTTCAATGCATGTGATTTGCCGTTGAACGCGATCAATGGTTCGAGTTTAACTGTTGTAGGGAAGATTAGTTTAAATATTTTGATAGAAAATGTTGTTTTTACACATGTTTTTTATATTGTCGATAATGTTGGTAAAGATATGGTTTTAGGTCAAGATTTTTTATTTTCCAAAGGCATTATTGTAGATTTTACGAATCGACAAATACGTACAAGGAATATGTTCTGTAATTTTGTTTTAGAGCCTGATGAGGTAAATGTAATTTGCTCATTGGATGTCGTACAGTCGAAGACAAAAGTCTTAAAAAAATTATCAATGAATGATGATTTACATTTGCAAACAAAAGTTAATGATGAGTATGGGGTGGTCACTGAGAACAGTTACATAGAATCGAACTGGTGTAAAGAGTTGCCACAAAAGCAATGCAAGAATTTTAATAATTTATCTAACGAAGGCAGGTTGTATAGATGTAGTTTGTTAGTTCATGGAACGTTTTGTTTAGTGTTCCGTGAAAAACGCAAAAATAACAGACGGGTGGTAAAGCGGTATGGTTATTATAATTGCTTTAAACAATCTCCTATATGTTGTTTTAATTTGCATAGGAAGCGTCACGATATCCGACAGTTTAATGATAACGGGATAGTAAAATGGAGGAATAACTTTACTGAAACCAATTCTTATACTAATATGACTAGACTGAAGGCGATCGTTTCCCGTGATTATTTAAATAAATTGAAATTATTTGGGTTAGGTTAGTGGATTTTCATTTGTATTGTTCTTATAATTCCTGATATTCTTTTTATGTAATTTTTTCACTTAAATTTTGGATTTCTTGTAAATATGTTCGTTTTGTTGGCAATTACTAGAGATAGGATGACTTTAGATTAGGACTTTGAACGGTTCATTGATGCTTTGTAAATTGTTACATGATTCCTGAGTTGCGGTTTGTGAGCTGTCATGATGTTGCTGTGAGATGACCAGACCTGCCTACCATTTTCTTGGAGACAACCAGATATACGTCCACAAGAGAGAAAAACGATTAGCTAGGTCAACAAATTGTCGGGGAGATAGGAGCTAGGCCGTCATCTTGCCGTGGGCTAGTAACGTATGCTAAAATCCGTTAGTTCCTATGGGAAACGATGGATGTCGGATTGGGTTGTCTGACTGGTATACTTACGAGTCTATTTCGGTCACTTTATGAATGAGTGATTGTTTTTTTTTGTCTTACTATTTTTTTTTTTGCGCAACACGGATGTTGTCCTATATTTCATTGAATGCGATTGACTATTTAATATTTCGCGGGGCTCACTCATTCATGTTCTCCCTGCAAATTAATAAGAAATTATTTTATTACGATCCAATTACATATTCGAACATAATAATTTATTATTGTGGACGTGTATCGGATTTGGAATGTTTTGAAATGGTTCGTGTAATTGTACGGTGAAAGAGATTTTCTTATGTCTCCATTCCTAAGGTCTGTCACCTCACGTGTCGGGAAGGGAGAGTCACTGTTTGACAACTCGTATTTTGGGGACTAGTGTCAAGTTTTATTTTGGGGTTAAGTTGTTTACATTTATACAAGTATGGTAGTCTTTTTGAGGATTTGTTTTAAAGATCGTGGAGTTATAAATTGACAGTGACCTCTTGTACCGATCATAGATTTGGTCTTATTTGTGGAACATGATGTATTAATATTTTATTTTCAAAATTTACTTTTATTGAATTGTTACTTCTCGGTTAGAGTCTTACATGGCGTTCGCAAGCTTTTTCGGAGGTTTTTGCTTGCATGGGGTTTTTCCCACCATTATCCCATGATGGATGGATAAGGTGGTAGGAGCCAGTCTATCTTAAAGACCGTCATGAATTGTAAACGATGCCCTTCGTCAGGTAGGGTAGTTTTAAGTAGTAGAATGTGTAGAAGGTCGTGTCGTTAGTTAGGTAGGAAAATTTATTCATTCGACTTGTCGAATAAATAAATTTTAGTTGTACGGGGGGAATGTGGCGGAGTCGATACTCCTTCGCCACTGGCACGTTGTTTGCCGATTTATAATTAATAAATCGTATATATTTGATTTGGGAACGCGATCCGCGGGGTGACGTCAGAGAATAGGAGTTGACAGTTTTCACATTAGATGCACGACCGCCGCGCTGTACCTTTGTAATATTTGAGTTTGCTATAAAAGAATATAAGTATATTAGGAAACCAAGTATTTTATTTGAGCTACGCCCTAGACGATCCCGGCGGTCGTCACAGTACTTAGCAAAGTCCAAATAAAGAGCTTTTTCATTTTCATTTATGCTACGCGTGCGTGAGTGAATTTTTAGAAAATAAACGGATAGCGAGATAATCATGTCCTGTATGCATATGCATGCGAACGTATGCTGTTGCCCGGGTGGCAATTAGCTGGTGGTGTGACAGAGCAAAAAATATCAGTAAGACAATCGCAAGTAAATCAGCGCTTCATTCATTTACATGAGGTGGCTACCAGATGTAGAGACTGCAAAATATTTTGTGGGCGTAGATATTTTTAATATAATAAATTAAAAAGGAATCACGAAACCTAGAGTAGGAGAAAGAAGGTGAAAAAGGATTTTGCACCCACTCATGTTGGAGTCATTGTAACCTTGCTTGCATCACCATAAGCTAGTGCAAGAGATAATATTCGTCGCACAGCCACTCTTACAGGCCCAACCTGCAAGCAAGGTTACACCTCTTTGAATATTACCGGATTGTATGAACGAGAGAACACCCCGCGTGTGGGAGGGAGACTGATTGTCGTGTCGTCATTCGCATCAACGTGGTGTGCGATTTCGTCACTTGAGTTCCACACTGAAAACCAGCACTGTGTTGCGACTGTGTTGTAGCTAAGCAACAAGCTGAGTGTGGATCTCATTGTCACAGCTTTTCATCAACATCCTTGTACTATTAACGCTAGCAGACCCGGAAAACAAATTACTTCTGTACGCGACGGCATTGATTGCTGCCGTCTGGGTCGCAATATCTGTACACTAAATGAAACTCGCAGAATTGAAAAAATCATCATCATCATAAAAGCCTTTATAATTCGACCCACTGCTGGGACACAAGGCCTCTCCTTGTCATCGAAGGAGGTTTAGGCAGTAGTCCACCACGCTTGCCCAATGCGGATTAGTGGATGGAGTATAAGGCGAGCAATACCCCTTTGCTGATCCGTTAGTTGCCTTCTACGACACTCATTGGAGGATATGGGATGATGCCATTCTACTCTGCCGGCGTCATACGGCAACACAACTAACAAAAATGTTGCCACAGATATAACATTAAAATCTACTGTTCAGTATTGAACCAATATCTAAGTGCATTGTTCTTTTGTACAACTTTTGTTTCATTGATTTACTTATTATTTGTGTATCGCGTCGTTTGCGTTATCAGAATAAAATTATCTACTATATAAAAATAAGTCGGGTTTTCCTTCCTGACGCTATAACTCCAGAACGCACGAACCGATTTCCACGGTTTTGCATTCGTTGGAAAGGTCTCGGGCTCCGTGAGGTTTATAGCAAAGAAAATTCAGGAAAAATTTCAACATAAAAGAAAATAGGCGGTACGAAGTTCGCCGGGTCAGCTAGTTGGCTATTATATTCTAATACATATGCGAAGAACACATTCTTGATTATGCGATATAGAAATGAGTTACAGATTTGCTTTGGTCGGATTTTTTTTATTTTATTTTATTTGGACAACCAACAAGACTTACACTAAAACAATCTTTAGGACACTGTTACAATGTTGTCTTAAAACTAAATGCAGTCTCACTTAAAGGCTGCCACGGCAGAGGGTGGTTCGGATTTATATTATCGCCAAGTACAGTAATTTCGTACAAAATTCCTTACTTTGGCGGCAGTTCAGAACTGCTTTACAAACCCCAGAATTATCCGTCTCTGATTACCTAGGTACTGATACGAAATCGCCTTATGACTGTCTTAAGATGCATTGACTACATGTGTGTTTCTAAAGAATACTAAAAGTCTTTGAATACTTTTTGTGCTGTCCCTACTGGACTTGGTTCACACGTCCTACTAACCGTAGGTGTTATTTGTAAGGTCACCGAAGAAACTAAGCCCTCAGAAAAAATACCTACACAAAAGCCAAGCATACATAAATTGAATAAGTCAGTACTAGAAAATAATTAAACATTATCTTCATTTGTAACTTTATTAAGCTATTTTAAATTAGTAATATCTAGCAGCAGATTCATCCCAAAATTTTCGCATTTTTGGCGTATCTCAGGGCACTCGGTTGGTGCCATTACTGTTTGACTTGGTACATTAATTGCACCTTCTTCGGAACTAAGACTTATAGTTTTGTCTTTTTTTCCTATCGTAAGAAAGAGTTGGGATTAAAATCGTTGTCATAGCATATCGGTGATTATCTGCAGCAACATTTAGGAAAAATTGTCTTCAAGTATTGAAATTTGAATCTTGTACGACTGTGGTAAAGTTCAATTTTATAGTTATGAAGTAACACAACAACTTATTAACTATAACTACAGTAATGTTCCATACAAAAGCGCAGCATCTATGCAACCAAAATGTATGGAACAGCTGATGTCACTTGATTTGCCTCATTTTTAGGGTAAACGCTTCAATGAGAAGAGTCTTTATTTAAAAGAATTAGTCTTCATAGTCACCCTGTTGTTTGTAAACATCAAACACGTCGTCGACGCCGTCGTGGTGGAGTGGTCAGTACAGCTGGCTACACATCAAGCGGTCCGGGTTCGAATCCTGGTAGCGGCAAATGTTTGTGTGACGAACACGAATGTTTGTTTGTATATTTATTTAAGTTTATTTATAAAAATATCTAAAAAATTATTATGTATATTAAAAAAAAAATGTCCGTTATCTAGTGTGAGCGTGGAAAAAAAAAAAAAAAAACACTGTATTATAATTTAATTCAGTTACTTATTTATGTGTAAAATTACATTACTCTGTAAGATACTTCTTTAGAAAACATTTTGAGGACCACGTTTTTTATATGGTTGTAAGTAAGTAATATTGAATTAAAATTATAACTCATTACGTCTAAGGAAATAAATTCTAGATATAATAAGATCCAATTAAATTATCTGAAACATACATAAATATCAAAGAACAGTTTTCTTTGCAATCATAAACATTTATTTCTACATTTGAATGTACAGAATAGGGTCACTGTCCAGTATCTATACCTACTCTTATCTTATCCAGTATTGATTTTATCGATATAAACTGTACTTACTATCTCGTCTAGTTGATATCTCATCTGTTCAATTTCAATACCGAGTGCAGTAACAAAGATATTATAATACTACTAATTTCAAAACACCTCAATTTCTTTACAAAACTAAAGACATTGAAATTACTATCTCTTTGGTACAGGTTATACTTTTTTGATATCAACAACAGTCTAAAGTAGTGTGTAGGAGTTATAATAATGTTTTTAGGAGCAAAAGACTTAAGTTTTTTGTTAGTTTTTGTGACTTTACTTCTTTTGGTGTTGATTTATCTTCATTTATGTGATGTAGTGGTTACCAGATATGCATTCAAATTGTTCTGTAAGTAAATTTTGTTTCATTATTGATTAAGTTTGATTAACGATCTTGACATTTACTTATTTCTTTCTTTACTGATAAACATTTGGTAACAGGTCTCAGGAGTAAATTGGCACTTAAGGATTTTCTCTTTTGCGTAACAATCTCCTTAGTGTAGTGTCCCGGTTTCATATCCCAGGGCAGTACAAATTTGTGTCTGGTGACTGGTAAAGATTGTATCAAGTCTGCCTGGCTAGCTGCCACCATCTCATCTAAGTATGTCGCCATAACTATAGCAGCGTATTATAGTGATCGAGTGTTCCAGATGAAGCTTCTTCTTGTTCTTCTTACGGGCACTTTCCGCAACTTGACGACTGGTGTGCCTATTTTGCGTTAAAGTATGTAAGCCGGAGCCCTCCAGCCATTCCAGCTCTACTAGGAAGTCGCCTAGCGCCTTGAGGTTGCCAAGAAACTCCTGTACATTCCTCGCCGACAAGAGGAAGCGGGCCCGGTATTCTGCCACTCCTCTGCACTCCAGCACAACGTGAGCGGCTGTTTCTTCCTCCGCCATGCAGGCTCTGTTTAGTGGATGGTCTGTTACACCTATAATGAAAAAGATATTTGAAAAATTTGCTACGTCACGATTGCACCTGTGATCAGACTTAATTTAGTAATTTCTCAAATAGCCTTGAGTCTATATGAAGAAGAAATAAACTCGTCTGATGGTGTTCCAATATCTATCATGTGCTAGGTTGTGTAACCCTACCTTTGAACCAGTTTACAGGGAGGGGAACTATTGGCTCCTTACCTATCGGTGTTATGCCCAATCCCCTATTAGCTAGCTTCGTCGTTGCCCCTTGCGCCGCTGTGTCCCTTTATCCAGTATAGGGTTAGTTTGTTCTCGCTACCTGCCTTATTTAGGGTTTTTTGGTAGTCGTGTATTAATTTCGATGTAGTCTGAGGTCGACTAAGAGAATGCGGATGAAACTTGCTCCTGTTTTCGGTCTTATCATCACTTACCATAAAGTCCACGGAGTAAGGATGGGGACTAGGGTTGGCAGTGAATGAGTGTCACGTCAGTATTGCGAGCGTTTATAGGCTATGGTGACTTCGCCTTTTCATAGTTCTTACATGTTTAGTATAGGTGGAGGATTTCCAACTCAATTGGTTCTGCGGAGTCCCACGACCTGTATCAAATATCTAGTTCACCAGACAGACCATTAATTGCGACTGGTATAACGGTCACAATATGTTCAAAAGTCGACAAGATAAAGATAGACAACGTGTTTTATTATTTGCAACATATAAAAAAATTATTATGTACTTAAAAAAACATTTCTTATCAAAAAGGTTCCCTGCAGTGATATCTTTTTATGATTAATTAATATTATCTTGAGTAATGAGTCAGCCACATTTCTTAACGTCAAATTGGCTTCGATAAGTCTGTTTTTGCAACAGGTTCGCAAACTTGATGAGTAGATAATAGACTATGGACGTGCCAAACTTTTTAACTTTATCTTTAGTGGTTGGTGGTGTGATTTCTGTGTGTTTGGTGATACATTGCTGTTACATCTGTTTCTGTGAGTAGCAATAAAGTTATTATTTTTCATAGTACATTTCACTTTCTACATAGAAGTATACTCGCGTACACACACTCTAATATTTCTCACTCATATCATAGACATTATATTGCAAGCTTTTAAATTTCTCCAGCAGACTTTATAATATTTACACACATATCAGTTACCACAGACACCACAGATTCGCTGTTTATCGAAAACATGCATCGCGAGATTGAAATTACCACCCAAATCTGAAACAATTATGTTGTAAAGATTATGGACTTCTTTTTTAGTTTTAGGACCCGCAAAAACAATGTGTCCCAATTTCTCTCTGCCAATAGAAGTTAAATTCAACCTCTTTACTAAGCCATAATATACGACCGTTGTGCGCCGCTGTCGATGAGTGCGCGAACTGTCACCACTTTGTTATTGGACTAATAACGCTGGTTAAAGTGTGAAATTTTCATTGTTTCATTAATTTTCTTGTGAATGACTACTAGACAGCTGGCTATCACAATCAGGCTTTGATTTTGATTCTGGCTTAATACTTCTAGTAATGCATTTCTCAATTTCTATGCAGAATAAAACATTAAGCCTTTTATAGCAAGCTACACATTCTTGATGAAAGCTTTATACCTATAAGATGACCTATAAGGTGACCTAACCTAATGCAATTGGAACAGCCCCCGATTCTCGTTATATGCCTTTTCCTTTCGTGGTCGCAGAGATTGACCGCCTTGACACAGTACGCGCTTACATAAGAGTCCTTATCACACCAAATGCAGTTCTTTTTAGATTTCGCGCTTCTTTGGTCGAAAGTAACGAAACACGAAGTAGTAGGCTCAGCGGTTTCTTCTTGTCCAGAGACTGAATTGCTGTTGCCCTTAGAAAACGCTGATCACGCTAATGAAACCCGCCGATTGCTCTCTACTTTATGTTTAAGTAAAAGTAATAATTTATTTAAATCGTTACCTTGGGATGCTGGAGTACCTGCTCGTGTACGTTCCCATGCCTTCAAAGTATCCCACGGCAATGCTGACTCAACCAATGGGAATAACAAAAAGGCGTTTTTATCACTAGTTAGCCCCATGATTTCTAAGGCGCGTAGCTGAATCGTCAATTGGTCGTATAAAGAACTAAGCGGCAGTTCGTATTCATTCTTGGCCTGCGAAAGAATAAGATTAAGTAACTCACAAATGTGAACCTCTATCAAAATGTCTTCGCAACCAAACTGCTGCTCCAAATGTTCTATGGCCTTTGGATAATTCTCGCTAGAGGGAGGAAAACTGTCAATTAATTCTCTGGCAGTAGTACCCTTGGGGATGGCGGCAACTAAATATTGAAACTTATCGCTATTGTTGGATAATTCTCGCTAGAGGGAGGAAAACTGTCAATTAATTCTCTGGCAGTAGTACCCTTGGGGATGGCGGCAACTAAATATTGAAACTTATCGCTATTGTCAATCGCGCTATCACTATAATTTTTGGATAACTGGACCCAAAACGGTATCCAGCTTTTGATGTTTCCGTCAAATTTCACCAGCTCTATTTGCGGGAGTCGAAATTGACGCTTGGAGCAGCCTGCAGATTGATCGTCGTTCTTTAGTTGTTTTGCCTTGTGTGCTTTCTCGTATTTAATTTTCCGCAATCGGAATTGGTTTTGGTACTTATCTGTATCCTCATGTTCCTCGTGGACGTCCAGTTTTGCTCCAAGTAGGTACCATTTGATCACAATCTCATCAAACACTCTCAATCGTTTGGTTTTCTCATGAATATTTTCATATTCGACGACTACTTCATCCGTTATATCCTCGCTCTCCAAAATATCTCGTAATTTGTTAAATAATAATAAAACTTTATTTCAGGTAAATTACGCCCATAGTACAATGTTACAATTACAATTGAATAATTAATACATGAAAAATTAAAATTATAAAATTAAATAAATTGAATGGAAAATTAAAATTATAAAATTAAATAAATTGAACGAATTAAATAAATATATTCAAATTACATTAAATTTATTATGATTTTTCATGTCAAATTGATGTCATACTAACCTAAAATAATGTTCAGTACATTCTTTTTGGCCTCGGGACTGTGCCATGTCTTTCACAACAATGCCGAATATAACAGGAGTCTAGTCTTGCGGCTATCATCGCTAGGACGGTGTTGAAGCTGGCCCAGACTCTGCGTACCAATGATTCAGCTCTTTCTCTAAATAATCGTGTAAATGTTTTACGAATACTAGTACGATTGGATTTAGCTTTTTAAATTCTTTTTCGTTGATTGCCTTCACGATAGACGTCATCTTTATATGGGATATTTTTCCATTAAGATTTTTCCAATTTATATAACTCGACAACCAAATATAATGGCAGCAAAATCCTTTCAGCCATAACAATTTACGGTCGCAAGATGTTAAAATAAGCTTAGAATAAGGGAAATTATCGTAGTATTGCCGAATTATGAAACGATCTAAATAATCCCGTCTTTCTTTGTACACGTCTTTTAATGCATATGAAACCAATTAGAAAATGGTATAAAATAAACATTAAACATGGTATAAAAGCATGCACCAACAACAGCCTATTGTTACTTCCTGCTAATGTAGCTTTCTTATAGTGTAATAATTTTTGGTAATAAATTTTGGTCCACGCTCGGAAGCCCCCTCGTGGGGACTCTGGTAACTTTCTCGGCGGGTGTGTGGATTTTGATGTCAAGAATGTCCCCTTGGCATTCGAAGTCACAATATGCCGTCGTCGAGTTGTTTTTGTTTTCCCACCACGGCTAGTTCCGAATAGCCCTTTTCAGGGCCACAACCACGCCCGAAATCCCCCGGGTGTAGTCCAATGGCTGCTCCCGGTGTCCTCGTCAAGGACGCGCCAGGTCGAAGGAGGAGGCGGCCTATAAGGCCAGCGTCAATTATTTTACTGTTGATTTTTAATAATTAATTTTAGAGTAATTTAACATGAATTTAATTAAATTGTCTGTTTTTCTCATAAGAATTTTCTCGCGGAGATATAAAAAGTTGTATGTTTCTCACGAGAAAAATTTTTCGTTGTCTTGTACCTTTAAATCGCTCAATGCACTCAGTAGTCGAATACTAGACTATTTCGTTGGTTTGTGATTTAAATTTGACTCTCGCAGCAAATATTACTTTGATCGCTTGTTGAACAAATAACTACACTTAAGTGCAACAAAATCGACTGACCTCGTAGGCTTCGATTCTAAATAGGTCTATCGGTATATAAAAATAAGATTAGATAAACAAAACCTGTAAATATAATTAGAATGTACATTTCATAAGCTTTATTTATGTACTTTAAACACCGATAAAAGAAGTATTGGTGATAATAGACTCATTTCTTCTGTGACTATGCAGAGTGTTCAGAGTTATTTGAATCATTGTTTATGAAAGGAACTGGTATGAAAAGTGAACTGTATGAAATAAGGGAGAGGAGCTCAAAGTAAAATAATATATTAATAAAACTAAGGATACTTACAGTAATATATAAAAATACAGAGAAAATATAGGAACGACCAACAGCAATAAAAACCAGGCAAAGACAACCCGATGTCACAGACATCAAACTATGAAAAAGTATAAAACCTCACCGGCCTGATGGCCAGTTCGTAACAGTTTATTTAATAATTGATTAATCTAACAGATTTAATGACCACTAAAATTCAGCTGATTTCCCCAAAAAATTTAGCTAAAAGAGCTATTTTTTTTGTATTTGGTTTTCAATTTGTAAAATCAATAAAACAAAATCTGTCACAGGAAAAACTGGTCAATGTAAGCTTAGGTTCTTGTTTAACACACGGGGTTAACAAATATTATTAACTAATTGTAGAATTTGATTAGGGAGTTCTGAACCAAAGCGTACCGGTGAGTCGATATCATTGCTCGTAAGTGAATATAATTACAATTGATTCACAGGATGGTCAGTGTCATATCTATGCTGTTCGTTATAAAAGGCCCCCTTCACTACTATAAATGGTAATAAAAATCTATAACCATCGACCACTCTATATAAGAAGTATAGAGAAGAAATTTATTTATTGAGTGACTGAAGATGCTCTTGATAGATAAAAGCTATTAAAGTATTGAAGAATTCGAATATGCCAATGTACCTAAATAATAACAATGTAATTAATGTGTCTCTTGTAATTTATATTATATTATTTTAAAATATGAAGGACTTTGTAATGTAGTTAGTAATCAAAATAACTTGCAATAGCTCTAACGCTCTACAAATGTTGCAGTGCCCTCCTGCCTTCCAGTGACAGGATGTCACATATCGGTCTAATTTAATTTAATGCCATAACATCATTGTAACGTGTGACTTGCAACTAACTTATTGAATTTAATTGAAAATCTAAATTCCCACTATGGATTTACAAAGTCGGTGCCTACCCCGGTGATTTGGAATGGCATTTCATTTTCTTACATAATAATAATTTTATTTCTCACCATACAGAAAAGGATACAATATTATGATTAATAAATATATAACGTTTATGGTAGGTTGATGTCCGAACTAGGTATAACCTGTGTCTCGGTCCATCAACCCTCCACCCTTTTTAGGTTCTATAATGACTGTATGCCAATCCATCAATTAATGATAAAACTTAATAAGTATAAACTTAACTCTACAAAAAAAAGTAACTGTTTAGTAACAATGTGTGTGTATGTGTGAGTGTGTGTGTGTCTGCACGCTTGTGTAATATTATTTTTATTACTAGCTTATGCCCGCGACTTCGTCCGCGTAGATTAGTTACTTAAGGTAGAAGAAATAATAAGAAAATTGAAATGCTCAAGCGCCATAAACGGATTTTCATGGTTTTTACTTTGAAAAATGACGGATTTTCAAACAAACTTCCATCCCTTATTTTACCCTCTTAGGGATTGAATTTTCGAAATTCTGAACTACGTCATTGTTAATTTCTAACTAAGTAGCTATATACCAATTTTTATCGATTTAGCTTCAAAACTGACGGATTTCTATACAAACGTTTCACTCCCTTTTAGGGTGAATTTCCAAAAATCCTTTCTTAGTGCACCCCTAGACCTCATAAGGAACCTACGTGCCGAATTCGGAATCTCTAGACCCTGCGGTTTGGGCTGTGCGTTGATATGTCAGTCATTCAGTAAGTCGGTATTCATTTTTATATATATAGATAAGTATACAATTTCCTGGAAGAATCGTAATCAAACCTTTAGTATTTTTTCGGTAGCAAGATTGTTCAGTGCGGAAAAATCTCTCGAAGTGTAGATTTTAAGCGAAATCGATTATAATAATATTTAGAGTCAAAAGTCATAAAATTTTTATTTCTCCATTTTTAGTTTTGCAGGCGGCTTTTTTATTTAAAAATAATGGTGTAAGGGTACTTCTACAGTTCTAAACAATGTAAAATTTTTAGAAAACTATCTCGAGACTTTGATTTTTAAGAGAAAAAAAGGATCATCGAATTTGTTTCACAACTTTCTAAGATAATTATTGACGTATAAAGTTGGAAAAGTCGGAAAAAATTATATAGCGACTGCGTATTTCCACGACTAAAAATACAGAACCGATTCATGTAAAATTTTTATGGGACCATTTGGAACTATAGGACTAAACAAAAAATAAATTTTCAAATCGGTCTAATCTCTGAGCTTAATAGCATGTCTTCGAGTTATCGGGGAACATACTTAAAAAAAAACAAAGATAAATACGAAATTAGTACCTCCTCCTTTTTTGAAGTCAGTTAATAAAATGTTGGCATGACTGATGATTAGGGATGATGACAGTACAAGAATCACTGAAATTATGATTAATAAATTTTAATAAAGGATAATGATACGATAAAAATCACTTGATCTGAGATTACATGTGTGATTGATATTTATTGTATTGAAAATATCAATCAATCAGTAAGTAAATGGCATTTATATCTTTATATTATACTAGCGGCACCGCCAGCTACTTCGTCCGCGTCTTGTCCGCGTAGAATAGAATAGAATAGAATAGAATAAATTTATTTGCATCAACACGTGTACATACATAGATCATAATTATATAGTAAAAGGTGCTTTGAACATGTTTTGTCAAAAGATGACATGCAAAATTTTAATGAATAATCATAATAAAATATTGAAATCCAATTTGTTTTATACAAGTCAAAATATCTTAATAATAAAAATTTAATACCTACATTATTTATTTAATTCATGTCAATTCATTTTTTTTATAAGTAATTTATCATTAAGAAAATTGTCAATACTATAATAACATTTTTCAATTAATATCTTTTTTAATTTAATTCTGAACAAATTTGTATTTAATTGTTTTATGTCCTCTGGAATACGATTGTAGATTTTAGGTGCCATGCATATAATACTCTTTTGTAGTAGAGTAGTTCGAGCAGAGTGTAGGCAGAGTTTATTTGCATCTCGTCTATTTCGTCTACTTACATCAGATATACGTTCGAATAGCTCAGGATTGTTTTTTACAAATAGTGCTGTTTCTATTATGTACAATGACGGAAGTGTAAGTATTTTATGCTTAATGAAGAAAGGCTTACAGCTTTCTATGGTTGGTAATCTAAACATAGCGCGTATACACCGTTTTTGCAATTTGAATATAATAATTCTGTCACTGGAATTGCCCCAAAACATGACACCGTATCTTAGCTTAGATTCAACTAAACCATGATAGGCTGTTAGCAATCCATTTGTGTTAATTATTAAAGACAGTTTGTACATTGCATATGCTAAGCTACTTATTTTTTTGCTCAATTCGAATATGTGATCTTTCCAATTTAATTTTTTGTCTATTAATAATCCTAGAAATTTTGTGCTGTCTACTTCATTTATATAATTATTTTCATATTTGACCCTAATGTTAGAAGGGGTATTAACTCTTTGGCTAAAATGCATTATATTCGTTTTTGTTAAATTGATCTTTAAATTATTATTATAAAGCCATTTGATTATAGAGGACAAGGTAGTATTTATATCTTGTTCATATGTGAGTGCGTTTTTACAACTTATGCAAACTGTACTATCATCTGCGAATAATGTCATTGCATGACTGGTTACTTTTGGCAGATCATTAATGTAAATAAGAAATAACAGCGGGCCTAGTACGCTACCTTGTGGCACGCCATATAATACATCTCTTTCACGAGATACATATATTTCTTCACATTGGGATGTATAATTAAACTTATGTATTTGAGTTCTATGTTTGCGATTAGAAAGATAGGATTGTATTAACTTCAAAACATTGCCTCGAAATCCATAAGTGTCTAGTTTATTAATTAAAATTTTATGATCCACATAATCGAAAGCTTGTGTCATATCGCAATAAATTGAACATACAGGAGATCTTTCATCAACGCTGTTCATAACGCTCTTCAAAAACTCAAAAATAGCCAAATTAATAGTTTTCTTTTGTCTGAACCCTTTTTGCTCTGTACAAAGAATGTTATTCTTTTCTAAGAAAGCATAAATTTCGTTATAATAAAACTTTTCAAATATTTTAGAAAAAATAGAAATTAATGCAATCGGTCTATAGGACTCCATTAATTCTTTGTTACCTTTTTTAAACAAAGGTTTTATAATAGATATTTTTAAATCTTTAGGAAATGTGCCTGATTGTATAGTAAGATTAATAATGTGACTTAAGTGGTTACATACATATTCATTCACAGTCTTAATTATTTTTGTAGAAACACCATCGTAGCCTACACTCGGAGTGTTCTTTAAGTTTTTTATTATTTTAAAAATATCTTGCGGCAAACTCGGTGCCAAAAACATAGAACCTTGCTTATGATAAATATAAGATGTAACTTTATTGCCATAATTATGCGTAGGTTTGACTTTATCAACAAAGTAGTCATTAAACGCATTAGCTATTTTAATAGGATTCAAAATGTAGTTATTATTTAGTCTAATTGTCGATATAGATTCTTTAGGTTTATTAATTTTAATATTATTTATTATTTGCCAAGTTGCCTTTGACTTATTGTCCGAAGTATTAATTTTATAGTTATTTTGTACACGCTTTGTTAAAGATATAATTTTTTTAAGCTTTTTTGAATAATTTTTGTACTTTATTTTATTGCACTTGCTAGGGTTTTTTCTATAGTGCCACAACAAATCTCTCTTCTTTTTACTGCATACCCTAATGCCCCGTGACATCCATTTTGTTTTCTTAACTACCTGTATTGTGATATTTTTTAATGGAAAGCAAAGGTCATAAAAAAGTTTAAATTCTTCTATAAAATGTTCGTATGCAATATTTGGATCATTAGTATTGTATATCTGGGAAAATGAAAGATTTTTTATGCAATTCACAAATTTTTTGATATTATTTTTGTCATAGTCCCGTACCATTTTTCGCCAGTGCTTTACTCTAAAAACGTTTTTTACAGGGAGTCTAATTAATTGAGCTGTGTGATCCGATAAGCCAAATTCCAACACTTCAGTCTTACAGGGTTTTATGAAATTGTGTAAAAAGTTATCAATACATGTATTGCTAATAGTTCTAGTTGGCTCTTTAAGAGACACTCTAAAATTATAGTTTAAATTTAGGCATTCAAAGTCTAAAGTTACGTTATTTTGTTTCAACATGTCTATATTAAAATCTCCCGCTATAATAATTTTATAACAACTGTTCATTTTTGTCACAAACATAAAAAGTTTTTCTAGTCTACTAAAAAACATACACAGGTTATTGGGTTTTGGCACTCTATACAAACATATAACAATAATTTTGTAGTCAACTAATTCTATAGAACAACACTCAAAGATATTTATAATAGATAATTTATTAATGTCAGAAAGCTCTCTGTACTTAATTTCATTTCTAACTAGGATACAGGCTCCTCCTCTTTTTGTGTTACGGCTAAAACATGAAGCAAGAGTATAGATAGGAAGAACTAAAAACTGTTCATATCCTGCCATCATAAAATGTTCTGTTATACACAATATATCCACGTATACATTTTTGTTACCTAACTCATCCAAATTAACTAACAATGAATCTGATTTATTTAATAATCCTGCTATATTTTGATGCAATAAGTACAAGTATTTAGTCTCGAAAAAACATTTTGTCATTATCATTAAAATTAATTTTATTATTGTATTGAATGTCCTTAATCAAGCAGTGTATTTTTTTAAATATATTACGCATACCACAGTCATTTATTTGGCCAGAGTGACTGGAAAACATGTCATAAGTATAGAACAAATCTTTGTTAGAATCAAGTATATACGCATGTTCGTGATTAGTTACATCTAAGTATAGAAGATTATTAAAATTTTCAACACGCCAGTTATACATAGTTTTTAAGTTACCCAATTTATAAGTCGGTAAACAAATAATAATGTTTGTATGCTTTATAGATTCAAGAATCTCACGGATATAATATATTACACTGAAATAGTCTTTTGTAATTTTAAAATCTTCTTCGCCAACCATAATTATACAGTAGTCTTCTTTAGTAAAATTCGATAGTTTTAACTCTATTCCTTTCAATAAATTTTCTAAACTGCTATTTGGTTTGCTGTAGTGACAAGCATCGAATTCGTTGCTTAGGCTATCCCTCATTAGTGAAAGTATGTTGATTGTCTTGTTTGTACTCAATATACACAACTTGGGTTTTAGCTCTGTGCAATTATTAAAACCAGGAGATACTTTCACAAGTTTTTGTGATTTAATTTCATGCATATTAACTGAGGTACTCTGTTGTTGCGTTGTTTGAGAACATGTCATTGTCGTTTGTTTTTGTTTGTTTTTTGGTGTTGGTATAAGTCTTTTGCTAGGGCTAGCGGTAATTTTTTTATATACTTCATTCCTTTTTAGTAGTTCCTCATTTTTCCTTTTTAGATCGGAATTTTCTAATGATAATGATTCAATTTCATTGTGAGCGCTTTGCAATTCTAATTCCAGTGATTCAATTCGCTCTCTCAACTTAAACAAATCATGGTCCCTGTCATCATCTGTTACGTCAGGTAGACTAATGCTAGTTTCATCCAAAGTTGTGTCGATTTGTTCCGAATGTTCTGTTTGATTAAGCGACTTAGTTCGGTTACGTCGAAATGTAATGTTATCCAAAAAATTCATGTTGAGAATTTATATTATAAAAATTTTGTGAGAAAAAAATCAATTAAAAACTTCTTCGGGATCGATCTGCGTTTCCTCTTAAAGAATGTTCTCAGTCCGGTGGCACATACACTCGGCCAGCGAACAAATACTTTGAGCTACGAAATTAGACTACACATCTAACAACGCATGTTTGAATAATAGTCGTTGATATTTTATATATTCTTCTACCTGACAAAAGTATTATTCACTTTGTTTTGTATTTAAACGTAATTATAAGATTTTTGCCAAAATTCACTTTATCCCACACTGTATAACTTATATACTTCTATAGGTTGTGATTATATGTAGTAGTTGTGGCAAAAATTCACTTCGTCTTGTTTGTTTTTTGATTTTCACTGCATAATCCTGTTTCATCAGATCACTCATTTGTTTTGTCAGATAACACTGTCACGCACTAATTACACTAGTATTTATATGTAGTCACTAATCATTGGGTTTATTTACCACTAATTTATTTTTAAATTAAAATTAAACGCAGAGCCGTTGTTACATCGTACGCGCCCTCTTATATAGAGATTTTTTTCCTTAAACCAATGTTGTTTTTTCTAATCAAATGTAACTTATGTCACTCGGGAATAAAATAGCATTCTAACGGCGAAAGAATTTTTGAAATTGGTCCAGAAGCTTTTGAACTTATTAGTTAGACACATACAAGCATTCCTCTTTATTCAAAACTTTTATTTAACTTGCAATGTATGTTTGTTCGGGTGGAATTTTACAACTCGATTTTGAAGCAGATTTCTTCAACCGATTGAGCTGAAATTTTGTATGCACGTTTAGTTTGGATGACAATACACAATAAGCTGTATGACGTCATTCTTAATCCAATATGGCGGACCATCCAAGATGGCGGAATGGTTATTTTTAATGCATTTCTACAATATGGGTATCAAATGAAAGGGTTAACTGAGAAGAGTACGTATATTAAAAAGTTTTTTTTTTTTGTGTATAATCTGCAATCAGTTTTTTTTTTGTTACTTTCAGCGGATGTTTTGAGAGTGGCGTGTCATGTAGAGCGTGCCCTCCAGTGAGAGCATCTACTCTATAGGAAATTAAATATGTCCTTTCGTTTTAGCCTCTTTGGGTAACAACGGGATAGTAGTTTAGATGCCAGTTTATTGGGATGATTCTCAAGCCTCCCTCTGTATCTTTCAGTGACATTTGAGATCTCTTCCTTAACGGTACTAATCCCTCGTTCCTCGTGTATTTCCTTGTTCGTAGTGTAGCAGTCTTGCTACATCCAGGGAAGATAATAATGAAAACACACAATTACCTTGTTAATTTGATGTATTCCATAAGTACAATATTCACAATGATACTTCTGCTCCGTATGCCCGTTACACTAACGAGAGGTCTTGTCGGGTTGGCGGTTGAAACCAGAATGCCGGCGCCGTTGCCTGGCGGCCATTACGCAACGATCCACTTTTTTCTGTCCCTGCCGATTCACGCAAAGGAATCTAGCTCCGTACAGCCAATTCAAACAATTAATTTTTCGTTTAATAGTTTAACCCTAACACTCGACCATCCTGACCAGGTGCATGTCCTCATGCACACGCGCGGGAAAGTCCGTTGCTAATCAGCCTAACACTCGGCGTTCTGGTTTCACTTCCAACATAAATCATACTTTTCAGTTTATTAACAAAAAATAACAATTATGTATTGCATTAATCTCATAAAAAAACAAGGAAAATTAAACATAAAAATTCATCGCTTGCTTTTAAGTCTGATAAATAATATACTGTTATAAATTCTCCATTATAACAGTATATTACACTTATTTCATTTGATTGCAATACTTATGCTTTACTTATCATCAATCAAACAAAACAAACTCCAATCACTCGTTTTCTCAAGTCTGACAAATAATATACTGTTATAAAATCTCAATTATAAGAGTATATTACACAAATTTCATTTGATTTGCAATAAATATCTTTACTCATCACCAATCAAACAAAACAAACTCATATTTCTCGTTTCCTCAAGTCTGACAAATAATATACTGTTATAAAATCTCAATTATAAGAGTATATTACACAAATTTCATTTGATTTGCAATAAATATCTTTACTCATCACCAATCAAACAAAACAAACTCATATTTCTCGTTTCCTCAAGTCTGACAAATAATATACTGTTATAAAATCTCAATTATAAGAGTATATTACACAAATTTCATTTGATTTGCAATAAATATCTTTACTCATCACCAATCAAACAAAACAAACTCATATTTCTCGTTTCCTCAAGTCTGACAAATAATATACTGTTATAAAATCTCAATTATAAGAGTATATTACACAAATTTCATTTGATTTGCAATAAATATCTTTACTCATCACCAATCAAACAAAACAAAATCATATTTCTCGTTTCCTCAAGTCTGACAAATAATATACTGTTATAAAATCTCAATTATAAGAGTATATTACACAAATTTCATTTCTACCCTTCTTTTCTTTGTTTCATACTTATTATAGCTTAATTAAATACTGTTTATACAATCTACGTCTTTCAAATATCGTAAATAAAATTATTATTAAGAACAATTATTACAAGTTTAAGTATTTCCTTTATCAAATATTACTCATTTATAAAATCAATGATTTATATGCAATCTTCTTAACACAACTTAACACAACTTAACAACTCATCTTAACAGATCTTAACTTAATCAACACAATCATCATCAGTATCTTTCTCATCAGATTCTACATCACCGTTATTCACTTCTTATATAGCTACGTAAACCCAAGGCGACATTCGTTCAGTGGCAACTCTTATATCTCCTGGATAGTGACATAAAATCATACCACATCAATCACAGCCAGGACCAGTGGTGAGATCAACCTTTCCGGGCCATAAGGCCGGTACCAAAATAAACAACTACAACTAAGTTGGTTTATTTCCCTCCTTATCCTCTACAGTAACTCCATGTCATCACCCAACACAATCTCTAGAGGGTGACCGACTCCACATGTTTTCCACAAGGCTCTCTATACGATTCTTCATACGACACCGTAAGAATCTCCACAAGACTCTCTATAAGACTCTCTATAAGACTCTCTATAAGACTCTCCATAAGACTACATAAGACTACATAAACTCTACATAAGACTCAATCGCTAACGACCACAGCTACCTGTCCCTAGGGTACCTTTCTCAATCTACCATAAGTGTATACTGTAGAATAGTCCATAAAAATTCAATGAAACAAATGTTTAGGCACTTATAACCTATAAGAGCATAAATTATTTGTTAAATTACTTCCATACGACTAAAGTAATCAACCAAATTAACCAAGCACTCCTTTACCTTCACGTCATTATAGTCTGAAGCAACAGTCGGTTAACTAGGCAACATAACCTAGTAGCTTCCTAGGCTTCATAGGCACACAACCTATAAGCATCCTAATGTTACAGGCACACTCACCTAGTAGCATCCTAATGCTACTAGCCACACTCAGCCAGCAGCATCCTAATGTTACTAGGCACGCTCACTCAGCAGCATCCTAATGTTACTAAGCACGCTCACCCAGTAACATCCTAACGTTACCAGGCACGCTCACCCAGCATCATCCTAATGTTACTAGGCACGCTCACCCAGTAGCATCCTAATGTTACTAGGCACGCTCACCCAGCAGCATCCTAATGGTACTAGGCACGCTCACCAAGCAGCATCCTAATGCTACTAGGCACGCTCACCCAGCAGCATCCTAATGATACTAGGCACGCTCACCCAGTAGCATCCTAATGTTACTAGGCACGCTCACCCAGCAGCATCCTAATGTTACTAGGCACGCTCACTCAGCAGCATCCTAATGTTACTAAGCACGCTCACCCAGTAACATCCTAACGTTACCAGGCACGCTCACCCAGCATCATCCTAATGTTACTAGGCACGCTCACCCAGTAGCATCCTAATGCTACTAGGCACGCTCACCCAGCAGCATCCTAATGGTACTAGGCACGCTCACCAAGCAGCATCCTAATGTTACTAGCCACACATAAACTAGATAAGTATTTTTCTTTTCAGTACCACACCGTCCAATACGACTACGCCTAGAGAATCTCAACTTCCGACTAGGACACAACCTTTTAGTATTTACCTCAACGCCCTCAACATTAGACCCTACAAGAGACTACCTTTCACTATTGTGAAATAAGACAGACCCTCAAGTATTTCTATAACACATCACCGGCACACACGGACACATGTCTTATCGGTAATGTTAACCAGTCCTTCAGTCACTTAGCCACTCTCATAGGCAGTCCTTCGGTTGCTATAAACATACAGTCCTACGATTCCAAAAATCACAGTCAATTAAAACATTACCTAAAGTTTTTTTTTTTTATTTGTCTATCGAAAGATTGCTATAACCAGCATTAGTCACTATGCTTCCAGCCGCTCGTGACTACCTGTGATACTGTCACACTGTGACCTGCCATCACATTAGCAACTTTACCGCTCACTATTCTATTCACTTGACTAATATCAGTCACCATATCAGTCATATACAAGTCACTTGTCAATACTATAGTATTGCACACATGCAGTTTGATCCGTCATGTCTAATCATAAGACCCAACTTTTGACTTCATTAGTTATTGATCACACCGCGGCGAAAATTGGGTAGGTACTCCGCGAACCGGACATTCTGCGAACTGGACATTTTACGAATTGGACATTCTACGTCTATTCTCCAATAGGGTTGGACTAGCAAAAGTTGGTAGTCTAGGTCTAATCTAATCACGTTCGTCTAGGAATAATCTATTAATAGAGACGCCACAGTACAGGACGGTTGGGGTCCACCAACCTTATCACTAACTCGTTAGTATTTACACGCGCTGAAGGTAAAACGTTAATAAAATAATAGTAAAGTCATTCACAAGTTCACAATCTGTTGGCAGCTTGGTGTAGACAGAATCGAAGTTTCAAGACTCGGACCTCAGTTGCGCAACACTTATTTAAAACAACCCTATTCCTCACCACGGTAAAACAAGAATAAAAACCAAGGTAAAATAAGATGCAGTTATAGTAGTACAAAATCAGCTACCTATTTAAAATGATACGGAGTAACAAAATAATTAGAACTAAGACAAAACGGTCGTCTAATTATTAGTTCCTTTACGTAGGGTACACATAAAATTTGCAAAGCGCTGTCCTGTTGGCTGTTATTTCTTTTGATTACCCATACCGTAACTAAATGAATCAAATTATTAATTCAACACTTATACTTCTAAATTTCCACGCAACCAGTGTTGGGCTCAATGTAATTAACTAACGATTAACAATTTTATTACGACTACAAAAGGTAATTGCATTATAACTACCCAAATACATTTTTAACTTCTTTTAAAGCTGTGGGGATTTTAAATAAGAAAATCCACGAATTCAAAAAGAACAATACTAACAGCAATTAAATAGAGTACCTAATTTAAGTTTTTTTTTTATGTATTTGGCTTGGCTTCTAGGCACCTAATTTAAGTTGCGTACTAATGCCACAGAGTAATAAATAAGCCCTATAGGATATACTAATGCGGTCAAAATAAAGAATTACTTTGTAATAGAATTTACGATAATTGGAATTACTTTAAATTGATTACTGACATTTACTGCACATAACACTTTTACACAAAATAAAATTTTAACTACTCACCAAGTTATTAAATATTCTGATGTAAGTTTAAAGATTGTATACGGTTAGCTAGCCTGGTGTTTCAGGTTCTCAGAACGTATCAAACGGAGTCATTCCCGCTGACGATCAATTTCTAGTTCATATACACGTAACCTTTGACTGCGGCTACGATGCCCACAAGTCGATCTTCTACTATAGTTGCGACTCGGTCTAATCGTATTTCCCCTCGGCTGTGCATCACCATGTTCGGGTGTAGTCAAACGGCGTCGAGAAGTAACTTCATTGCCACGTAGGATTTTCTGAAACTCAAAACAGCGGTTGTTATCATATTCTAGAATGATATTCACTGTTAATTGCTTGTATCATGGAAACGGTGCTTCGTAGCTAAAAAATAACAAAATTTACTCCCCCGTAGACCCAACAGTATCCCCGAGGAATACAATGGCATAAAATTTTATTTGGATATGTAGGTATTTCAAAATTATCCATTTAAATGTAAAAATAGAATGCACTGTGCGTGTGTGTCATTTAGGAGTCTTGATTTCGAATAGAGATATTTGATGTTAATGCTAAGTATAACTAGATTTCTTAATATTTGCAGGTAGACATGAAAAATTGTTGATACTGAGAATAAAATATCTATTGTAATGCTATAACATTCGTTTTAAAAGAGGAAAATGAGGTAAAGATACCTCAGTCCCAAAATAATGAAATAAATAAATTATTAGTAATTATCACTAGTCTATAAAATAATTATAATCCAATTTTATCAACGCCATCGCGTATCTTTTCGTTTAAATATTGTTTTAAGTACATAAATCGCTTTATCCTTTACTTGTTTTCACATTCATTTTGAATTTAAAGAAAAACAAAAAGAAGAAAAAATAGTATATTGTAGGGCGGAGATTCATCCCACTTCTGATATGTAGCAGTCTTGCTACATCCAGGGAAGATAATAATGAAAACACACAATTACCTTGTTAATTTGATGTATTCCATAAGTACAATATTCACAATGATACTTCTGCTCCGTATGCCCGTTACACTAACGAGAGGTCTTGTCGGGTTGGCGGTTGAAACCAGAATGCCGGCGCCGTTGCCTGGCGGCCATTACGCAACGATCCACTTTTTTCTGTCCCTGCCGATTCACGCAAAGGAATCTAGCTCCGTACAGCCAATTCAAACAATTATTTTTTCGTTTAATAGTTTAACCCTAACAGTAGTGTACCAAGGAGCGTTAGAAATGGAACGCAGAATCATGTTTTGGACTCTTTGGATGATGGTAATGTTTGAGTAGCTGGCACAACCCCACAGCTGGATACCATATAACCATATAGGTTTTAAGATGGTGTTGTATATAATGAGTTTGTTATTCAAACTGAGTTTACTGTTTCTTCCCAATAGCCACAATAGGTCATTATATCTGATTTTAATCTCGTCTCTCTTAGCAGTTATGTGTTTAGACCATGTCAGCCGTCGATCGAGATGCAAGCCGAGGTATCTTACAGTGTCTTGATGGGGTAGTGTAATATTATCCATTTTAACTGATGGGCAGCTATCTTTACGCAGAGTGAAAGTAATGTGTATAGATTTGGTAGGGCTTGCCTCTATGCGCCATCTATTTAACCATTTTGTTACTGTGTTAAGGCCAACCTGCAGAATATCGGATGCTGCTTTAGGATCCTTACTGCTTGATAAAATTGCAGTATCGTCAGCAAAGGTAGCCATTAGGTTGCCCTCAACTTGCGGCATGTCAGATGTGTACACTGTATATAGAAGCGGTCCCAGTACAGAGCCCTGCGGTACTCCAGCTTTTATATCAAAGAATCTTGAGGTGGTTTCGCTTTCCTTCACTTGAAATATACGCTCTGTTATATAGGAGTGTAGCAAGATGAAATAACTGTGTGGTAGACTCATTTTTATTTTATAAAGAAGTCCCTTATGCCAAACCCTGTGAAAGGCCTGTTTGATGTCGAGAAATACAGACGAACAATATTCTTGGTTCTCCAACGTGTTCCGTATTCGCTCGCTCACCCTATGGACTTGTTCAATAGTGGAATGATGTGACCTAAATCCGAATTGGTGATCGGGAATGGTATGATTGTTTTCCAGTATTGGGATAATTCTGTGAAGTAGAAGTCTTTCAAATACTTTGGACAACACTGGTAAAAGACTAATTGGTCTATATGATGTAAGTTCATTGGGTGGCTTTCCTGGTTTGTGTATCATGATTATCTGTGATAATTTCCATAGTTGTGGGAAATGCTGTACTCTGAGGATGCTGTTAAACAATGTCGTTAAAAAAACTACTGCTTTTTTCGGCAGTTCTTTAAGGATTTCTTTCGTTATGAGATCAAAGCCAGGTGACTTTTTATCTTTGAGGTTACTTATTATTCTACAAACTTCCCGGAAGGTTACTGGCGCAGGTGGCAAACTTAGTTGTAATGTTTGATTCATGGTTCGCTCGATTTTTTCCTCAAATTGGACGTCATTACTGCTATTATTAGGCTGGAAGACTTTATACAGATGTTCAGCAAACGCGTCAGCCTTTTCTTGGGGTGTTCTTGCCCATTTTTGACTGACTTTTAGAGGTGGTTTAGCTAGCTGTAATCTTTCGTAATTTTTTGTGATTTTCCAAAGGGAATAGTTTGACTCTTTTGTAGCAGTCAGTGACTCCAACTGAGTCTGTAGGGTAACATCCCGCCAGTTTTGTAGCAACTGTTTTAAAGCAGAGGCTGCTTGATTAAAATTAATTTTATCTTCGCGTAGTCTGCTTTGTTGCCAGATTCTACGTAATCGTCGTTTGTGTAGTACTGCTTCTTTTATTTCCACTGGGTAGTTAGTTTTATATCTCTGGAGATTTAGTTCTGGTGTGTTTACCCAGCATGCTTTCTGTATTAACGATGTGAAATATTCTGTGGCGTTATCTATGTCATCAGGTGTTTTTAAAGCAATTTTAAGCTGTATGTGTTCCTCTATATAATTTCGAAATGATTCCCAGTCAGTTAATCGGTTATATAACGTCACTGGCTTAGACACTTCTATAAGCAAAGAGCTCATAGTTAATAATACTGGTGTATGATCTGATGAGCTATCGTAACACGACTCTGCCTTAAAATTCTGCTTTGAGAGACCCTTTATAATGAAAAAGTCTAGTAAGTCTGGAATTTTCTGGTAGTCACTCGGCCAGTAGGTTGGTTCTGCTGTTGAGACTGTATTCATATTGTTTCTATTTACGCTTAATTTTAGCTGTCTCCCTCTGGTATTTGTTAATCTTGACCCCCAATTTGTGTGTTTCGCGTTCCAATCACCTCCCGCTACAAAGCGGTTGCCAAGCGTATTGAAGTACTGTGAGAACATGGTTTCACTTACTTTGTGTTTTGGGGGACAATATACAGCAGATATATTTATGTATCCAGAAGCATCTTCTACAGCTATTGTTGTTGCTTGCAGATAGTCTAATTTAAAGCTAGGTAGCTCATGATGTTTAATTGTTTTTCTAATTATAACTGCGGTTCCAGCATGACTGGTGCCGTCAGGGTGAGGTGTAAAGTAACAATGATAATTTGAGAATGTTACTAGGGTTGCTGAGGTACAGTGCGCTTCAGAAATTAATAATATGTCAAGATTATTTACCGTCATAAACATTTCTACTTCGTTTTTATTTGGACACAGTCCATTTATGTTCCAAGTTGCTATCTTCCAGGTTCCTTTTATGTTAGTTTTTCGACTAGTTTGGCTATGAGACTCATCAAAGCACTCATTTGTTGTAGGATTGTTTCAAACTTTTCATTTTGTTGTAGAAGGATATATTCTAACGACAGTGTTGGATTTGTGGTTTGTGGAGTTTCTGTGCATATTTTATAAGCTTTTTGGGTAACGTAAGCATAAGTTTTTCTTTCCGTTGGATATAGTCTAGGTTCTTTTGGGAGTATATTATCACTATTTATTTGTTTTGTATTTTTCTGTCTTTGCCTTTCTCTAGGATTGCCATTGGTGCGTCTTGCTTGGATTTCTTTGTAGACCTCACAACCTTTATAGTTAGCAGGGTGGGCACCATTGCATAGAGCACATTGTGCTGGAGTGCTACGGTCACGTATATTGCAATCTGAAGTTTTGTGGGACTGACCACATTTTACGCAGCGATAGGGTCTTAAACAATAATTTTTGGTGTGTCCATATTGTCGGCACCTTTGACACTGTACCACAGACGTTCTTTTCTTTGGATCTTCTATAATGATAGACTGGTGGTAGATGTACTTCAAATTCTTTACCTGTTTGTTATTTGGACCTGGGGCAAGATTTACAAAGAAGGTCATCATCATCATCATCATCATTTCAGCCGAGAGACGCCCACTGTTGGACATAGGCCTCCCCCAAGGATCTCCAAACCGGTCGGTCCTGCGCTGCCCGCATCCAGCGGCTTCCCGCGACCTTAACTAGATCGTCAGTCCACCTTGTGGGGGGCCTACCAACGCTGCGTTTCCCGGTACGTGGTCGCCACTCGAGGACCTTTCCGCCCCAACGGCCGTCAGTCCTTCTCGCAATGTGCCCTGCCCACTGCCACTTGAGGTTCGCAATTCTTTGGCCTATGTCGGTGACCTTGGTTCTCCTGCGGATCTCATCATTTCTGATATGATCACGCAGAGAAACTCCGAGCATAGCCCTCTCCATTGCCCTTTGGGTGACCTTGAGCCTTCTTATGAGGCCCATTGTAAGCGGCCACGTTTCGGTTCCGTAAGTCATCACTGGCAACACACACGAATTAAAGACTTTCGTCTTGAGACACTGCGGTAGATGGGCCGAGAATATGCCGCGTAGCTTCCCGAACGCTGCCCAGCCGAGTTGGATTCGTCGATTGACCTCTTTCTGGAAGTTGGACTTACCCAGTTGGACTGTTTGTCCCAGGTAAACATAATCGTCGACAACTTCCAGTGTAGAGCTTCCAACCTTTACAGGAGTGGGTGCAACATGGATATTAGACATGATTTTCGTCTTATCCATGTTCATTTTAAGACCCACTTGTTGGGAGACTCTACAGAGATCGTCGAGCATTGCGCCCAGGTCTTCCAAGGTCTCAGCCATAACCACGATATCATCTGCAAAGCGAAGGTGAGTCATGTACTCGCCATTTATGTTGATGCCAAGCCCTCTCCAGTCCAGAAGCTTAAACGCGTCCTCCAACGCAGCTGTGAACAGTTTCGGCGATATAACATCACCCTGTCTCACGCCTCGCTGGAGCTGTATGGGTTTTGAATTCTGGTCCTGAAGGCGAACTGACATAGTGGCGTTTTCGTACAGTGACCGCAACACTTGGATGTATCGGTAGTCTATGTGGCACCTCTGGAGTGACTGGAGCACTGCCCAGGTCTCGACAGAATCGAAGGCTTTCTCATAGTCTACGAACGCTAAGCATAATGGCAGGTTAGGTACTCTTCGGTCTTCTGTATAACCTGCCGCAGCGTATGTATGTGATCTATGGTACTGAAGCCTTTTCGGAATCCGGCTTGTTCGGGAGGCTGGATGTCGTCAAACCTGCGCGCGAGACGATTCGTTATAACTCTTGAAAACAGCTTGTAAACATGACTCAGCAGCGTGATGGGTCTATAGTTCTTCAATTGGGCCCTGTCGCCCTTTTTGAAGAAGAGTCTCACCACGCCGCCATGCCATGCCTCTGGCGTTTTGCCCTCGAGTATAACGGAGTTAAATAGCCTCTGAAGAGCTTTCAGGACCGGTCGTCCACCTGCTTTCAGAAGCTCCGCTGTCACTCCGTCATCACCCGGCGCCTTGTTGTTCTTAAGCTGTTTAAGAGCTACACTAATCTCGTACAGGCTGACGTCCGGGATATCTTCGGTATAGTGTCGGGTTAATTTGGCTCTTGGATCGGTGGCCTGAATGACAGGTGGGTGTGATGTCGCGTAAAGCTGTCCATAAAAGTTTTCAATCTCGGCCAAAAGCTCAGGTCGTGATGTGATGGTTCTGCCGTCCTCTGTCTTCAGCTTCGTCAGCAAGCTCTCTCCAAGCGACAAATCTCTAGCGAACACTTTGGAGCCTTTGTTCCGCTCGATGGCCTCTTTAATACGTTCTGTATTAAATTGGCGTATGTCGCGAGTTAAGCACTTGGAGATATGTTTGTTGAGCTGCCGACGCCTACGAGCATCTTCAGAAGACTGCAGAACCATCCCTCGTCTTTCCTCCATCAGCTTTAATGTGGGCTCTGAGATTTTCTTCGCTTTTTTTGTACGGCTGGGTTTGAAAAGTTTTGAACCCACCGTAAGAACAGCTTCCACGAACCTGTCATTGTAAGTGTCCACATCTATGCAGTCCTCCAGGCATTCGAAGCGATTTTGCAGTTCGAGTTGAAAGCGCTCGGGGTTTTGGATCTGGATGGCTTCAGGGCGGAGCGTAGACTTCATCAGTCGATACCGTTCGGATTTGACGTTGAGATTCAATGTGCCTCTTACCATTCGGTGATCGCTTCCCGTGTTAAACGAATTGATCACAGAGACATCATTGAATATCCGAGTCTTAGTCGACATGATGAAGTCAATCTCATTTTTTGTTGTACCATCCGGACTTTCCCAGGTCCATTTCCGATGCAGCCGTTTCTTGAAGAAAGAGTTCATCATATAGAGTCCCTCTCTCTCCATATATTCGGCTAGCATTTGTCCACGGTAGTTCCGGATTCCAGTTCCAAATTGCCCCACTTTCAACTCATCATCGCCACGTTTGCCTAGCCTTGCGTTGAAGTCTCCCATTACAACAGTGTAGTGGGTCCTGGAAGCATGTATTGCCCGAGAAATGTCCTCATACATTACTTCCACTTCCTCGTCGGGGTGTGTCGAGGTCGGGGCGTATACCTGTATGACCTTCAACGAATACCGTTTGGTGATTCTGAGTATAAGGTACGCCACCCTATTCGACACACTTTCGATCTGTACAATGTTGTTCACGAGAGACTTGTGGACAATAAACCCGACACCACCTTGGGACAGATCTTCGCCCTCCCGGAAATAGAGTAGGTTGCCGGATTTAAGAATCACCGTGTCCTCGCCCTGTCTTCGGACTTCGGATAATCCCACTATACTCCAGCGAATCCTACTCAATTCTTCCTCTAGTTCCAACAGCTTCTCCTCGGTCCGCAGTGTGCGTGTGTTATATGTTGCCAGGGCCAAAGTCGTATGACGGGAGATCATCGCCGCCCGGGGATTCTTGGCACCCCTGGTCCCGGCACCTCGCCAACGTCCGTCACCGCTGGCACGGCCTCCGGTACCGCCGGGCACTTGGGGCCTTGTGTTGGGTTTGTATACCATTTTGGGGGGGTTTGGGCCTTTTCCCACCACGCTGGCCCAGTGCGGGTTGGTGGGGAGCGCCAGAGCCTCGTCTGTTGTTCGGCAGGGTGTACCGCGTGCAGGTGAGGTTGACTTGGGTTCCGTCAGCTGTTGTTTGGAACCCCTTACACCCCCCCTACAAAGAAGGTAGAGGTTGGTATTTTGTCAGGCCCGTACTTTGCATTGATTATTTCGCCTGTTATTTCATTGCCAGTTCCTTCTATTTCCTTTTTAATAGCATCAATTGGTGTGGAAGGATGAAGATTTCTGATAACTATTCTATAACTTCTGTTATCTTTTCTGTTGAAAGTGTGCCCAATGAGTCCATTTTCTCTTACTAGAGTAATGATTTTCTTGTAGACTTCAACATTCATGCTAGTTATTCTTAACTGGTTTCTCGTCACTATTCTATATGTGAATTGGTTTTTTTCCGTAACAGTTTCCAGTAGTTCTGTTAGTTTATGTACATCATCTACCCCATACAGAATGATTGGGGGGGGCTTAGGGACCTTTTTTTCCTTATCTTTATCACCGATATTAGTGTCTTCTGTCAAGTCTATTGGCAGGTTGCTGAATCTATTAGAGTATTAAAAAGTAAAAAATAAATTAACCAGAAAAAAATATTTCTAAAAAAAGATTTTGTTTTTTTTGTTTCTAAGTTTTCGTGGGTTCAAGTCTCGTCTGAGGACTAATAATGACAGGTCGTTTTTTTCCTTGTTTTTCGTGCTATATGTATTTATTTTGGTATAAATTTCGATCATAGTATAGTCTTCTGTATAGTATTAAAATGTTAAGAGCGATTCCGCATCCGATCCGATATCGGTATCGACAGCCGGGACGATATCGGGAGTAATTAAAATGTATGAAATATGAACCCGCTTTTCACATTGCCCGGATATCGAATATCGGATGATTAAATTTCATACATTTGTCTTGACATTAGCTTCCGATACCGATATCGGATTTAATGTGGAATCAACCACTCTGTGTCAGTGTCAAAGCAAAAGGATCTCCATCGTAACCTAAATTTCCTAACAAATAAACAAAATGGCAGCGCATAGGTTAATTATATACTAAATATAAATGAAAGAAAACGGCATTTAAACCACGTAACTCGTGATTTTTGGTTAAACAGCTACATTAGCAATGATCACGGAGGATACGTCCAGATACTACAAGTGTTTTGTGCAGACAGCAATTTTGAGTGAATAGTGAGACTGAGAACATAGTAAAAAAAAACCGAGCATAGTAAAAAAACTCACAAAGAGGATAGACAGATTGGCAGACAATAAACTTTAACTCGCATAGGACTTTAGTTCATCCGTGATCATGGCGCATATTACTGAAAATTATAACCAAAAATCAGAGGTACGTTGTTCAAATCCCGTTTTCTTTTATTTAAATAATTGTGACCACGTTAGTTCAAAACAATTACTACATTATTGTAATTTTCATGGGGATATCTTATTGAAAATAAATAAATACAGCCTAATGTTCTCTTAGATTTGCGCGAGCACTACACATTATAAATAAAACAACTTTTACGGATTTAACTCGCGTGTAATTAGATCATCCCGTAGAAACGTCGGGCAATAATAATAACAGGTAAAATCTAATTACACGCGAGTTAAATCCGTAAAAGTTGTTTTATTTATAAATACAGCCTATTATACTCCATGATAATGCAGCTTTTTTTTTGGTGAAAGAAATTTTAAAATCGGTTTATTGGTTTAGGCGTGAAGACGAAACAAATATTCAGTCACTTTAGCATTCATAATATTAGTTAGGATACAGAAGATTTCACTTCTCATCCTATCTATCTTCTATCTATAAAATAAATCCCTGTTTCCCTTGGTCACGCCATATAGAACTACTTTACCTATTCAAATCAAATAAGTTTATTTGCCTAAAGCAATATAGACGCCGCGGTGGTGGAGTGGTCAGTAACGCCGGCTACACATCGGACGGTCCGGGTTCGAGTCCTGCTAGTGGCAAATGTTAGTGTGATGAACACGATCATTTGTTCATGAGTCATGGTTGTTTATATATTATTGTAGTTTATATTTAAGTTTATTTATAAAAATATCTAGATTATGAAGTATATTTGTCCGTTATCTAGTATCCATAACACAAGTTATTAAATATACTTAATTTGTGCTAGATAATTGGTGTGAGCGTAGAAATATATTATTCTTATTCTTACTATTTCATTTATCTTTCTTTTTAATGTTTTCTAATACTTATACTTAAGAAAAATTAAGAGAATTAGATAATGGGAACAAATTTAGTGCCCACCAATAAAATAGTACATTGCTCACCAATATGGATGTTTTTGCCAACAAAAACAATTTTTGGTGAAAATTTACACTTTTTTGGTGAAAATTTACACTTTTTTTGGTGAAAATTTACACTTTTTTGGTGAACATTTATTTATTTATTAAGGAACACCAGTATCTGTTTACACCAATACATATTTGACACACATAAACTAAACAATGGCTAAGTGTAACAAACAATTAAGGTGAACACTACATGCAGTGAGAAAGAAAGAAAAACAAGAAAAATAATAAAGTAGACACACACAATTATTATAGGAATTATTTAAGATCAACAAAAAGTATATGAAAAACCAAACAAATATTAATAATCTACAAATAGCTAGAAAAAAAACTAAAAAACAAGCCTAGGTTGTTTTCTCCCGGTGCTTGGATAATTTCCTTTTGAGCTCGGTAAATGCAAGGGTGAATGCGTCAGCGAAGATGTCAAAATATTTTCATTAACTAGTCTACATGGCCTCGGTACAGGGGAATTTAATAATAATAATAATAATTTATTTCCAATAAAGAAGAACACAACACATACAATAAGAATGCAGTTACAAAGGTAAAATTTACTATCTAGGAACCTGAACCTGAATTCCTGTGTTTCAGGCAATTACGTCTAAAATAAGTGTAAAAAAAAAATTGGTTGTCTGTAAAGTCGGTTTACTGACGATAGTTGAACGTGACAACGTCTTAAGAAAATACTGATGGAATGGTAGCATTTTTCAAAAGAAAAATTTAATTTCATTTGTTTAATAGATTTCGCATTATAGTATGTATAAACTTGTAATAAAATCTCTTTGGCTATACTTTTTGTATCTGGCTGGTTTTGGTATCATTGAAAGTTTAAATTTTAAAGAACATAATTCCAAATTCAAATTAGAGAATTAGATTCAGAGCGAGGTAACGCCGCATGACGTCATGTTTTTTCGTGCGTGCAGCCGGCTCTATCGAATTATAAGACGTTGTCACGTCAAAAGGCATACTAAACAATCTTCAGAAAATTATCTCTATATTACAATATACAATGTAATTATAAAATAACATATTGCGTGTCAATGAAATAAAATACGTAAAACAAATTCGTTATTGAAGTAAGTTAAAACTACTTAAATAAAGTTAATAAATTCTCTGTCTCTTCATAGGACATGTTTTGAAGGCCATCTTGAAGGATTTTCTTACAGTTATTGAAATTCAGGGGATAAATCTTTAACATAGAATTTAATCTGTTATATAGAATAGGTCCTAAAAATGTATAAAATTTTGTCGCAAAAGCGTGTTTCGATAATATTTGAGGGCAAACAATATCTTTCCGTCTTTTGTTTATTATTTCGGTGCTGTAGGGAAGGGTTGCGTGCTGTTTTAGTACTGTATTAAGTATGTAGAGTTGACGGACTGTTAATACTTTACAATTATTGTAGAGAAGGCTGGTGGGAAAAAGGAAAGGTCGGAAAGTAGATACTTTGAGAATCGCTCTCTGAGCTCTCTCGATTGTAAGTAGCATCGTTTTGCCCGCTCCACCCCAAATTGTAATACAATAGGTTAGTATGGACTGACTTAAAGCGAAGTAAACTTGTTTAATTAATTTCAAGTTAGCGGATTGGAACCTTAAATTGACCTACGTAGGGGAGGACAGAGTGGAGCAATAGGGACTCTCATTTATCCTTTTGTAGGTTAAGTTAGGTTAGTATGTTGTTCATTTATAGACCGATTTACAGACCTCCTCACGTTATACAAAATTATGAATTCCCAACTCGATACATTTTAAGCCATGTTTCACTCAAGACGCCAACTAAGTCTAGTAGACAACATTTATTTTCAATTCCTCTCACCACCAATAATGTCACACTCCATAGCCCAATACCACGCACGTGCACATTATATAATGAATTTAATAAAGAACTAGACATATTCCACTTTAGCCTTGCCCAATTTAAAACTGTAGTACGTGGCTTATCAACAAAAATGTAAAATACCTACCTTTCAAATTTTAATTGTCAAAGAGCTTAATTATATGTTGTGCGCGATTATAGTCGATGTACAAATTTAAATTGTTATTATTCTTAGATTCTATGGTTACTAACTTATTAATTTGTATGTTGTTACTGTGCCAAATAAATAAAAACATAAAAATAAAAAAAAATTAAATACAAGCCTTGTATAATTAGAATTTTTATGAAAATTATTACAAAACCAAACAACTGTTGCTTTACAACAAGAACGCAATGAGTTGCATTCTCAACACACATGCTATCCAAGGCTCTGATCAACCACATTTGGGATAATGATCATGATTAAATCATGTATTGATACAGTATCTACGTAATTACCAAAATCTTTAATAAAGAAATAAAAATATTTATTTCAAGCATAGCTTATATTTTTGTTGTGTAAATAAAAATAAGGAAACCTAAAGGTATTAGACAATAATTAAAGTTTTTAATCATGTTTGAAACAATACATTTCGATACACTACCGCTTGTTATAAATATAGCCCTGGTACGTAGCCCAACACTCGAGCTAGGTCTTAGAGGAGTTGGAGTGGCTGAAAATCAGCGTCCTATGTCAGCACTAGCTGAGCCACCTCCATTTGCTTTCTTTGTCATGAATGCCCCCAGAGATTCGTCCCTATATTTGTACGATGTTCTAATTGTATTAACATAAGAGTATGATTGTTACCTTCTTGTTTGAAAGCAATAAACGCATTTTATTATTATACATTTTTCTTTATTTTCCTATTTAATAATTTATTTCGCTCATATGATTTAAGTTTACATGATTATTCGCATGTTACCAAAGCTTTTTTTTGTTTGTCTATTTGATTGTTTATCCGGGTTAATCTCGGACACTACTAAACCAATTTTAGTAATGTATTAGGCACAGATTTAATAGTACAAGGAGATATGCCAAGCCGGCGTTTAACTTGTGACAAGTGTATGCCCAGCCGGCATATATTGCCGCCTTCCGATAAAGTCGAGTGAATACGTACGTATGTCAAAAAGAAATATCAGTTTTTCTTTCAAAATGCCGTCCTGTTCAACTGTAACATGCAATAATTGCAGTGAATCAGTTATTTATCAAATAATTAAAAAAACTTTTTACACGTAAGAACCGAAACACTTAGATTTATATTTAAAAAACAATATTTTAACAAATAGTCCCACTTTTATTCATAAAAACATAATCGCTGTAAATTATGCGTTACTATCTTACAAATTATATTACATTGCAGCTGTACTTAACTTTCATTGCTTCGCAATCCTTAAGACGCGCGCAATGAATAGTGTATATTACGGCATGCTCAACTAGAACCATGTTATGTAGTACGGCCGCTGATCGCAACACTCGGTCTTCCTATAAACTCAGCTATTTGACCAATCTCCTTAGATTGATATATCTGTGGGGCTGCTCCAGATTCGAGCGGTTAGTCCGCTGTCCTTAAAGGTTACATCTCGCTTTATATCTTTTAATGTTAATTATCTCTAATGCAATAAATAATGCAATAAAAATAAGAATCTAAGTCAATTTGAAATAATGATAAGAAATTTTCAGTATCAAAATTACAGTCATCATGCCATTAAAAATACTTAAGCTACCAAAAATGATAATCTCAAAGATAATCACACTACCTACTTTATCGTGTTGACTCGAGGACTATCGGTGACGCAATACGTGACGTCATCATTCGTCGTTCGGAGCGTATACGAATTCTACTGAATAATTATTGTTATTTGAGCTCTGAAATCTTTAGGTATAGCTGCTGCGCTCTTTAATTTTAGATTCGTAGGAGTACTAAGTTTGTTACGATATACCTGCGGATTGGTGATTTATTCAAAGGTCATAACTCATTAGAGCCATCCGGCTCCCGCCGCCGCCTCGTGGCGATGTCCACTCGTTGTCAACCGGTTTGGATGCCACGTTGTCAACCAGTAAACGTCAAGTGGTCAACGTGTGGACATCGCGTTGTGCGAATAGATGAGTAGTTTGTCAGGCATCGTCGTGTTTGACGTGACAACGTCTTATAATTCGATAGAGCCGGCTGCACGCACGAAAAAACATGACGTCATGCGGCGTTACCTCGCTCTGAATCTAATTCTCTAATTTGAATTTGGAATTATGTTCTTTAAAATTTAAACTTTCAATGATACCAAAACCAGCCAGATACAAATAGTATAGCCAAAGAGATTTTATTACAAGTTTATTCATACTATAATGCGAAATCTATTAGACAAATGAAATTAAATTTTTCTTTTGAAAAATGCTACCATTCCATCAGTATTTTCTTAAGACGTTGTCACGTTCAACTATCGTCAGTAAACCGACTTTACAGACAACCTATTTTTCTTAATTAATTTTGAAAAGAAAACGATACGACAGACACGAATGAAAGGAGAAGGAGAGAGTTTTCCTCCCGAGTTTTGTTGCAAAAACGTGTTGAGAGACTCCATTGTTGTATTGAGAGGCTCCATTGTTGTGTTGAGAGACTCCATTGTTGTGTTGAGAGACTCCATTGTTGTGTTGAGAGACTCCATTGTTGTGTTGAGAGGCTCCATTGTTGTGTTGAGAGGCTCCATTGTTGTGTTGAGAGACTCCATTGTTGTGTTGAGAGACTCCATTGTTGTATTGAGAGGCTCCATTGTTGTGTTGAGAGACTCCATTGTTGTGTTGAGAGACTCCATTGTTGTGTTGAGAGGCTCCATTGTTGTGTTGAGAGGCTCCATTGTTGTGTTGAGAGACTCCATTGTTGTGTTGAGAGGCTCCATTGTTGTGTTGAGAGGCTCCATTGTTGTGTTGAGAGACTCCATTGTTGTGTTGAGAGACTCCATTGTTGTGTTGAGAGGCTCCATTGTTGTGTTGAGAGGCTCCATTGTTGTGTTGAGAGACTCCATTGTTGTGTTGAGAGACTCCATTGTTGTGTTGAGAGACTCCATTGTTAATTCAATCTACCATACAATTTTAATGTAGAATAACTATTTTCACTCGACATTAGCTATATGCTTAATTTGAAGCCATAACTAAGAATAATTAAGAGAGAGGGAGCGATGTGTCGCCGATGCATCGTTCTCGTTTGATCCATTTGGGACTTCCGCATGGTCATCGAGTGGTCCACGTGTAGTCAGCCCGCGGGCAAGGCGCTCCGGAGTTAATGTGGTGTCTACTTCATAGATTTCTAAACGCTCGAGGCGAGGCGGGTCGGGTACCGGGTAGCTCTAATGTGCGATGACCTTTTTTTGACGGGAAATCCGTACCCACTGTGAACTAGACAGTGTGGCGTGTGTAGGACTCTTCCGGAAATACGCACTAAAAACTATCAGTAGCTCAGACTCTCAGCCCTCCTTTATGGGGACGTTTTGGGAACGGCGCAGTGTACGCCTCGTGTCCAAAGTCTCCGGGATGATGAGTAACGTCTTAGAGTGTAATCTGTACTGTATGTTGGTTTTCGTTTGTTGACTTACTGTTAAGTAAGTGAACTATTGATAGGTTTTAATGTCCTTTATGTAGGCGCCAGTCTGGCAATCACAGAATTAATAATAAAGAGGATAATAATCTTCTATATTATTAGTTCTGTGCTGGCAACCTACCCCTCATTTTTTATGTGTGATGTGACGATAGCTGGTGCGAAAGCAGCCTTGCTGACCTGCAAGGTGCTTCTTCACGCCTATTGTTAATGACCCTGGATTGTAAGGAGGGAAACGTGTGCTGGTAGCGAATTGTATTTCTTGATGTTTCAGAAATTTTCTGTTCTTAATGTTCTGACAAACTTAGTTCGCGTTGGAATAGTAGTTTGCAATTTTGTGGATGTGACAGATATCATGTACAATTGTACACAGTACACATCCTAACTTTGAACACAAATGTAATTATCTTATTTAGGATTTAATTATCAATGATTATTGCCCATATCAGACAGTTGATTTATTGCATTTTTTCAAACATAGGTAGGTTAAAAGGCATTTACATAAAATAAAATATGAATTTTTACTACTTAGTAATTTACGTTTAGTCATTCATAAATAAATTATTTAGTAGCTTACGATTAATCATTCATACATGAAACCAAAAGATTTAAATTTACTATTATTTTAACAAATCTACTTAAAATAACTTTCTAGCTTTAAACACTATTGTGGTAGCAGTCTTCTTTATAATAAAAACCAAATTCAAAAAATTCTTTAAACAGACTTTACTAAGAATTTTTACTGTCTATTAGCGTCCCGCCTGCGACTTTGTCCGCGTATAATTTGCTTAGCCTATGTTACTCAAGGAAAAAGTAGCATTGAAATGGTGAAATAATTTTTAGTATTGGTCGAGTAGTTTTTGAGCATGTTCATAACATACAAATCTTTCCTATTCATAATATTTGTATAGATAACCCAAACACTATTTTTTTTATAAAATCAAGTAAATGACTCCATTCTACCTGACAGTAAGCAGAAGTGGAGTCCAAATACGAAGATACCTAGTGCGAGAGAAACCACCGCGCTAGCACCCTCGCCTTGACCCTGCAAGGTGCTTCTTCACGCCTCTTTTGAATGACCCAGCTAGCTAAGTGGCTTCAGCTACATGATTAACTTCAGCCAAGCAACATTCAACCATGCCGAGAACAATGTTAGTACTTTTCTGGTGATCGAGCCCAGTCCTTATTCTAGTGGGCAACCAATTAGACCAAAGAGGTTGATTAATTTATTTTTTCTTTTCCGTTTTTTAACTACGTTTAAAGGATGTACTCTTTGACTTATCAGTAATGAACACAGCTGTGTATTGTGTCATAACAATTTAAGATAAGTTATCACTGCGATTCAATGAAAAAACTATTAAGCAGTGATATTGTTAAATCGTTGATAAAAGATACTTATTATAATCTTTTTTAGCAACAACGTACAAAATTTAGACATTTTCGCCAAGCCTAATTTCCCACTTTGACTGCGACATTTGCAAATAAAGATATTAATTAATCAATTAATTAGTGTTAACGTGTAAGTGGTTCAGATAACACCGTGAATCAATTAAATTATAATAAATCAAAATGTATACGGTGAATCCGGCGAAAGTGATTGTGCCTTTCATGATAGTGTGGTTAGTTTGTTCGGTGACATTTATTTGTATGTTTTGGTGGAATATACGTAAGTAATTTTAATCTAGTGTATTTTGAAACATGTTCTATAAACTAAATAATTTTATAAATTTTAACCGACTTCAAAACTCAAAAGGGAGAAATAAAAGTTGAAAGTTTTTAACGATTTAAAATTAAATATAACTATTTTTTTTTGAGGTCGGTTTTAAATACGAATTTTAGATTTCTTTTTATTTTCATACCTACTTATATACAGTAGGTACTCTTGTTATTATTATTTATTTTAATCTAAGTCTGGCAACACATTTAACCGTCTATCTTAAAAGCTACTGAATTTATTTTGATGGAACTTTCCCATCAAAATAAATTCAGTTGCCGTCAAGCAAAATTATCGCAGTTTTGCGAGTTGTGTGCGAGTTGAGCCCTTTACATTGTGCGGTACAATTTGCAATTTTTTGTAACACCAAAAAATAAAAATCATTTCCCAGCAATATTTTTTTTGAAATATGTCTTATTTTTAACCGACTTCAAACAAAAAAAGGAGGAGGTTCTCTATTCGACTCGGTGCCAGCCTAAGCAAAATAAACTTACCTAATAGATACGAACTTGATTAATTCATTAACTACACATAATAATGAATGATGAAGATGAAAAATAATCCGCCGCTCCGTGAAGTTCGAAAATTGCAAACATTATCTTCCTTGGCTAGCTGGCACCGGCTCCAAATATATCGGAGTATGAATTATAAATAAAGAATTATAAATGTGTATCAATACTTTCCTTGGTTTTCTATGACGCTCTTTTCAACTACTTCATAAAAATATTATTTATTTCTTACTTTTTAGTTTAAATTTGTACGCATTGAAGTCGGTTTTCCTATTTTTTTTGCTAAAAATATTTTATGATGTATAGAATACGTGGTTTTCGTTTGACTGCTCATGTCTTTTACACCCAGTATAAGCTGGACTAAAATACCAAAAAACTTTTTTTGTAATTTGACTTATAGTTTTTGAGATATGCGTGGACAAACATACAAATACACAAAGATACACATTCATAAAATTTGTCATCCGTGCTTAAGCTGATATAGAGAGCTTATATATGAACATACAACACTGGGCAATTCTGTCTAATGGATAACCTCTTTTATTTCGAAGTCGGTTAAAAATGTACATGTTCCTTACACAGACATTTGTCCCTACCAGAATTCAAAGCCATTCACTTTTTACACGAAAGCGCTAACGGCAACGGCGTCGGAGTTTTATCGTATGAATACTCATGAAAATGAACAATAAATCAGATAATTCCTTCTGTTATCACATCGAATTTGTTGCCATGGAAGTTATAGTAATGACGACTTAGCGGGAGTTTCCCTTCACTTCATGTTGACTTTGCAGTCCGAAGGTTCCTGATATCGAGTAATTCTGAAAGCTTCGTGAAGCGATCACAACTTATTTGCACCTATGAATAGAGTTGGAGTTTCAATTTTATCGTTATACAATGTAATTTTTTTATTCGTTTTGTAAGAAGAGGTCTTGCCTGTGTATTTAATTTTGAAAATACCATTCAAGATACTGCACTTCGCTTGATCATAAAAAAAGAATGCTCACGAACCTAGACTAAATTGTCGTTACCAATGCTGAATTTTATTTTTTTCTACTATTTTTATATACATACTGACCGAAATTATAAGCCCTAATATTTCTAATAACTTCATAAATACAGTTATTATGAAATGTAAATACGGACGAAAAATTTGAGTCAGAATAGACGTAATTCTTCACAGTGACTCGATACTTAATAAAGTTATTGGTCAATAAACGCCTGACTTCTTCATAGTATGTAGAAAGGCACTACGTATGTCATTTTCATTCAATATTTTATAATTAAGTTGTCAAACAAAGTCAATCTATAAATATTGTAGATAACTACTACTACTATCTATACTCTCTTTGTTAAATATAAAATATATATGCTTTAAGAGACGAAAGGCACAGTGGACTAGCGGTTTGGAGCTACTTCATGGCTAAAATTAAATAGTGCTTTATTTAACCGTTATCTAGGCGCGCTAAAAAGCTGACGTCCTTAGTCACGCGGGGTCAGCGCGACCTCAAAAATAGGCAAGAAATAAAAAAAAATTAAATTTATATTCAATTTTAAGGACTCTTTATTTACCTATTAGCCATTTAGAAAAGAGCAAAAAACCGTAAATTTATTAAGGCATTATTTAAAAATATAATGTTTTAAGAAAGTACATACAAAATTAATTATGACAAATTTTAAAATTTCATTGTAATTTTTCTGTCGTTATTACGTGGGCAGAAGTGGCGCAGGTATTTGCAAGTCACTGCATGATGTTGAAAACCTTGTAACTACATAATCAGGAAAACATTTTTTAGAGGTCTAGGTAGGGTCAAAAATTTTAGCTCGTGCTAATCTACCTACATTTATCCTTCTCTTGAACTTTATAAAAGTTCTTCTGTTTATTATTGGAGTTATACACAATAAAGACATTAAGGTTGAAAATAACAAAAATAACCAAATTATAGATTATAGATGGGAATTTGCTCGAAAATACGTAAATGAGTTATTGGATGAACGTTGGTTATTTTTAGGTTAGTTGATGTAATGTTCTTCAATGTCACATAATTTTGAGTTCTGAATCATCGACTTGCTCTAACAACACTGATGATTGTTCATCAGACTTCATCTAAAACTTCTTCATCTGCGAGTATCGCACTTATTTCTTCAAGGTAAAGACTCCGCCTACTTTAGGTCATAATGAAAGATTTCTACAAAATATATTTTCCTTTTAATAAGTAAAAGTTACAGCAGACTAAAATTCATTGAAAATTACATAGTAAATATGGGTGGCGATATAGTAATTACTCTATTCATTTAATTATTATGGCTGGTGAATAAGAAACAACGCAATAAACTCATAAACCACAGCTTAAAATTTACCAATGACTTAAATATATCATTATAGGCCAATAAAATTTTAAATGAACATGTATTTATAATTTTAAAATTTTATGAGGATTACTCTATTTTTTAATTCATGTCTAGGTCATTATCTTAAGTTAATAAAAAGAAACAAGCACCAAACACACATTAAGAGACCACTCCATTTTTTCCTAGGCAATAGGATTTTAATTTCAGATGACATCCAGTAGCTTCGTGTCTAGTAATAGATATCTTATTTGATACTACTAAAAACCCATGTAATAATTAAGATTTTAGATAACATAATCACTATCTTCATTTTTCGCACTTACTTGAAAATGATTAGAAATCCGTGATAACGCATGGTAATAATGGATAATTAGACAATATGGCAAAAGTCATATTAGACAGTTTCACTGCAACTTTGACAAAGTTCGCGCGGAGCTTATCACGGCTGATATCAATGTTAAATATTCAGTTATAACTTGGATGTAGTGACGATATTACATTGTGTCCAAAATGGAACCTAATTACAATCCTTTTATGTTGTCTGTTGCAATTTTTATCGTATGCGCTGCCATCTTACTCAGCGGATTTTTCATCTATTGCTTGATTGGTGAGTACTGAAATTAAGTTCAAATCATCTTGACATGGTTGTTTAAGCGTTTGTATGTTATATCAATGGTGGCAGACAAGTTTATTGAAAATGAATTGGCACTGTTTAATGGCGCCGCTAGTTAGCGAGTCAACAGCGTTCATTGTAAAACGAGTGAATTTGCAAGCGCATACCGTATTTGGTCTTATTATCACTTACTATGAGGTAAGATAAAGGTCAAGGACGTTAATATGCACTTGATGGTGCAAAAAGAAACGAAGAAGAATGAGTGACTATAAATGCCTCTAGCAAAATCAAGCTTGAAGCTCAAGATTAGGACTATAGTGCAAGATTTTAAGACAAAAGTCATCCTTGTCCAAGTTGCATAGAAAACACACCCGAATGCACTGAAGACTCGTTACTGACTCATTATCTGTGGCATTATCGAAATAATTGACGAGGATTTATGTCAATACATAGAGACAGGTGTGTAGACACAAACGAAGTTTGGTGATAATGCGTTTATCACCCCTGTCCTTCTCCCCCACTTTGAGTTTCTTACAAAACTTTTCGCACCGTGCAGCTACATTGTGTTTCCTATTACCTTTGTAATGGCATAGTTGATGGGGAAATAAACATAGATTATTATGTCTCAATTTATTTTTGGATTACCCTGATGCCGAGGTAATAAAAACTCCTGATTCATTTGTAGTACTTACTTTTTCATTTATTTTCTATTTGGCTCGATTGACGTTCTATGGAACATTTGTGATATGAAAAAAACTCTTCTCGCGTGTTTTGAATGTGGGAAAACTCGATTTCTGATTATCATGTATTAACGATTCTAATCACACAATAAATAATCTTCCGTCGAAACACAATTTGGTTTGTACTCTGATTCATCGACGTCACGTGATGTAATGAAAAACAAAATGATCATTAAATTATATGAATGATAAGATACATTTTTGTTGCTGTCATTTATTAAAAATAGTAAATAACGATAAAGATTAAATTAGTACAAAGTAATATTGTTAATACTCTTTATTGCACTTGAAACTAGTATGACAATTGAAACAATAGTACATAGTTTGCAAGGACGGACTTATCCCTAAAAGAGAGATTGTTCTTATAAAACACTGAAATTGACGCTCTTAAATATTATCCAGTCACTTCTATTCTTAATTAATGGCGTCGCGACGCATTAAACGTACGCATTTTACCAATGTCAAGTGAAAGTGTAACTATCATCATCATCAACAGCTCATATAATGCTCCCGCCGAGCGGCTCGAACCTACCCCACATTAGGGGCGATTAGGCCTTAGTCAACCACGCTGGCCAAGTGCGGGTTGGTCGATTTCACACACATCCTAAGAATTTCTTCCTAGGTGTGTGCAGGTTTCCTCACGATGTTTTCCTTCACCGTAAAAGCGTCGATTAAACGTACATATGAATTCAAAATTTGAAAACACATTAGTACCAGTGCCTCCCGGGTGGGAGACAACGCTCTTACGCACTACGCCACCGACGCTTCTAGAAGTAGTCAAAATACAATTCAATACAGTGTTTCGACCTTTGAGAAACGTCAGAGGAGAGAACAATTCATTGAGGTCTCTTTTTCAATATAAAACAGCCATGAACCTACTGGTTAGGTTCATTTTTATGTCCAAAAAGGGTGGTACTTTGTGGAAGCCGAAAGTTTACAGGTATTTAAATTGAAACCATTTTCGTTTGTAATATAAGTGAGTTTCTGCAAACATGACTATATCACGGTCGCGGTGGAGAGATAATTTCGTACCTTTTCGCCTACTGGCAGTTGTTATAAATATTTTTACTAGCGTCAAATTTATAAAATGTAGTCAAATTTATAAAATTCTGTAAATTTTATAAAATTCTGTATCATTTATAAAATTCTGTCGAATTTGATATTTTTAATTACATTCCGTATTATTAGCATTATTCACAATGTTATGCGGAGCTCGGGCTCGTGATCACCTGGACATACCAATGCTGAAAAGAGGCATTTGATGTATCTATTTGCTTATAATTTATTACATAACATACCTACTTTACTTAGTGGATTTTATTTCAAATTCTCTAAATAAAATTGAATTCTGAGTAACAAGTAATAATTATTTATAATATATTTAGAGAATTCTAACTCGCAAATTTGCGCACGTAAACACCATATTACTTGTGGTACTTCTATGCTTAAAAGGTTTAGAAACACTAAAAGGGGTAGTAACGATACCTGTGTGAGCGAGACAGCAACATAATTGTCCAGGAGTGACAAGGATGCGTAGCGTGCTGTCAATGTCCGCAATTATCTCTTCTCTGCGACCACACTTTAGAATGAGTATCCTGGGTATGATTTATCCAAGGCTAGAACATTACAGGCTCTTTAAACGTATGGATATAATAAGGCTGATGGCATTTGTATGCAGGACCAGCAGAAGTAATAAAAAAAGGGGAGCTTCAAAAGACACTGAAGGGTCAAAGTGCACAATGAACTCACGGCCCACAGTACGTTGAGATAAGATTGTTCCAATTTCATCGAGATATTCACAATTCTACTCGGAAATCTTGACATTGCCAAAACTCGCAACAAAACTGCAACATGAGATTATGAGAAATTCATTATCGTTTATCTTTGTATTTTAATCGAACGCCTGTTTTTGATTCATCGTCACGTCGTCAACTGAAAAAAATTGTGCAAAAATGTCGGATCTGTTATACTTTGTGCCAATTGTGTTTATATTGTCCGCTTATGTGATTACATATTGTGTGCTGCATTGCCAGGCTCTTTGCTGTGAGTACGAGTTTTTTTTATACTTGTTATAGTGAATCAGACGGCTCATTCCTAGTGGCTAAACTATTATAATGTCCTCATAGCCAAACTTTGCTAAAAATATCTACATCATGTACCTATTTATCTCCTACATGGTCATGGTAGCCTGGTAGGTACTTGAGTTTAGAAATATATATATCCTAGAGAAATAGACAACATTGACATGTTTCATGGGCGCATAATACTACTGCATTTTTCTCAGAAATGCCACACGCATAATGTAAATACTAGGAAGAAACACGATCTGGTTGTATATAAAACTCGTCTCCACAGAATAAACAATTCCTTTGTGGGCCAATGTATACGTTTTTACAATAAACTTCCGATGAATATTAGAGATTTGCCTAATCACAAATTTAAAAAAATTGTTAAATCTAAATTATATAAAAAAGCATATTACAAGATAAATGATTATAAATGATCCAAATGCGTGGGAGTAAAATCTGCCCAAAATTTACGCATTTAAAATTGTAATTTATTCATTGATATATCTATTGACTGTAATGATGTTTTGAATTCATTACCAAATTGTAAGCTGTGGAGTTTCTTTCGCCATTTCTTCTCCATGTCAGCATAATAATAATTATTTAAGTAAAATAATTATTTCGTCGAAATGGTGGTAGGGCTTTTGACGATTTAAAAGTACTTAGCAAAGTCCATTTAAATAAAGAGCTTTTTCATTTCATTTTCATTTCATTACTAATTAATACACTAATGTAATATTAAATAAAATATCATGATGTATATATGCTGAGATGAAGGCTGACAGGGTGGTATGGAAGAGAAAAACATACTATGCCGACACTAAATATTGAGAGCAGGGCAGGCAATTTATGATATTAATTGAAACTAGTTTGGCCACAAGCAAATAGAATTCTTCGTCGCCAAATCAGTTTGACTAAATAGTTTGGCAACCGAGGAATGAGCCAATCCAAATAAACAAGATACACCCTCACCTGTCACAATTTACGAAAATCCCTTATTCAGACACATTATATTTATACACTCATTTAACCACCTACGCTTTGTAGTGATTCGCCTGCTGAATTGGATCAAGGATTCGATCCCCAGAAGAGCACAAATTTGTACTTAGTTCGGTTGGTGGAAGGACTTTTTTTACATCCGCCTGGCTAATCTACATCTTATCAAAATCTGTAATAATTAATGATAAGATAAGCAGTCAATCTGAGGTTGAGGGTTCCAAGTGGAGCTGGATCCTATCTTAAGCCCAATCGTCACTTGCCATCGGATGAAATGAAGGTCACTGTCAATAATAAAAAATGACTTAGGCCCGTATTACAGAACGACACTCAGAAATCAATCACGTTTTGAGAATTGTTTGTCACTTTCTATCAAACACAAATAGATAGAGATGTAAGACGTTCAGTACGGCGTTGTTCTTGAGACTCATTCTATAATACGAGCTTTATACGCATAAGGAGTGTCTCCTGAGTTCTTGGTGTTCACGTGTTGAGAGACTCTATTTTAACTCAATCTACCGTACAATTGTCTGTTACTTTAATTACATTTTCACTTGACATTGGCGAAATGTCAAAAATGATAATAACTCAGGCATAGCCCGTGACAGATTATGAAGCACCAACTCAAAGCTGAGAGATAAAAAAACAAAAAAAATATTAATATATTTTTTACAAAAAGACGACCAAAACATTTAAATTATCCTACAGACAGCCAGAATAGATAATTTATAATATTTAATATGCTATTGGTTAACTTGGCTTAGCCCGTCAGTAAGGAACATAACAACCAGCACCAGCTGAGAGTTTTAAATAAACAAAAAGTAAATAGCTACAGTTATAGCGAGTACAAGTGTGGGTTGGTCAACTTCACACACAACCTAAGAATTTCTTCATAGGTGTGTGCCGGTTTCCTCACGATGTTTTCTTTCCTTCACCGTAAAAGCGTCGATTAAACGTACATATGAATTCAAAATTTGAAAACACATTGGCACGTGCCGGGGTTCGAACCAGTGCCTCCCGGGCGGAAGGCGACGCTCTTACGCACTACGCCACCAACGTGTAATGTTCGATTACACATAAAACCACATTTAGCAGTATGAACCAGTCAGTGTATATAAATAGTGCCAGGTACTCTATCACCATGTGATTCCGGCAGAGTAGCATCAGCCCATATTCTCGAATGGGTGTCGTAGAAGGCGACTAATGGATCAGCAAAGGAATATTGGTCTCCTTATACTCTCTCCACTAATTAGCATTGGGCAAGCGTGGTGGACTACTGCCTCAACCTCCTTCGATGACAAGGAGAGGCCTTGTGTCCCAGCAGTGGGTTGAATTATAAAGGCTGTTATGATGATGACTCTATCACCAATATAAAGAGGTATCAAACACAAAATGTGAACTAACTAACTAACAACAGCCGACAATATAACTTCATCTGATCATTCAGCATCACGGCAATGGAATGAATAAAAATAACCAGCCGTTAAAAAACGAAAAATCGAAATACAATAATTAGTAATTATCTCAAAACTCTCACTGCGCGTTCTATCTACAACGTCAGATTATAATTAATCTATATTGAGTTACGGTATCACCGAATTCGCTAGTCTGTGCCGATAGGTCGTAAAGTCAACATAATACCTAAACTTTCCTTTTATTAAAAAAAATGGATTACGTTGTGTTGTTCCTGCCTTTTGTAGTGTTGTGCCTTGTGTACACAATTACGTGTATCTGCCTGCATTGCTGTGATATGTGCAGTGAGTACGCCATCTATTGATAATTTAATACACTATTAGAAGGAAATTAAATTTTACACTAAGAACCCAATGAACATCCTTAAAACGTTACTTAAATATCTGTCCTTTGAAAGATTTATTAGTTTATTTCTATAAGTAATTGCGTTACCTATGAATTTTAACTAATATCAAGACAAATTAACAATATTACTCTTAAACATAAATGCGCCTTGAAAGGTATTGCAATCATTATAAACAACCAAAATCATCTATTATTAAGCATCTTCTACTTGTCTATAACAAGTGATTATAATGTACATAATTATATTATAAATTATCCAATTTTTATATATCCTCGACATATTATAAGTTTTATCTACGAGATTTTTTTTAACGTGTAATAAAAGGAACACAAACGATCTCTTGGCTAGGTACATACTTTAAAATTTTACCAACTAATCAGTCTCTTTACTATGGGAATCAAGTGTTCGGAAAGTTATAATTTGTAAATCCCAAAAAATGCAGCCCAAAGCAAATATTCCACACGGATTAAGTGGCGGGCAAAAGCTAGTTATATGACAATGGGTATTATCATTTTTATGTAAACTATAAATCATATACAGATAATATAGGTGACATTACAATTTAAGTACTGTTATTAAGTTTTATAGTGCTATCGAGTTTATAATTCTTCAGAATTATCCACGCGGATGACTGGTAAAAATAAATTATCAATTCGGTTGACGTTTTCTAATATTATCGTGTATCAGGTGATCGTTTACAAGTTGATCCAAATAGTAAATATCAATTTTGTTTTAGAATAATCCACCCTTTTGTAAACTAACCCTTGTAGGTTTGTTCCGCAATCTTCCGTGTAAATTGAAGTATACTATAATCTCTTAAATACTATAATCTATAAATTGAAGCATCTTATAATCTGAAGACATCTTCCTATCTATCTACTAACGTTTCATAAGTAAGTGAAATAATGGTGAATTTCACTATTTGGATGTTTTTTGTTTTCACTTGGAACAAATAATTTTATTGTTTAATTTCAAAATCACAAAGTCATCCCATTTTAAGTTATTTTTATTGTACTTAATTTCAATTTCAAAGTTCTACAAGTATCAATAAGAATGGAGTAACATAGGCAACATAGACAGCGATCGATAAATTAATGGCGAATCGGTCGGAAAAGTCAATAAGGTAAACAATTAGGGGGGGCACACGGACTAGCCGCTCCAAAGAACACCACAGTCAAAGAACACTCAATAAGGTAAACAATTAGGGGGGGCACACGGACTAGCCGCTCCAAAGAACACCACAGTCAAAGAACACTCAATAAGGTAAACAATTAGGGGGGGCACACGGACTAGCCGCTCCAAAGATCACCACAGTCAAAGAACACTCAATAAGGTAAACAATTAGGGGGGGCACACGGACTAGCCGCTCCAAAGAACACCACAGTCAAAGAACACTACATTTTTGTAGTGTTGTTTTTCTGTTGGTGAGTAAGGTTGCCAGAGCTCCACAGGGTAGGGAAGGGGACTATGGTTGTCAGCTCGCGAGTGTTACGTCAGTGTTACAAGCGTCTATAGGCTACGGTGGCTGATTACCACCAGACAGGACATAATATGCATGTCTGCCAACCAAATATGTACCTAAAAACTCTTATGCTGTGATAATATTTGACGCCGTCGTGGTGGAGTGGTCAGTATAGCTGCCTACACATCAAGCGAATCATGGTAGAGGCAAATATTTGTGTGACGAACACGTATATTTTGTTTGCGAGTCATAGTTGTTTACATATTTATTTAAGTTTATTTATAAAAATATCTATAATTATTACGTATATTAAATATGTCCGTTGTCTAGTATCCATAGCACACGTTCTTAATGATACTTACTTTGGGCTAGATAATATTGGTGTGAGCGTGGAAATATATTATTATTATTAATATCCAATATCCTAATAAAATTTTCTGTCAACGTGCCACCTCTCTTGGGTTTTGAAAGAGATGAGATGAAGCACCCTCTAGATCGGAGGTGGCCAGAGCGAGCATTTTAATCTCTTTTTCTGGAGACATCTCTTAAGTCTACTATAAGTCCGCTTTGCATGCTAATTCTGCTTCTTTCTCTGGGTCCAGGACGTCTGGATCTAATTCCGGTGGACGAGACATAAACTAGATGGGCTGTTTTTTTAAAATAAATAAGCATAAAATTTATTTTTAGAAGGAGCTCACGCAATGAGAAATAAATTTATTCACAACTAGCTTCCGCCCGCGACTTCGTCCGCGAGGACATTTTACATTTTACCCCCTTAGGGGTGGAATTTCAAAAATCCTTTCTTAGCGGATGCCTACGTCATAACATCTACCTGCATCCTAAATTTCAGCCCGATCCGTCCAGTGGTTTGGGCTGTGCGTTGATAGATCACTATGTCAGTCAGTCAGTCAGTTAGTCACCTTTGAATTATATATATTAAGATTTTAGGAAGTTTGCGCGGTGAATGCGCTAGTACCTCATTATGAATTATCAATTTTTGATATCAGTTATCTAATCATATCTGAGGTGATAGAGTTGGGGGACTAATGAGCAAGACTGTGTCAGGTGCTTTATGCCATTTTTTATGACAATATCATTTAAAATAAGCAAGGAACTAGTCTCCACTTTAGTGGAAAAAGTCGTTTGGTAGACTTTTTCTTCTTTGAGTTGAGAGAAAGGCCAGGGTAGTAGAGGTAGGTGCTGTTGTGACGACGGCCCCTTCAACCTGTGCTAGACCTCTCTATTATATTCCGTGTGCACTAAGGTCACAAGTCTCTGCCGCACTGTATAGGCTAGTGTGTGGGACTCTCAGAGAGTTCCCAGAAATACCCACCATTCAGTTCTTTGTGGGAACGTTTGGGGCCGCCCGACCGAATGGCAGGCCGGGCTGTGCCTGAGGGAGATTGCTCTAGGACACTAGTCCTAGGGAACTCCCTAAGAGAAGAATCCCCAGACAGGAGGCCTCCGGGGAGCCACTCCATTCGCAGGCGTTACTTTATTATTACTTAGAGAAGATTGGCGGTCGTTGCCGCCTTCTCCTGCCCGTTGGTCTACGCCAAGTGGAAACGGCTAGAGGATCTGCGCCACTTCTGTGTAGAAGGGTGCAACCAACAGCCTCCCAAGTCATGCTTGGCAATGAGATGTCTGCTCCACCGAGCGCTGCTCTTAATCATGTATATAACGGTATTTTCTGGTGTTCTGTCATCATATCATCATGACAGCCTTTCTAATTCGACCCACTGCTGGGACATAAGGCCTCTCCTCATCGAAGGAGGTTTAGGCAGTAGTCCACACGCTTGGCCAATGTGGATTGGTGGACGGAGTATAAGGTGATCTCTACCCCTTTGCTGATCCCTTAGTCGCCTTCTACGACACCCATTGGAGGATATGGGGTGATGGTATTCTACTCTGCCGGCACCACACGGCAATGTTGCTCTGTTGTGGCTAATAATTACATTTTTAGACATTAGACTTTAGAGAAATAAATTCGTAAACATTGTATTTAGTTACCACATCGAAGCCATATGAAACCGTTACGTGAATAAGTAGATTATCTTTTACTTTCACCTTGGAATTTATATTACTCAGCAAAACTAAGGATTGTGGCCTAACTAAAAGTAGATAACCTTCAACTCAAGTCATCCCAGGAACAATTTTATTCCTTACTTTAATTAACGAATCTTCAGTGGTAGTACCTGAATATAACTATAAGATTTTAACGAATTTTCAAACGCCTATCTATTTTATGTAACAAAGTTTTTCTGGTGTATATTGGCCACTTGTTAGTAACAGGCGTACAACAAAAAATGTTTAGAAATATTTTACAAGTTTCCAATAATTTTTTGGTAAGTTTTATTCAAATTCGCTTATTAAATGCCCAGGAAGGACGTTATAATTAAAATCAACTAAAGAATTCAATTGAAGAACGGAAAAACAAAAAAGCAACCCTGTTTAAAATAATAAGTATTAGGTAACTGAAATTTAAAATACAATGAATAGAACATCATCATAACAGCCTTTATAATTCGACCCACTGCTTTAGGCAGTAGGCGAGGTTTAGGCAGTAGTCCACCACGCTTGCCCAATGCGGATTAGTGGACGGAGTATAAAGTGATCATTACCACTTTGCTGATCCATTAGTCGCCTTCTACGACACCCATTGGAGGATTTATGGAATATGCTGTTCTACTCTGCCGGCTTCACATGGCTGAAGAGAAAAGAAAATAATCAATTTTATTTCGTATTTTTTCTTTAATAATAGTATCTACTAACAAGCAACAATGACTACTGGACAAATGCTAGTTATAAATCAGTTAAAATATTCACGTGATTAAAATTAAATTAGTTAGGTGGTAGTATGTTTCTAATTAATAGCTCAAAAACTACTGGACAGATTTGAAAAATTCTTTCACCATTAGAATGTTATAATATTCCTGAGTGTCTACTTTATTTAATTCTACGCGAACCAAGTCGCGGCCGGAGCGCTAGTTAGGTCGAATACCTGTGGAAGAGACACATGGAAGTTCTCATAAGAAAATTGAACTTAACACGTTGACTGTTCAGGCCAAATCGAATTAACTCCTAATGACGTCCATTAGTACTTATCGGATTATTTGATATTTATTTACCAATTTTTTTATGTAACTGAGACGTTCATGAAAATAAAAGACATTTATTTCGTATACCCACTTGCGTCACATGTGATGCATGAACGTGGGATTGGGTATATAATTGTATCATATGTAATGCAGGGACAGTTGACGTGTTAAGCTACTGTTACACAAAACGACAGTTTTATTTTTAATTGCATACGTCAATTTATTTTTCAAATAAGCCGCTCAATGCACTGTCGAGATTTCAGCGCTATCGTTCTACCAAACAATAAAACAATTTGTTTTTATCAATGAGAAAACTGTGTTATCGTTGCAATCTTAGGAGATACGCATGTGTTTAAATAAATAGTAAATAAGATACGGCAATGAAGCAGTTAGCTACAAAAAAAATCATTAGCTGGCATTCTTACCTCTCGCTCGTGGCAAGCACACGCGTTCAAAAAAACTGTACTTATGAAAGCTATTACTAAATTGAATAAAACAGATTATTTAAAAGTGAACTTTATAAAATTGAGAAGAAGTGACTATTGTGTGAATTGAGTCAAACCAGTGATATTGTTTGGTAGCATTTCTTTTTCAATTTCAATAATGGAAAGTCAAGATCTGCAGGAGTTGGCCAAGAACGAAGCAGGGTTAGACGTTGCGAAGACCCTGGGCCTTCTGCCAATGTTCCTGCTGATAGCTGTAGTGGTTCTTAGGATCTCATGGGTGTTATATCGAAGTACGTTAGGTGAGTTGCTTATTGTTAAAAATACTGAGATTTCCATTTTATTTAAATGCAAAATGTCATATGAATTTTTAACTTTTAGATGCCTCATGATAAATACCATGAAAGACGCATCAAGTTTATATATTTATGATTTTAAGAGAAATTTTAATGACTTGACTGGACTTAATGGGAAATAAATGATTGACAAAGTACTAATGTGATTTTTAACTGTAAATAATTTAGTGAAAAACTACATACAAAAACAGCCATATATATCAAAATACTAAAAAAAAATTTTTTCTATTTTTTATAACGCTTTTAAATATTACCCGATTTTTTGAATTTTGATATATATGGCTGTTTTTGTTATTTTTTTTAGCTCTAGAAAAAAAATATAACGGTAGTTAGAATTTGTTTATAACAAATTGTTAAGTTAACAAACAATGAAATTATTGATAAAAAAATTTTTTTTTTCTATTTACCTATGAAGAAATGCCAATTATGATTTTTAAAGAAAAAATCATTCCTTAACTAATTATTTAAACAATCGAAATATAAAAAAAACGATTATAAACAATAAAAAAAAATATTTAAGAAAATTTTTTTTTTTAAAAATCATTATTTTGCCACGACAACACAATGGTAAAAAAAAATTCTTTAAATATTAAACTTGTCTATTTGTTTATAAACAATTTCTTAACAAATGATGTAAAAAAAAAATTTCCGATGTTACTTAATGCCATTGTTGGATAAGAAAGCAGCAATAATATAACATTTGTTTAAAAAAATTTTTTTAATAACATTTCTTAGACTTTTCATTTTTTGTTAACTTTAAAAAATTATTATAAACAAAATAATTAACTTTAATAAACTTTTATCGCGGGATCTTGTTAAGTATATATATAAGAAGAGCTCCACAGAGCCAAAAATTTATAGGTTTATTATTTAAATTTTTATGTCGTCATTTATGAAAACGGAGATAGGAAAAAAATTCGTTAATTAACAATTGCATAACTTTTTGAAAAATGAATTTAAAAAATTTTTTCCAACGGGAATATATTCTTTCAAGTATCTGGATGACACCATAATTTATTTAAATTTTTAAATTCATATTTGTTACTATAAAAAATAATTTTATGTAAGAAACTGTCTTTAACGGCAGTGCGCCCATGCCGTAATGGCTGCGCGGAACCCTATTTTCAGCGTTAAATTAAAGTTATAAATAATAGAGGTAGAGTTCCGAGAGCTGGGACTTTTTTTTTGGAAATTTCCTCCTCTTTAAGGACCTTTTTTCCAAATATCGTAAATATTAATAGTTTATGAGTTATTAACAAAAACGTAAATACCTCTTTTTTTTCATCTTATTTTGTTAATAACAATTGCAATTTTTTACGTGCAGTAAAATCCTCAAAACTCATTTTTCTAGAGGTCGTTCCGAATCCAATGAGCTATTGCTCATATTTTTAGGAGCTTTATCTCTATTTTTCACGTTTTTGAACTTGTTGACTGGACTATAAAATCTAACTACTTCTTTTAAAACTGCTAATTTTTCTGCTGTCACTGCTTTGTGCCGAATAAATTGTTCTAGAAAGAAAAAGTCTACTGTTATATTTGCCGTGAAATAACTCTCAACAAATCAGTTTGCCAAAATTAGTACCTAACGACTTTTCGTCCTTCTTATTCCGTGGATGTCATAAAAGCCCACTGAGGGAGACTCTAAACCCGCGCAGAACATCGCAAATCGAAGCAACCGTTCACACCGTGTCAGTAAACCCTCACAAAATTCCCAACGAGGATTTGTATCAGACTCTAGAGAATATAATAAAACTGGACAAAACCTAATAGTTGTCAGCCTGTCACGAATATGAAAGAAGCAGTAAACACAAAAAGCAAAAACAACCAGAAAAGATGTATACTCTAAAACCTCTAAACCTTCTCATCGGTCTCGGATACGGTAGTATTATTATAACAGTTATTTTTAGTTATACTATCTTTAAGAAACTAATATCGATAATCATAAACATAATTTGGTTTAAATGACCTTTATGTCTCTATTGGGTTGTTAATCCGGTTTTCAATATAGATTATTAATTTGAAATGCAATTGAATATTATTGCAACAATTAAAATAAACCGGACTAAATTTTATTTTGAGCGTATTAGCAAGTTATAAAATACTTAAACATAACCTTTGTTAGATTTCTTTATAAAGTCGACGTTTATGTAAATTTAATTACATTATTGTTCTCCATCTTTTATATGAAATGCATTTCAATAATTAGCTTTTTAATTAATATTTATTAATATTTACATACATAAAATTACAATCAATAAAAATTAGAGAAATACACACTACCTATCTTGAGCCACCAAAAAAATCTGAATTTGTTTCAAAATTTTACCGTCTATTCCAAATATTGAGGTTGGCACTGACCGCAAAAAGCATATTGATTCTTTAAACATAAAATTTTTATTTCCCTTCCCTTAGTTTTGAAAGCGTTTTTTTTATTTAAAAATAATTTTTTTATTGCTTTTTAGTGTTGTAAGTATAGAAATTTTCAGAAAACTATCTCAAGATAATTTAGACATACAAGTAAAGATATCTTCGATTTCCCGCATTATAGGATAACTCAAATAAAATGGAACCACATGACAAAAAAGAATCATCAAAATCGGTTCACCCAGTAAACAGTTATGAGGTAACATAAAAAAAAACATAGTTTACTCCCTACTTTTTTGAATTCGGTTAAGAAAAACGTCACAAAGACGAAATATCTAACAGCAATAGATCCAGTCTTTCATCAAAATATCAAATTTGCGCTACTTAATTGCTTTTGTTCATTTTATATTTTGTTTGTTTCCTATTAACCTAGATGAAAAATTGGATAAGGTAAAGAAATTAAATCAAACTTGAATAAAGAGTCTAGACTTAATTACATATACATATATCAGCTGATTCTCCGATACAAATAACGGGGATAATATTACAGATAATGAAAACAAAAGAAAAAACTAGATCAGATCAGATATGTTGTAATGAGACATAAATACATTATTTCAGCCAATGTCCGATTATCCGGAGAATTCTTATCTGAAGTATAAATACTTGTAATGGTTCTGCAATATAATTATTATTATTGTTTAGGCAATTCGGGACTTTTTGCGTCACTGCGACCTATAAAGATCTATTGTGACTAGCCTCCAAGTAAGTCCTATTGAGGCCTTACATGTACTCCTTTAACTGGGCACTTTCTAAAAATGATAAGATATTCCTAGCTTGGATTGTTTTGATATCGTCTGGGTCGAGAATGTGTCACCCCAAATGTCGGCTTTTTTTTGAATGAGAAATTCACAAGAGTACAGGAGGTGTACTGGTGTTTCACGCTCCTGTTCACAGAATCTGCAAGCATCAGTATCTTTTAGTCTCATATTGTAGAGATGTCTGTTCAGCTCGCCGTGGCCAGTCAAAGCCCTAATCAACACGATCAGGTTGCCCCTGTTAAGCTTCAGTAGCTCGTCAGTGCGCTTACGAGAGTATGGTTCCATTAGTGCTTTTGAGTGTGTTAACCCAGGCGTTTTTTACCAGTCCGCTTTTGCCTCTTGGAGGAGGTGGGTTTTTAAGTATTGCATGGCCTGGTTCTTTGAGATACCACAGAAAGGTTCTGGGCCAAACTGTAGACCTTGAGCCCCAGCCCTTGCTAGCTCATCGGCCTTTTCATTCCCGAAGATTCCGGAATGACCCGGTACCCATTTGAGGGTGATCTTGTTTTGTTTCCCAAGGTCTGCAATATATTAAAAAAAATATTACAAAGTTTTATTCGATTTGATTGATGGTAAGCTTCAAGTCTGCCTAGCATCAATTAGTAGAGCACAGCAGACTAGCCGCTTCAATAGATGGAGCACTCAAACTGGTGTAGTAGCTTACAGAAGACCACAATCAAATAACACTACATTTTTGTGGTGCTGTGTTTCTGTTGGTGAGTAAAGTTGCCAGAGCTCCACTAGGAAGGGAAGGAACTAGTGTTCGTGACACATGTTGCAAGCTTCTATAAGCTACGCTGACTGGTAACCAGGCAGGCTCTATGCTTATTCACCAACCAAATAACATAAAAAAGTGAATGAGAACTAGGAGAGAGGTATGGTTCTGACTTGGTACGATGATGGTAATACGACTACTTCTCAGTCTAAAGGTTTATTAACGATTGTTGTAGTTGGATTATTGACATTTGCCATAGGGTTTCACCAAAATTTTATTGCTTATTCTGACAGATTTACAAGAACAGAAGTATTTACATATTACTAAAGTGAGCTTAGTTTGAGCTCTAGTCTTTTCTATGTACATGGAACCGAGACCTGGAGTGTGAGAAGCCGTGACAGCAGTAAAATAGTCTTCAAGATGTTGTCTCTGTGTAGATTGCTCCGTTATCCTTGGCCTGACAAGAGAGCCAATGAGGTAGAATAAAAAATATAACCAAAGAATTGCTCGCAGGCCTAACATACTGCTTTGGTTTCAGTTACAAAGTCAAAGTATATTTTGCATCAGCCCACTAGGATCGAGAATTGTGGCGTAGCATGAGCTAGGCCTATATCCAACACTAGGTGTGTACAGGCTGTTGACACACAGAGAGGCGTACCAACAATTATTCATATCCCCGTGTGTAGGTACTGTCTCGTCGACTAAAAGAAACATAAAAATTGGCTTTATCAGTGTTGTCTGTTGTCGACTGTTTCACAACTCACCCAGTCTGTCTGTCATAGTCAAAGACGTTACATCTTAGTCAAATCAAACACATGCAACTTGGACGCCGCAACACCGTGCTTGGGAAGTCCTCAAACCTATAGTATAGTTCAGGTTGTTTCTGCAGATAATAATTTCTACCTCACAGTTGTACTGTCTAAATAATTTTGTCATGCAGTGCCCAATGATGTTAAGGACGCCCTTATCAAAACGGAAATATCACATTCATGATTTGCATCAATAGATTTGGTCTCAGTTGAAAAGGTGATTCAAATCTTGATATTTTGAGATGATAAAAATGATTCATTTGCTATTTTTGGAATTAATCAATATTTCTATCTAGCATTTGGTTCAGATAGACAATTTCAGTCTTTTATCGTTTATCTCCATATTGCATATTATGGTTCCAAATTAACATTTTAGCATTGACATAATTCTGTGCCCTATTTTTGTCACTTTTGATCAGCCATTGTATCTTAGAAAGGAAGAATCCAACTTTGAAAACCACTTCACTAATTACCACTTTGTACCATTTTGTTTTCGTTTGGATCGGCCCGATTTGATTGCGTTTTAGAATAAGATTGCTGAATAATTTAAATTCAATTATCATCATCATCAACAGCTCATATAATGTCCTCCGAGGGGCTCGAGCCTACCCCACATTAGGGGCGATTAGGCCTTAATCAACCACGCTGGCCAAGTGCGGGTTGGTCGACTTCACACACAACCTAATAATTTCTTCATAGGTGTGTGCAGGTTTCATCAATATGTTTTCCTTCACCGTAAAAGCGTCGATTAAACGTACAATTATGAATTCAAAATTTGAAAACACATTGGTATGTGGCGGGGAACCGGTGCCTCCTGGGTTGGAAGACAACGCTCTTACGCACTACGCCACCGACGCTTCTATTAAATTATATGTAGTTTCAAATACAACAACACCTGCAAATGCCCAAGTAAATACTAGGTATTGTATATCTATTAATTAAGGTTAATTAGCAAAAGGAATTAGGTACTGTGGTTATCATTCCAAATGTGGCTCAGGCTGTCTGGACAAATCTTCAAAATAGCTTACATTTAAGTAGGTCAATAGGGCATTTTATGTGACGGCTAACCACCCTTACTTCAGAAGAGGTGACGCTACAGAATCTTAGATAATCGATCGAAACTGTGTCCAGCCAGCTTGAAAAACCACTTTTTGCTGGTCTCTCAATCTCGGTAACGGAAGTGATTTTGACGACTTTTTGCATGTCAACGGGCGTCACATAAATTTGTGACGGGCATCGAGCTAAAAGTTTCGTGATACGTACAGCGGTTTATTAGAAAAATGCAAAAATCTGTGTCCAGCCAGCTTGAATTTACGTATAAAACTTCTGGCTGGCACTTCTGAATCTCGATAACGGGAGCGTTTTCGAATATGGTTCCTCTACTAACTAAATGTGACGCAAGTTGTGACGGTAATAACGTTTGATTTATGGCGTCACGTGTAATGGTTTACGAGAAATCAATTAAAAACTGGTGTCCAGCCAGCTTGAAGTTCAAGCTGGCTGGACACACATATCTCCGCTGCCTGATGGTCTACGGCCTTCGAAATATGTTCAAGTTTTTGTGACGGGGACGATAATGATAATCTGATGTTGTGACGGAGAAAGTTTACGTAGTTTTAAAGATATTGATCATTAAATTTTTTCCATACAAACATCTATTAATAATGTTAGGTGACCATAATTTTACATAAATAAAGGATTTCTTTTTAATCGACTTATCGGCCGGTTGTGGCCACACCTGCATTGTATTTGATTTTTTCCGTGAGAATAGGTTTTCCCGCAGTAAAAAAAATTAAATAAAAAAAACCGCCTTCAAAACTAAAAACGGGAGAAATAAAAGTTTTGTTTATAAAAATCTAAATGTTTTTAGAGGTCGGTCCCGAATACAAGTGACAACGTTTATTTAAAATATTGAGGTTGGCACGACAAAAAAATTAGATTTTTATAAACAAAATTTTTATTTTTCCCGTTTTTAGTTTTGAAGGCGGTTTTTTCCTCCTTTTTGTGTTTTAAGTATAGAAATTTTCAGGAAACTACTTCAAGATCTTACCTACTACCTACGAACTACCTCAAGACACACAAGTGATAAAATTATGATATCATCAATGTCAATTAAATAGGCATTATTAGGGATAACTCAAAAACTATTTGTCAGATGTCGATAAAATTTAAATGGGACCCCATGACAAGCACTAGCTTCCAAAGGTCAAAAGAATCTTCAAAATCGGTCCACTCAGTAACGAGTTATGAGGTAAGAAACACTAAAAAAACATACAGTCGAATTAATAACCTCCTCCTTTTTTGAATTCGGTTAAAAAAGCGTAAATAAGTGTTAATTCAAAATAATAATTGACTACCAGCGCTGCCTAAAAAGAGCCCCCACTTATTATTTTGTGTTACTTTTTGCCCATCATTAGTTTTTACGAGTTGAATAGTCAGATTGTCAGAATAGTTTTCTTTCCTAATTAAGTCCACCATTTGTATATCTACTGGTAAGAATTTCGAAATAAGTCTCCTTTTTTGGAGGTAGAGGAGGGTGGGGGGAAGGAAGGGAGGGGGTGGAAGTCGCCCCCCGTAAATTTCGAATGCCGGAAATGCTTACTTTTTTTTATAAAAAATTTACCTCAAAATATACGAAAAAACCCTAACCTACCTATCACCCAGCTATTTAGGTGCATAAAACACTAGACACGAAAACTCGAAAGCAACCAACGGAATGACGCAATTTAACGCTGTCAGAAATGTCAAAACTATTATCAAAATAGTGGATTGGCGTTTCGTTTCACGCGTTTTAGTACTTCAAACTAACTTCAAAAGTTTTAAAATCTTATCATAACCTAAAAAAGTATAGAAATTACGTTTTGTTTCACGCAATCACAATACAATAAATACTTTTAGGGTGATCTTACGGAGCTTCCTTGAGCCCCCTACACATTCAGTTTCCTCAGATTCAGGCGACTCGTTTCGAAGTCCGACCCTATCTACTTACTCTCCGATTAGGGGCCAGGCTTCCAAGTGAAAGCTTTCGAAATGCAACTGGGATATTCGCTAGGATGAAGATTTGTACCCACATCTACTATTTTTTGTGCAATAAAGAATAAATAAGGTACCTAATTAAAATAAATGCTTTACCGTCGTTAATTTGATTTCTTTTTTCCCACTTCAATGAGAAAATATTAACTATCATTTTTTTGAGAAAACTCAGAGTAAGTACCTAGTCGTAGGGCGCGCCATAATCGGTATAGCATGCGGGTGATGAAAGAGTCTGATTCAGAGGAAGAGAACATAATTATGATTCGAACAGTTGTCCTAGTAGTACCAACTTTAAGCAACAGATGGCGACACCAACATCAACTACCTACCTATTGAACCCAAGTCGGTCTGCGGCAGCGTATGAGCACGTTCAGAAATTGTTCAGTATCTTTTCGTGACCAAGATATTTCCTAAAAAATATTTTTACAGTAAAATATAACTAAATATACTTAAAATATTTTTGACTCTCTTTGCCGGAAAGTATTTACTTTTGATAGAATTTTTAGAAGAAAAAAGAAACCATTGTATCCTGTGTTGCTATAGCATTATTTATGCAATAGCATTAATTATTTATGCTTACCATGAAAAACACCAATACTTACCCACTAAAAAGAGTAGTTATCTGCACGTAAATAATCAATAACGCAAAAAATTACCCCCTTTCAACACCTCTACGCTTTTGTCTTCTATCGATTAAAATATCTAGGTACTGTAAATGTAGGTTAGTAGGTAGGTATTAATATCACCAATACACGTATTTTCGTTCATTAAAGCCTTAAAATAATATACTTGTTTCTACATAAAACCTACAATATTGGTAACCCTACTGCAGTGTTTGTATGAAAATAATTTAACGATCAATATCTTTGAAACTACGTAAACTTTCTCCGTCACAACATCAGATTATCATTATCGTCCCCGTCACAAAAACTTGAACATATTTCGAAGGCCGTAGACCATCAGGCAGCGGAGATATGTGTGTCCAGCCAGCTTGAACTTCAAGCTGGCTGGACACCAGTTTTTAATTGATTTCTCGTAAACCATTACACGTGACGCCATAATTCAAACGTTATTACCGTCACAACTTGCGTCACATTTAGTTAGTAGAGGAACCATATTCGAAAACGCCCCCGTTATCGAGATTCAGAAGTGCCAGCCAGAAGTTTTATACGTAAATTCAAGCTGGCTGGACACAGATTTTTGCATTTTTCTAATAAACCGCTGTACGTATCACAAAACTTTTAGCTCGATGCCCGTCACAAATTTATGTGACGCCCGTTGACATGCAAAAAGTCGTCAAAATCACTTCCGTTACCGAGATTGAGAGACCAGCGAAAAGTGGTTTTTCAAGCTGGCTGGACACAGTTTCGATCGATTATCTAAGATTCTGTAGCGTCACCACTTCTGAAGTAAGGGTGGTTAGCCGTCACATAAAATGCCCTATTGACCTACTTAAATGTAAGCTATTTTGAAGATTTGTCCAGACAGCCTGAGCCACATCATTCCAACTCATTTCTCTATCGCATGATCTGCAACCCTTTAAAAACTCGAGACCCTTTAAAAAGAAGATAAAGGAGAAACTTGCAGATCAGCAAAGTGAGAATGGCTAATGTGATGCTATCTTTCACTGGGATGGGACTCCACTTGCACTTATCATCCGGTGGAGTGCAGTCAATTCTAAATAGACCATACAAAAAGTCCCACAGAGCATTACACTGATAGGTTCTCAAATCAAGTAGAAATCACAAGCAATGGACCAAAAAATGAGCAACAGAGCAGGTATCTTTGTATTTTTAAAAATAATCTTTTGAACTTTAATAACATTGGCTACAGTCGTGATATTCTCCACAGAACTTACTAGCTAAGTACCTAAGTAAAATTGAAGTCTTACTTTCATCTGCTACATGAAAATGAAATCCTACTATGTAGGGTTTTAATTGGATACGATTACGAGCAAAGCTAATAGGAATCAAACATCAACCGCTTGGACATAGGTACTTGCTGTCTGATTTATTCGTGATTGATGATAAATAAAATAACAAATGTAATTTTGATATTTTGTGCAATTTTGGAATAATTTTGCCTTTGAACTTAGAAGTACCATTTTTGATCATCTGATCTGATTCTGATTTTGATGATCATCATCATTAGTGATATCTCATTAGCCTACATTTTTCAATAAAAAATAGTCAAGTAAAAGACTTCATCACTCCTGCGGTAAGCAGAAGTAGAATCCAACGGCAAAGATAGCTAATGGGATAGATTATCTCTCGCACTGCACCAGCTGACCTGCAAGATGCTTCAACACAACTCTTTTGATAGACACAAGATTGTAAGATGGAGGGAACAACGTGTACCAGCAGAGATTTCTATTTTGTTGATTGTGCGACCTGAAGAAAATAATTGCCAATTTTCTTAGTTTACGTTGGAATGGTTGTCACAATTGGGCGTTGATAATGTGACCTGCACGCGTAGTCCTTAAAATGAATGGTGATGGTGGGATTAGGGAAGAAAGCTTATCAGAGCACTCGCCGTAATATAGACGGTGGAACATTTGAGAAACGAGCGTTAAATCATAATACGAGAGTTGAATTTAGACAATTGTACCTTACGATCACAGATTACGCTTCAGGTGAAAAACAAAATTGGCAAACAAGTTATTTTTAAGCGACAGCTACAGATAATACCTAAAGATGTTATTTTTAAACGTTACTAATAATAAATACTTGAATGTATTGAGTCATGTGATCGATTGTCACATCAAAGGAAGCCGCAATAAGCAGATAAACATTTGCGAATTTGAATCCTGTTAAGATAGGTTGTATTTTATGATAACGAAGTTCTTGAGAGCAGCTTGTAACTAGAAGCATGTGGTATCTTTGGATGCAAATAAATTTAATGGAGAGAGATAGGGCTCAGAAGATTAGGAGACGGTGTCACCTTCCAATAATCAACTGTTTTAGCCCATTATACATGTGCGTGTGGTATGAGGGCTCATTTTTTTAAACTAATCATATTTTTACGAAATCAAGGAAGAATTTAGGAAATAATTGTGTTATCTTCATGGTGAAGATAAAAAAATTGTGAAATATATAGTGAGAAAGTTGTGGTCAATTAACTGGAACACTCAATCTGCCAACCAGAGAAAATACTGTAACTCAGATCTAAAAATATACTAGATGTATGTTTAACATTTGCATGTGGAAAAATTGTGTTGAATTTCTGAAACCTATTCACAAATATTCAAAAGATTTTAACGGTTTATTAGGATTTGGTAAAGGTTTGTTCAGAACACTCAATTCTCTTATGGTGCAGACGGAGTGTTCAAAAACTTACCAACTTCAGTTAAATAAATCGTTAATATTCTTACTTTGCTTTACGAGCACAACTTAAGAGTCAATTTGTGACCAAAAACCTTGACATAAAACGTAATAGTTAGAGAGTAAATAAAAAAATACTTTCTTTTCAACATCCCGTTGGAGAGCTCCGTATTTTAGGGTTTATTTACATAACCCGAACTTATATACAAACGGTTGCCACATCAGAAATTGTGAAAATGTTATCACTAAAGTTTTGACACGTTGTCTATTTCTGAGATTGTTTAATTTTAACAATAATCAACTTTAATATATTTCTATTCTAGAAATGTATTTAGGGTGACCATGCATTCATAAAATAAAATTTTTGAAGTAAAACTTCTTTAGGCGCGACTAGGGGGTAACTCAGATTTTTCTAACGGAAGTAACACTCAGTATTCTATAGTCTGTGTAGTTTCCGCTATTTAAAAATAGTAATTTCGATTGGTCGTGGGTATCTGTCATATTTTTTTTTTTTTCAGTTAAAATTTAATCATTTCAGTGATCTACGTCAAAGAAGTTTTACTTCAATCGCGCGTAAAGGTTACACGCACACAATTTTTTTTTTGTACTCGTATACATTTTTGACGTGACAACGTCTTATAATTCGATAGAGCCGGCTGCACGCACGAAAAAACATGACGTCATGCGGCGTTACCTCGCTCTGAATCTAATTCTCTAATTTGAATTTGGAATTATGTTCTTTAAAATTTAAACTTTCAATGATACCAAAACCAGCCAGATACAAATAGTATAGCCAAAGAGATTTTATTACAAGTTTATTCATATACAATAATGCGAAATCTATTAAACAAATGAAAGTCGTCAGTAAACCGACTTTACAGACAACCAATTTTTTATGCTATTTATGTCTAAGGTGGTCACCTAAAAGATGTTTTTTCACTTTGGCCTTAAAGATGTCCAGATTATACTAATCCGGGAAAACAGACCCCGCCAGAGTTCCATTCCTTAGCTGTTCCTATAATGAAAGCGAAAGCAAATCGCTTTATGCGAATGGAAGGAATATCAACAACATAATGTGAAAGCCCTCGCTGCCCCTGGTCTCCCGGTGCCGGAAAGGGACGGAGCGATAAATCTATCTAAGTTAAAACTTCCACACACACTCCGAAATGAAACCGATTAAAAACCGAGAGGCAAGCAACATGTTGTCGGTGGTCGAGGCTCTGGAGATTAGCCTCAATTAGTGTGTCATTTCCGATGAGTCTCTTGGCATGGTGCTCCACCAAGTCCAGTAGGCCTATTCGCTAACTTTTTTTGACAGTTGAAAGTGATCATCACTGAGTGAATTACGTATCCATTGCTGTTTTACACGACACACTATTATGGTATTTGTCGTGTAAAAACAGCAATGGATATGTAATTCACTCGGTGATCATCACTTTCAACTGTCAAAAAAAGTTAGCGAATAGGTCTACAGTGCATCTAGCTGATATTGAGCAGATCCGTCCCAAAGGTAAGGCAGTACAGTATAGGTACTCCAAGCAAGAGCGAACTTGAAAGATTTTACATTCTTAAACGGTAAAAAAAACGTGGTAGACACTTTTTCTAGTATATCTTGTAATGTCATGCAAGACAAACTAAAAGATGTGTGACAGTAATTCATCATGCGGTATTTCATAAGTGTTATCTACATATATTATATAAAAAATCTCTGATCTTTTCAGTGTATTTTTTTATGGAACAATTTTATTTTTGCGTTTAGAAACGCGTAAATATTTTTAATGCTAGAAAAAATGCACTGAAAAAAATCGTATGTTGTATTTTTTTGGTTTTAAAACTATTTACGCGTCTGTAAATGCAAAAAATGTTCTATAATATAAGGTAGTTTCATCTTAATTGGGTGTCAAATATTTGCAAAAATATCTCGTTCTGATCGGGCCATAAGATGCCGCGGCAAGCCGAAGCGTTCCATGCCACGCCGTACCGTCTCAGTGGGTAAAATTCCATTTCAAAATTAAGAAAGAAAAAGAAACACAAGAACGCAGCACAAAATACCGTTCTTCAGGGATTAAATATTTTTTGGGGCCTTAATTAAATGTTAACGCAATAATTTCATTCTACTCTCAACACATACGAAAACGAAACACTTAATAGTTGACCAATATCCCTTTACTATTATAAAATAAATAGTTAGTGCGTAATGGTGAGGGTAGAGAAAAAATGTGTCCGGGAAAAAAATATGTCACCCTAGCCATTTTTCGTATGCAAATGTAATAAAGTTGATTATTGTTAAAATTAAACAATCTCAGAAATAGACAACGTGTCAAAACTTTAGTGATAACATTTTCACAATTTCTGATGTGGCAACCGTTTGTATATAAGTTCGGGTTATGTAAATAAACCCTAAAATACGGAGCTCTCCAACGGGATGTTGAAAAGAAAGTATTTTTTTATTTACTCTCTAACTATTACGTTTTATGTCTAGGTTTTTGGTCACAAATTGACTCTTAAGTTGTGCTCGTAAAGCAAAGTAAGAATATTAACGATTTATTTAACTGAAGTTGGTAAGTTTTTGAACACTCCGTCTGCACCATAAGAGAATTGAGTGTTCTAAACAAACCTTTACCAAATCCTAATAAACCGTTAAAATCTTTTGAATATTTGTGAATAGGTTTCAGAAATTCAACACAATTTTTCCACATGCAAATGTTAAACATACATCTAGTATATTTTGAGATCTGAGTTACAGTATTTTCTCTGGTTGGCAGATTGAGTGTTCCAGTTAATTGACCACAACTTTCTCACTATATATTTCACAATTTTTTTATCTTCACCATGAAGATAACACAATTATTTCCTAAATTCTTCCTTGATTTCGTAAAAATATGATTAGTTTAAAAAAATGAGCCCTCATACCACACGCACATCATTATACGACTTGCTTAGGACAAAAGATATTTAAACAGATAAAAAATATTTATCTCCATCAACGACAATGTCGGTCGCTACATCGAGTCCATTGTTATAATCGCTGCCAAAGAGTTGGCATACTTAAGGTCAGACGATATATCTTATATGAGTAGCTCCTTAGCCTAGTTCGCTCTTGCTAGGAGTACTGTTGTCACCTTTGGGACGGATCTGCTCGATATCAGTTAGATGCATTGGACTTGGTGCAGTACAATGTGAAGAGACTCATCAGTAATGACGCACTCGTTGAGGTTAATCTCCAGAGCCTTTCCCATCGAAGACGTGTAAGCTAGCTTCTCGGTTTTTTATCGGTTACATTACGGAGAGTTTGCGGAAGTTTTAAATAATTTGATCCCCCTGCCCATTTCTACCACCGGACGACCAGGCGTGGCGAGGGCTTTCATCCTTTTGCTGTTGAAATTCGTCCTATCCGCAGGGAGCGATTTGCTTCCGCTTTCATTATTCGAACAACTAAGGAGTGGATCTCTTTGCCGAGGTCTGTTTTCCCGGATCAGTTTAATTTGGACATCTTTAAGGCCAGAGTGAACAAACATGTTGCCTATTCATCATAATAAAACATGACTTCTTTTATGATCACCTGCCGAGCTAACATCATCTTAACAAACCTGTCATCATAACAAACTTGCCGTCTGTCACCGTAACGACAGTGTTAACTACAATACTGTGTTCTGAGAGTTAATTATAAGATCAGAATTTCTCACGGACCAGATTGCAAGAAAACAATATTCATCATCATCATCATATCAGCCGAGAGACGTCCACTGTTGGACATAAGCCTCCCCCAAGGATCTCCAAACCGAACGGTCCTGCGCTGCCCGCATCCAACGGCTTCCTGCTACCTTTATCATATCGTCGGTCCACCTTGTGGGGGGCCTACCAATGCTGCGTCTCCCGGTACGCGGCCGCCATTAAAGAACCTTTCCGCCCCAACGGCCGTCAGTTCTCCTAGCAATGTGCCCCGCCCACTGCCACTTAAGGTTCGCAATTCTTTGGCCTATGTCGGTGACCTTAGATCTCATCATTTCTGATATGATCACGCAGAGAAACTCCGATAATACCGAGAAAACAATATTAAAAAGCATTTATTTAATTGGGAACACTAAAAGTAAACCAATAAGTTATGTCTAATAATATTACCTATATTAAAACAGAAACAGATATGTCATAGGCACTCGCGTTGTGATCCTCGAAGGCGTCCCAATTGGGACGTCTTTCTTGCTATCTGTGAATGAAACCAATTTTTGTTGGACACTGACATTTTAATATATCTTTTGTTTTAAGAATATAAAGGATGACAAGGTGATATTTATGCTATGTACAAAGTATGAATATGAAACATAGTATAGAGATATAAAAACATGGTATGATATAAAACGGCATTGTATCTACATTTATATATAAGTTGGTCGTAACATGGCCCCCGGCGGTGTGGACACCTAGTCACTTAGGATACGACCAACGGTGCGAGTTTCCTTACAGGGCGACGCAGGACACCCCCTTTAGTTAAAACATAGACTACCCTAACTACTTGATCCTTGCCTGGGTATGTGGCCACAATACGGCCACGTGGCCAGCAAAGCCTGGGTAGAGTCCCGTCCACAATCATCACCAAGTCCCCAATCTTCAAACTCGTAGATGCTGAAGGTGAAGAGCGGCGCGGCACCAAAGTGGGGAGGTATTCAAGTGTAAAACGCTGCCAAAAATGGTCGGCCAGACGCTGTGCTTTTCTCCACTGTGCTCGGCTGGACAGGTCAGAGTCATCGAACGTGCGGGTCTGCAGGTCGTTTGAAGGGGTACCAATCAGAAACGTAAATGGTCTAAGAGAGGTCTCTGCGTCGGGTTCCTGGGACACGTGTGTTAATGGCCTAGAGTTCACGATCGCCTCCGCTTCTAGAAGTAAAGTTTGGAATGTCTCCTCCCTGGGTGATCTTTCTTTGAGGGTTGCGGATAAGGCGGTCTTGACATTCCGTACCAATCTCTCCCAGCATCCCCCCATAAAAGGAGCCGACGGCGGGATGAACTTCCATCGGATTTGTCTGGTGGACGTAAACTCGTAAACATCTGCAATGATCTTGGAGGCCCCCACAAACGCTGTCCCGTTGTCAGAATAAATGCAGGACGGGTATCCACGACGGGCGACGAAGCGGCGAAGGGCCATAATGGCAGAGTCCGAGGAGAGATTCTCGACTATCTCTAAATGAACGGCGCGTACAGTTAGGCATGTAAAAAGGGCGACCCATCTTTTGGCGTGTCTTCGGCCAATCGTTACGGTGAGAGGGCCAAAATAGTCAAGCCCGACGTAGGTAAATGGGCGCTCGTTGTAAGCCATCCGCGCGCCGGGTAGGTCACCGATGGGAGGCGTCACAGGCTTAGCCTTCCAAACTCTGCACGTCTGACATCTTGATGCGGTTTGTTTAACAGCAGGTCTCAGGCCGACGATGTAAAATCTCTGGCGCAACTCATTGACGACGAGCTCATTGTTGGCATGTGCGTATCGGACAGGGTAGCTGTGGATCAACAGTCTTGTTATCTGGTGCTTCCCATCGAGGACTATTGGACGGGACTCAACGGCATCTGAGGCGGATGTGCGTCCCGATAAACGAAGCAAGCCATCTTCACTGACAAGCAGGGACAATTTTTTAAGCCTACTATGGTTGTAAACGGGGCGTCCTGCGTTAACACACTGCAGCTCATCAGAAAATGAATCGCGCTGTACAGTTAGAAATAAATGACGCTCTGCCGAGCTCAACTCGTCGGCCGATAAGAGCGGTAACTTGCGACTACAACGAAGCGAATTAACAAATAATCTCGAATTTAGAGGTAAAAGTGACCGAAACATTTGAGCCGATTGATGCGCTCGAGCTGTGGCTCGGAGTAGACGAATCCACCTGCTGAATCGTCGATAGTCTGCGACCACCGGCGAAACAGTCGGTAATTCCGCGGAGGCAACGATCAAACATTCTACTACTCCCGGAACGATTCTGTCTTCGTTGGTGCTCGGAGATTCCTGGTGAGGAATCGGTTCGCTCGGCCAAGTAGCTTCCAGTGAAAGAAGAAACCCTGGACCAGCGAACCACCGCGAGTCTTTAGAGAACTCTTTCGTGTCACGCGTAGCGTCGTCAGCAACGTTTAAGCCAGTAGGAACATATCTCCAATTCTGTACGTCAGTAAGCTCCGAGATTTCAGCTACGCGAAAGGACACAAATGGCTTAAACGTGCAGGCGTCACTACGCAGCCATTTGAGTACCGTAACCGAATCGGACCAGAGAAAAATTCTAAGAGGTTTCCTTTCGTGAGCCTCAACAATGTACGTGGCGAAACGCGCGGCAATTAGCGCTGCCTGAAGCTCTAATCTTGGAACGGTTGCTGGCTTCAGGGGTGCGAGTCTAGCTTTGCCCCCTATCAGCGCTAGCTTTACAGAGCCGTCCGACAAAACAAAACGCCAGTAGGCGACACAGGCGTACGCTAGTTCACTTGCGTCGCAAAAGACGTGAAGCTGACTTTCTATAAGTTGCTCGCCCTCAGAATAACACCTAGGAACAGCACTCCCTGATAAGTTCTGAAGCTCTCGGAACCACGACTTATATTTCGAAACTAAACCTTCGGATAGTTTTTGATCCCAATCCAAACCTAATTTCCATGTCTTTTGGAAAAGGATCCGACCTTTTATTATTAGGGGCGTTATTAAGCCTAGCGGGTCGTATACCGACATAAGCAATGACAAAGCAGATCGTTTTGTAAGTGTTGAGGGAAATCTTGGTATAGATTTGAGAAAGCACAAGGAGTCATCGCTGACGAGCCAAGTTAACCCCAAAACTTTAATGTGGGAAGGAGAAGATGGACCTAACCCTACCTCGGAAGCGTCAGTGGCGCGGAGGTCTGGAGGGATTAAGGTAAGAGCCTCAGCATGATTGGAGACCCACGATCGCATCTCGAATCCTGCTGCCTTGTGAACGGTTACGATTTCTAAAGCTAAACGAGTCGCCTCCTCTACGCCATCAAGACTTCCGAGGTAATCGTCCATGTAATGGTTTTCTATAATGGACTGAGTAGCTTTTGGATATGTATGCTGAAATTCAAGCGCATTTTTGTTTTTCAAATATAGTGCCGTACATGGGCTAGACGTCGCTCCAAAGATCATTGAGGACATCCTATATTCCAAAAGAGGGGACTGAGGTCGTCTCTCCAGAAAAAACGCTGAGCGTCCCGGTCCTCAGGATGAATTTTGACCTGCGGGAACATCTCCCTAATGTCTGCTGTAAGAGCGATTCTACCTTCCCGAAATCTCATAACTATCGCGAGCAACGGCTGAAGCAAATCTGGACCCGATAAAAGCATAGAGTTCAGACTCACTCCGTTACATTTTGCGGCCGCGTCGTGCACTACGCGCAATTTCTTTTTGTGTGGGTGTACGACGCCGAAGTGTGGGAGGTACCATGTGATGTTACCGGTTGGTGGTCCAGAGCCAAGTTCCGCGTATCCTTTGTCAATCATGCCGTGAATGTTCTGCTTGTAGGAAGTCGCGTAAGTTATGTCTTTGGCCATTTTAGACTCGAGATTGTAAAATCGGGATAATGCTAAGCGCTTACTGTCTGGAACGGTGCTTATGTTGTTTCACCATAAAAGACCAGTCTGGAAATTACCAGAGGGTAAGCGTACCGTAGTCGAATCCAAAATCTCTATAGCACGTTTGTCGCTAGGACTGCGATGAAGTTTCTTCTCTATCCCGATAGAGTCTAATTTGTAGTAATTTTTAACTAAAAGATCTAACTTATTATCAGAATCGTCGTCGACTTCAACATGATTGACAAATTCTACCGAACTAGCTCTGCTCCCCATAAAACCGAAAAGAACCCAGCCTAACGGAGTAAGAGAAGCAGCGGGCTCATGTTTCGTATCATGGCGTATGCTCTGGCTTAGAAGAAGATGCCAATTGTCCGTTCCAATAAGGCACGTTGGTTGTGCGTTGTCGTAAGTTAAAACGTTAGCTAAATCGGAAAGGTGACTATATTGCTGAACGTCATCAAAGCTAGCAGTTTGCGCACTAAGATTAAGGTTAGGGATAGAACGAGCACGAATTTCAAAGGTATCGGAACTATACCGGCCTCTGACCTTAATGTTAACAAAGGAAACGTCTGACAATTTAGTGAGACCTCCGATACAATGTATCCTTAGTGGCTCTCGTGGACCCTCATCCTCAAGCGCGTTAGCCACAGACCTATCTAACAATGTCGCGGAGCTACCGTCATCTAATAATGCGAACGTATTGACACTACCCTTTTTACCGGAAAGCGTCACAGGAATAATCTTAAGTAGCGGTTGCCGCCTACTAACGATCGGAGCGGCGTTATGCGCTACAACGGCAGTTTGTTCGTCCGGTTGGGAAGAGGTGGACGGTGCCGGTAGATCGGACCTAGGCTTGTGGAGTAGAGTGTGATGTCCGCGGTTAGCTACGCAGCCATCTACTTCACACCTATTCTTGCAGTTTCTATACTGGTGAGAGCCCTTCCGTAAACATTTGCGACAATGTTTGTTATCCATGACCCACTGCCACCGATCATCTAAACTAAGCGATTTAAAACTTTTACATTCGCTTATTTCATGTGTTCCGGTATGACAAAATTTACATGAATCGGAACTTTTTGGTTTGCTAGGCGAATATGACGAAACTGCATTTGGAAAATTTTTATCTTTGGTCTTGACAGGCTGACTTTGACTTTTGACAAAAGTTGGCTCTGACATGACAATGCCAAATTTAGTTTGTAAACACGCCTCGTTTTCCAAAAAATCCGATAAAATTTCTAATTTAAATTTGCCAGAGCCAACTCTTGCCGCCGCATAATCAGCCCACCTAGACCGAAGAAGCGGGGTCAACTTACTAATTATGGAATTGGATAACTCTGGCGAAGCTAGATATTCTGGTTGTTGTAATAGGCGAACGAGATCGATGCAATTGCGAACACGACAAGCAAACATATTTAATTCACGCGAGTTTTCGTACAGACTGAGTTTAGGAAGAGCCCTCACAAGTGTAAGCTGATGAAGTATGATGACTTCGGGCTGCGCGAATCTAACCTCCAGTGCCTTCATGATCTGCTCTGGGTCGTCGGCAGCCACCAAACGAACAGCGACGGCTTCTTTAGCAGCGCCGCTCAGCGCTGCGCTAAGTCTTGCGACGTTTTCGCTGGGAGAGAAGTGCGCCTTGGACTGGTCGTAGGACTTTCTGAAAAGAAACCAGTCAGCAACACGCCCATCGAATTTTGAAACGTCACAAACCTTTGTTGTCTTCTTCCCCAGGTCTGCGATTGCGTTGGCCAGCTGATTAAATTGTGTGCCTACATTTTGATCGATTGTTTTATTTTTGTAGCAATTACAATAATTTTGGTTGTTACGTGTGCCTAAACCTAATAAATGTTGTGTGGTTGGCTCAGCTGGCTCAACTGGTGCTGGTTGCGAGCCGGCAGGGACCGGCCACTCAATGTAGGCCCCATCCGCTGTGGCGGGTGGCGCAGGCCGCGTCGCTGGCTGCGGCTTTACGTTTAAAAACTGTTCCCTGTCAAGCAATACATCGGCGTTATTGTCTCTATTAGTTGAAGACTGTGCCAACCAATGTTCTACGCGTTGTGAATTAGAGCACCGTGACCTATTAGACCTTTGTGTGGAGCCGGCTTCTAAAGCAGCCAGCTCGGCCTGTAATTCTAGGTCAACTAAAACACGCTTACGCTCCGCACGAGCTTGGTCGCGCTCCGCTTGCGCACGCTCGCGTTCCGCTTGGGCACGCTCACGTTCCGCTTGCGCATACTCGCGCTCTGCTTGCGCACGTTCGCGCTGTACTTGCGCGCGCTCGCGCTCCGCATCGACCTCTGCTAGTCGACGAGCATGTTCAGCTTTCGCAGCTAAGATCCGAGCTTTAATAGTGCTGCTGGAATGAACGGAACGGATACTCTTAGGAGTTGTAGATGTAGAAGCTACGATACTTATCGCCGGAGAGTGTTCCCGGTGCGTTGTAGTAGACGGGCCTGCCGCCTCGACGGCAATCTTGTCGAAGGCACCATCTCCCGGAGAATCCTGACGAACCGTAGCTGGAGCTGGTACTGCCGCGGTGGCGGCCTTACTTTGAGCTCTTGTTAAGGGCATTTTTGAAATTTTTTACACTTTTCTTCTGACACCAATGTGAATGAAACCAATTTTTGTTGGACACTGACATTTTAATATATCTTTTGTTTTAAGAATATAAAGGATGACAAGGTGATATTTATGCTATGTACAAAGTATGAATATGAAACATAGTATAGAGATATAAAAACATGGTATGATATAAAACGGCATTGTATCTACATTTATATATAAGTTGGTCGTAACACTATCAGTCTGTGTCAAACCATCAAGAAAACATTTGACAGTTTTAGTTTTAGATTGCGCGGCATAGATTTCAATGCAAATTAATTAATCATCTATCTATAGTTCACTAGCTATCCCGGTCACGCGTTGCTGTGGTAATTTCATACTACTGACCTATAACATTGTATCTGCATTAAAAAAATATGACTACTCACAGAACATAGATATAAGAGGTTAGAAGTATAATGATGTCAGTTTTGTACGGGGACCGGTGTCGCCTCTCGCACACAAAGACACATTTTGTTCATATTGTGACTATATAAAGCATCGCCCAGCGATTCGTTATAGAAAAACTTTAAAAAATAGGTATTAAGTGAAAAATTATTATATTCAAATACATACCTTATTTCAAACAGTTTAGGTTTAGTTTACTACGTGACTGTGCACAACGCTTATGGAATTCGAACAAGCCTGTCTACGGGGCTGCCAGAAAGAACAAAAATCTGCACGATGTTTCAATAATTATGTAAATTAAATGACATGACAATCATTTGTCCCCTTTTCTATAACAAAAAATATAATTGTTCGATATTTTTATGAGTAAAATAATAATGTAATTTATTTATTTATTTAATTTTGGAAAACTGAAAGCCAAGATATAACACTATATAAAATTGTTCAAATATAATTATGTAGCCATTAATAGGTTCGTACTTTGTGTTATAGATTTTGTTGTAATGTAATTCAAATTACAATTATTTAGTGCCACATTTAAATATTGGTAATGACCCTCATCATCAACAGCTCACATTATGTCAAGCCTACCACACATTAGGGGCGATTAGGCCTTAGTCAACCACGCTGGCCAAGTGCGGGTTGGTTGACTTCACGCACAACCTCATGCGCCCTTCAGACTCACGCCGAAAACACCCGAGAGGCGTGAATGTGATTAGTTTCTCGCGTTCTCGTTTTCGGGCTCGCCTGTTCTCCGCGCGGTGTCGGTTTTTTCACCCGCTTCAAAGGGTTTTTTGGGCGAGAAAAGAGAACCGTATCACATTCTCGTTCGGCCTCACTGCGATGTAGGAAGTGATTTCCTTCGCATGTGTGTGCTTTGCATTTATTATTTTATTAATCTGAGCTTTGAACCAGGGCCTGTCTAAATAATTAATTTTATCTACACTCATGCTCTAAATCTTCTGTTTAAAAATTTATTTTGTTTCTAATTTTTATATGGCATGTTTAGTTATGATCGAAATTTATAGCAATTCGTTCAGGTTTAAGTCCCGTCTCAGCACTTATCCATGACAGGATTTTTTTCCATGTTTTTCATTTTCTATTTAATTTGGTATCCTTTATAAAACATTCTAAACAGTTTATGCCAACATTAAAACAACCAATATCCTAGTAAACATTATAATATCATCCAAACGGATGATATAATTATAATGTTAGGTTGTACTAAATTTTATAATATCACTCCTTCGCTTTTTCGATCCTACAAACTGCTGTGGTTTACTGTAAATACCTGTAAATACCTGTAAATACCAAAGCCGTCGCACTGTCAAAGTCATCCATTTCGCATAACGGTCGAGAACGCAAGTGAGAAGTTCGCGTGAGTGTAGATACCATCTCGTTTCTCGGGTCAAGTCTCGGCGAGACTACTCGTCGAGACTTCTCTCGTGAGTCTGGAGGGCCTATAAGAATTTCTTCATAGGTGTGTGCAGGTTTCCTCACGATGTTTTCCTTCACCGTAAAAGCATCGATTAAACGTACATATGAATTCAAAATTTGAAAACACATTGGTACGTGGCGGGGATCGAACCAGTGCCTCCCGGGTGGGAGACGACACTCTTACGCACTACGCCACTGACGCTTCCCGATGGTAATGAACATATCTACAATCAATCAATCACAAAAAGAATCTGTTGCCCATCAGTCGCCTTCAAGATGTTACACTCACTAATACTAAAACTAGTCAAAAATTTTGTCACATTTTAACTAGTACAATGATAATAAAGACTATCACAATAATTCAGCGACATATTATTGTTTGTTTCCATTATAATGTAAATAGATTTTGTTAATTATGATAATTTTAATATGTGCGAAAAATAACTAAAACGAAGTATTATTTACAAATCAACAATATATAACTTTTTGAAAGTTATAATTACAAAGCTATTTCCATTCTTATAAAGTTCAAACAAGTTACAGGTAAAGATATTAAAATATAAACTAATAATTATATTCATAAACAAATCTAAGAAAATGAATTTCCTGTCATCACAAAATACCTTTAAAATTAATTTATCTTGCAAATTAAATTTAAAGGTATTTTGTGATGAGTGATGACAACATTCAAATCGTGCACATTTAGGGATGGGGTAAAATATCAAGATATTATCAATAATGTCGATAGAATTAAAAAGGACGATTTACTAACCAATGTCTGAAACTAAAATAAGACATTTTAATTAATAGTCTCTTTATTTCTTTATTATATTTATATATAATCCTAATAATAAATAATATAGTAGGGTTAAATAAGAAAAAACACTATGACTCATCAAAAATAAATTTATTGCTTTTTATAATATTTATGTCCTTAGCTTCGTTGCACATTTTCATACGAATGAACAATTTTGAAAGACATGCTACTGCTCTAAATGATACACTATTGAAAATTTTAACTTGGTTTAAAACTAAACATTCTATTGGACATTTACTGTGAAACGAAATTCTATAAAATTTCTGTCTGCGAAACAAGAGAACACAATTTCAAGGTACACAAATTACTTCAGCTTTGGCGCTTTCCAGCGGTTATTGTTGAATAACGATATAGAGCGTGTCCTTCATAATCAAAACTACACTCGTCAAAAAAGTCTAAGCAACACAAATTATTTACAGGATCTGCAAACCCAGCTGGTTCCATTTCTATTACTAAACAAAAGTTCAATGTTTTTTGTTTTCGTTTTCCTCACTAACGCGTCAGATGAATGTTAAAATATTATTTATAAAACATCATCATCATCATCATCATTTCAGCCAAGAGACGCCCACTGTTGGACATAGGCCTCCCCCAAGGATCTCCAAACCGGTCGGTCCTGCGCTGCCCGCATCCAGCGGCTTCCCGCGACCTTAACTAGATCGTCAGTCCACCTTGTGGGGGGCCTACCAACGCAGCGTTTCCCGGTACGTGGTCGCCACTCGAAGACCTTTACGCCCCAACGGCCGTCAGTCCTCCTCGCAATGTGCCCTGCCCACTGCCACTTGAGGTTCGCAATTCTTTGACCTTTGTCGGTGACCTTGGTTCTCCTGCGGATCTCATTATTTCTGATATGATTCTCGCCCTTTGGGTGACCTTGAGCCTTCTTATGAGGCCCATTGTAAGCGGCCACGTTTCGGTTCTATAAGTCATCACTGGCAACACACACGAATTAAAGACTTTCGTCTTGAGACACTGCGGTAGATGGGCCGAGAATATGCCGCGTAGCTTCCCGAACGCTGCCCAGCCGAGTTGGATTCGTCGATTGACCTCTTTCTGGAAGTTGGACTTACCCAGTTGGACTGTTTGTCCCAGGTAAACATAATCGTCGACAACTTCCGGTGTAGAGCTTCCAACCTTTACATGGATATTAGACAAGATTTTCGTCTTATCCATGTTCATTTTAAGACCCACTTGTTGGGAGACTCTATAGAGATCGTCGAGCATTGTGCCCAGGTCTTCCAAGGTCTCAGCCATAACCATGATATCATCTGCAAAGCGAAGGTGAGTCATGTACTCGTCATTTATGTTGATGCCAAGTCCTCTCCAGTTCAGAAGCTTAAACGCGTTCTCCAACGCAGCTGTGAACAGTTTCGGTGATATAACATCACCCTGTCTCACGCCTCGCTGGAGCTGTATGGGTTTTGAATTCTGGTCCTGAAGGCGAACTGACATAGTGGCGTTTTCGTACAGTGACCGCAACACTTGGATGTATCGGTAGTCTATGTGGCACCTCTGGAGTGACTGGAGCACTGCCCAGGTCTCGACAGAATCGAAGGCTTTCTCATAGTCCACGAACGCTAAGCATAATGGCAGGTTATACTCCTCGGTCTTCTGTATAACCTACCGCAACGTATGTATGTGATCTATGGTACTGAAGCCTTTTCGGAATCCGGCTTGTTCGGGAGGCTGGAAGTCGTCAAACCTGCGCGCGAGACGATTCGTTATAACTCTTGAAAACAGCTTGTCAACATGACTCAGCAGCGTGATGGGTCTATAGTTCTTCAATTGAGCCCTGTCGTCCTTTTTGAAGAAGAGTCTCAACACGCCGCCTTGCCATGCCTCTGGCGTTTTGCCCTCGAGTATAACGGAGTTGAACAGCCTCTGAAGAGCTTTCAGGACCGGTCGTCCACCTGCTTTCAGAAGCTCCGCTGTAACTCCGTCATCACCCGGTGCCTTGTTGTTCTTAAGCTGTTAAAGAGCTACACTAATCTCGTACAGGCTGACGTCCGGGATATCTTCGGTATAGTGTCGGGTTAATTTGGCTCTTGGATCAGTGGCCTGAATGACAGGTGTGTGTGATGTCGCGTAAAGCTGTTCGTAAAAGTTTTCAATCTCGGCCAAAAGCTCAGGTCGTGATGTAACGATTCTGCCGTCCTCTGTCTTCAGCTTCGTCAGCAAGCTCTCTCCAAGCGACAAATCTCTAGGGAACACTTTGGAGCCTTTGTTCCGCTCAATGGCCTCTTTAATACGTTCTGTATTAAATTGGCGTATGTCGCTAGTTAAGTACTTGGAGATATGTTTGTTGAGCCGCCGACGCCGACGAGCATCTTCAGAAGACTGCAGAACCATCCCTCGTCTTTCCTCCATCAGCTTTAATGTGGGCTCTGAGATTTTCTTCGCTTTTTTTGTACGGCTGGGTTTGAAGAGTTTTGAACCCACCGTAAGAACAGCTTCCACGAACCTGTCATTGTAAGTGTCCACATCTATGCAGTCCTCCAGGCATTCGAAGCGATTTTGCAGTTCGAGTTGAAAGCGCTCGGGGTTTTGGATCTGGATGGTTTTAGGGCGGAGCCTCTTCTCCCACCACGCTGGCCCAGTGCGGGTTGGTGGGGAGCGCCAGAGCCTCGTCTGTTTTTCGGCAGGATGTACCGCGTGCAGATGAGGTTGACTTGGGTTCCATCAGATGTTGTTCGGAACCCCTTACACCCCTTTTATTATATTTATAAAACAAATAAACTAAATTAATAAATAAAAATCGCATAAAAGATCGAAAAAGTACATGTTACTTAGAGAATGGGTCTTAAAATGAACATGGATAAGACGAAAATCATGTCTAATATCCATGTTGCACTCACTCCTGTAAAGGTTGGAAGTTCTACACTGGAAGTTGTCGACGATTATGTTTACCTGGGACAAACAGTCCAACTGGGTAAGTCCAACTTCCAGAAAGAGGTCAATCGACGAATCCAACTCGGCTGGGCAGCGTTCGGGAAGCTACGCGGCATATTCTCGGCCCATCTACCGCAGTGTCTCAAGACGAAAGTCTTTAATTCGTGTGTGTTGCCAGTGATGACTTACGGAACCGAAACGTGGCCGCTTACAATGGGCCTCATAAGAAGGCTCAAGGTCACCCAAAGGGCAATGGAGAGGGCTATGCTCGGAGTTTCCCTGCGTGATCATATCAGAAATGATGAGATCCGCAGGAGAACCAAGGTCACCGACATAGGCCAAAGAATTGCGAACCTCAAGTGGCAGTGGGCAGGGCACATTGCGAGAAGGACTGACGGCCGTTGGGGCGGAAAGGTCCTCGAGTGGCGACCACGTACCGGGAAACGCAGCGTTGGTAGGCCCCCCACAAGGTGGACTGACGATCTAGTTAAGGTCGCGGGAAGCCGCTGGAGGCGGGCAGCGCAGGACCGACCGGTTTGGAGATCCTTGGGGGAGGCCTATGTCCAACAGTGGGCGTCTCTCGGCTGAAATGATGATGATGATGATGATGACTTAGAGAATAATTTTATTTTTGCGTTTACAAACGCGTAAATATAACACTAGAAAAATGCACTGAAAAAAATCGACTTGCCTCAGGCGGGACTCGAACCCGCACCTTCCACAATCCGGGTGGAAGCGTTGACCAATTTCGCCACCGAGGCACTGCTTTTCGCTGTCGAATTTTGTCAGTGCTTGGTGCTTATGTTTTTATGGTAAACATCGTTTCATCAAATCTTTGAAATTTGCACTTCCAAGACCCGAACGAAATATTTTTATAAATCCTTTATTGCACACATAAAATGGTTATAAAATATACAAAGAAAGACGTGTACAAAGGTGAGCTTATCTCTAAAAGAGATCTCTTCCAGCCAACCCTAGCATTAGTGAGTAAATTAACAAGCGGGATATAGTGTACAAGTAAATGATTACACAAAAGCATATAACTTATCTAATTAAAAGATACATACATAAACATACAAATATAAATCTCATACATACATATAGATACATTTAGACAACGCATACCTACATACATACAATACATTATCTACATACATATATAAAAAAAAATATATACTATACTTATGACAATTTTGAGAGGTAGTGCTCTTTCAACTTATGTTTGAAAGAATTGATCGATGGACTCTCTCTTAGCTCCACTGGAAGTTTATTCCACAACTGGATAGCAGTCACAGTGAATGATCTGGCAAAAAATTTTGATTTGGAAGCAGGTCGGAGTAAGGTTTTGGTAACACAAGCACGCTTGGGCCGAGAATTGGACGGAATGAGGTTAAAACGGGAACGCAAGTAATCTGGATGGTGAGGATTGTGAAGGATTTTGTAAAGTAGGGTGAGGATGTGCATATTTCTGCGAAGTCGGATAGGGAGCCACAATAACTTTGCACGAAATTCAGAAACACGGTCATATTTCCGCAAACCAAAAATAAAACGAATTGCCAGATTTTGAAGGCGTTCCAGCTTGTTAAGTAGCTCCTCTGTTGCATCTAAGTAACAGACGTCTGCATAGTCGAGAATTGGGAGTAGGAGAGCTTGAGCAAGCATAACTTTAGTTTTAAACGGTAGAAAGTATTGCAGCCGCTTGAGAGAGTGATAAGTGAAGTGCATACGACGACTCACTTCATTGATATGAGCAGACCATGATAACGTACTATCAATGATAAGACCTAGATCTTTAGTCTTTTCGGAAAAAGGTATTACAGTTTCATTATATACAACCCTTGTGATGCTGTTCTTGTCAACTTTGTTATGCATCCTGTTGCTAGTTATAATTATAGCCTGTGACTTGCAAGGGTTAACCAGCAGCCCATAAGATTCAGCCCAAGATAGCACAGCAAGTAAGTCTTCATTGATTTTGTCTATAGCTGAATTGATGTTATTAAAATCGCAATGCCTGTAAATCTGAAGATCATCTGCATCCAAGTGGTAGGGAGGAGACATGACTTTAGTGAGTTCATTAATAAAAACTGAAAAAAGAAGAGGGGAAAGTACACCGCCTTGCGGTACGCCTGCAGTAAGGTGACACCAGTTTGATGTAGAATCGTCACACTTGATACATTGCTGACGTCCGCGAAGATAGTCAGAGAACCAAGCAATCACAGAGTCTGACATGTTATTTGAGCGAAGGATGGATAAAAGGACATCAAAATCAACCGAGTTAAAAGCGTTACTGAAATCGAGCAGAACAACAACTGTTGCCAGCCTGTTGTCTAATGCTTGTCGGGTGTCTTCAGTAACGTTCAACAAGGCTGTAACTGTGCTGTGATGGGGACGAAAACCGGATTGAAAACGACTAATAAGATTGTTTCGGAATAGGTAAGTGGAAAGTTGTAGATGGACAGCGCTTTCTAGGACCTTCGATAGAAATGGGAGTATGGATATTGGACGAAAATGGGAGAAAGTTGTAGGATTTGACGATTTCGGGAGGGGAAGGACGTGGGCTAGCTTCCACTCACTTGGAAATACGTTAGTTGTCAGTGAGAAATTCAAGATGTGTGTTATAATGACACTAACGTCTTCCAAAATGGGAACCAGCATGTCACGACTAATGCCGTCGCTACCCACAGCCTTGGATTTGATTGAAAGGATGCTCGTTTTAACTTCATCCTCCGTGATGTCGCGAAATGAGAGGGAGTCACAGTTAGGTGGGGTACTGTTGCTGAGAAGAGTGAGTGTCTTATCTTTGACAGTGTTGTTTAAGATGACTGGAGGTTGACAAAAATGCTTGTTCAGGTCATTCAAATTTTTGCAAATATTTGACGCCCAGCTAAGATGAAACTACCTTACATTATGGAATAATTTTATTTTTGCGTTTACAAACGCGTAAATATAACACTAGAAACCTTCCACCCGGATTGTGGAAGGTGCGGGTTCGAGTCCCGCCTGAGGCAAGTCGATTTTTTTCAGTGCATTTTTCTAATGTTACTTAGACTTTTTGATGACGGCGGATTTAGAGGTGGCGATTGAATCGACGTTTTGTCTGAAAATATGTTTTTGCATCAATACATTTGTGTGTTTACTTTGATAGTATAATAATATAGTAAGTAATAGGAATCAAATGAGAATTGCTTATTCACATAAAAATATTTATCATAAAATACGTACCTGTGAAGGTTCAGAAATCAGGCGTATGATTTCTTTAGATGGGACTGCCCCCGGTCTTAAAAGACGTTTTCCAGCCTTTTTTATAAGAAACATATTTTGCTCAAAATGGATGGAAAACACAGTACTTAGTTTAGTAGGTACCCAATCTATGCGACTTGTCGCATTTATCCAGGTTAATTTTGTACTCAGTTCCGAGGGAAAGCTAAAGAGCTAAAGCTTTGACCGTGCAGTGACGGTCTATAAGAATACCTTTGTCACTGCCCCTTCTCTTTCCCCTGGGTGTCGTAGGAGGCGACTAAGGGATTTATTAGCGACCATCCGCTCAACTGGTGGTAGGGCCTGACGCCCGCCTGGTTAGTTACCACCGTACGCGTGGTGTAAAACCCGTGAAGTGCTCATTGAGCGCGTTTCGGGATCAGCCAGCGTACAACCAGAGCTTGAGTTGGCGTTACCGCGACAAAGTTCGGTCCAGGGGCGACATTGGTCGAGCCGATGCCGGGGGGAATACGTCGATCCGCCGGCCAGGGAGACCCGTAGAAACGGTTATCCCGCTGGCCGCCCGTGGCACAGTGCAGGGGCCCAAGCGTGCCTAACCAGCTCGCGAGGCTGCCCTATCATGCCACGCATAATCTCGGGGTGGACCGTCGTGCCGGTTGGTGACCGGGATGTGGGGTCCCGGCGGCCACTTCCGGGGGGGTACGGGGGCCCTTCCGTCCGGCGGATCGATGAATATCCTTTTTAGGCAGTTCCACGGTGAAACCAGCCTCCCCACTTTGTCCGGAACTGTCGCGGTAACGCCCACTCGATTCACGTCTCTTTTTCCTTTTCCCATGGCAGCCAACAAAAAACAATCAGGTTTTACAGCGGTGCACAACCCCACTCCCTCTACACCGTTTGAGGTTGAGTTCTGCAACATACGCGGACTCCACAGTAACCTCAATGCTGTCCACCAACACCTTGAGTCAACACGACCTGCATTGTTGTTTCTGACGGAGACGCAAATATTGCCGCCCGCTGACACAAGCTACTTGAATTATCCCGGCTACATGCTTGAAGAGTCCTTCAAAGCGAAAGCCGGAGTATGCTTGTATGTTCGGGCGGATGTTTGCTGTCGCCGTTTGAGCTGCCTGGAAGACCCATCCTTCTCCATGCTAGGGGTACACGTCGACTCTGGCCCCTCGGCTAGAGTCTACGTGTGTCTTTACAGATCCCACACCGGAGACGCTGAGACAACTCGACTTTTTGAACATCTGAGTCGGGCGGCAGATGACGCGCAGGAGCAGTATCCCAATGCAGAACTGGTGTTTTTGGGGGACTTCAATGCTCACCACAGTTTGTGGTTAAGTTCCTCCAAAACTGACCATGCAGGGATCTCTGCTCATGCATTCGCTCTCACGCACGACTTGTCACAACTGGTTGATCAGCCCACCAGGATCCCAGACATTGCAAGTCAAGCGCCTTCTTTACTGGACCTTCTGCTCACGACCCATCCTGAGGGATATCAGGTAGAGGTCCGAGCCCCTCTAGGCTCATCTGACCACTGCCTGATATCCTCCAAAGTGCCGCAGGCCAAGCTTCCGCAACTGGCGGTTGCTAAACGCCGGCTCTGGCATTATGGGTCTGCAGATTGGGATGGTATGCGCGACTACTTTGCGTCCATCCCTTGGAAGCAACGCTGCTTCAGTGATAACGATACATCAGCTTGCGCCGCTGCCATTACTGAGGAGATTGTATTGGGTATGGAATATTACATTCCACATTCCGATCTCATCAGTAGGGGCAGACGTAACCTCTGGTTCAACCGCGATTGTGCTGTTGCTGTTTCACAGAAACAGGCGGCGTATCGCGCTTGGATCAGGGGTCGGGCTCTTAAAGCTCCTGATATCGAGTCACTGAAAGCAGCCTACAACAATGCTTCCAAGTCCTGTAAGAAGGCTTACATAAGAGCGGATGCCCAGCGCGTCGCACGCATTGGCCACGAATTGGTAACGCATCCTACGGGCTCCCGTAGTTACTGGCGTCTGGCCAAAGCCGTGCAAAGCAACTTCTGCCAGCCCTCGCTGCCACCCCTGAGATGTCCGGATGGGTCTTTAGCTCATAAGCCGCAGGAGAAAGCCGATCTTCTGGCAAGACTCTTTGCGGCTAATTCCCAAGTCGATGATTGCAATGCACAGCCACCGTCACTACCTCATTGTGGCACCACGATGCCTGACATTAAAATCAGGCAGCGTGATGTTCGTGCGGAACTGCAATCACTCGATGTCCGGAAAGCTAGTGGACCCGATGGCATCCCGGGCGTTGTACTTAAGAAATGTGCAGCGGAGTTGTCTCCCGTACTCACGCGCCTATACCAGCTCTCTTACTCTTCTGGACATGTGCCGGAGGCTTGGAGAGAGGCTAATGTGCAGCCTGTTCCCAAAAAAGGGGACCGCTCAGACCCGGCCAACTATCGGCCAATAGCAGTCACCTCGGTACTTTGCAAAGTTATGGAAAGGATCCTCAACAACCACCTGGTCCGTTACCTAGAGGGTCACTCTCTGATCAACGATCGACAGTACGGCTTTAGGCCGAAACGATCGACGGGTGACCTTCTAGCGTACATGACGCATGTCTGGGGTGAAGCCATGGACAAACGTGGCGAGTCATTGGCTGTTAGCCTTGATATCGCCAAAGCTTTTGATAGGGTCTGGCACAAAAGTCTTCTCTCCAAGCTTCCGACGTATGGTCTGCCTGCTCAGCTCTGTACCTGGGTGGCCGGCTTCCTGCATGAGCGAAGAATTCGTGTCCTCTCCGAAAGATGCAGTTCGCGGTTCATGTCAGTGAATGCCGGTGTTCCCCAGGGTTCCGTTTTATCCCCTACACTGTTTCTTCTGCATATCAATGATATGATTCCTCTTGGGAACATCCATTGCTATGCAGACGACAGTACAGTGCATGCGGGCTACTTCGGACACGCAAGGGCTGGACGAGCAGAAACCGTGGAGAGTCGTGAGAATCTTGTCATTGAACTCAACCGAGAGCTCGACCTTGTTTCTCAATGGGGTACAGCAAATCTGGTTGAGTTCAATGCCAAGAAAACTCAGGTGTGCGCGTTTACGGCTAAAACGTCGCCATTCCTTTCCCTTCCCTCTCTCCAGAGCACAACACTTACGCTACAGAGCAGTATCACCTTGCTCGGTATGGAGGTTCGCAGCGACTTGAATCCGAAGGACTACATCGAAAGCGTGATAAAAACAGCTTCACGGAAACTCGGAGTCCTGAACAAGGTGCGGCGTTTCTTCACGCCAAATCAACTTTGCTTGCTATACAAGACGCAAGTACGGTCCTGCGTGGAGTATTGCTCGCACCTGTGGGATGGCTCTGCCAAGTACTTACTCGATGCTTTGGATAGGTTGCAGCGTCGCGCGGCCCGCATCATCGGCGACGAAGAGGTGACTAAACACCTTGAGCCTCTCCAATTGCGTCGCAATGTTGCGTCATTGAGCGCTTTCTACCGTCTGTACCACGGCGAGTGCTCTGAGGAACTTTTTTCCCTAATCCCACCATCTCCCTTCCTTTTGAGGACTACGCGTGCTGGTCTACGTTGTCACCGACAAACTGTGGCTACCATTCCAACGCGAACTAAGAAATTTGGCAACTCGTTTCTTTGTCGCACAATCAAGAAATGGAATTCACTGCCAGCACACGTGTTCCCTCCTTCCTATAATCCTGGGTCATTCAAAAGAGGCGTGAAGAAGCACCTTGCAGGTCAGCAAGGCGTGGGTGGCTAGCGCGGCAGTTTATCTCTCGCGCTAGCTATCTTCGCATCTGGACTCTACTTCTGCTTACCATCAGGTGGAATAGAGTCATTTGCTTGATCTTTTTATAAAAAAAAAAAAAAAAAAAAAAAAATAAAGAAACAAGTTATAATAACTATTTGTTAGTATAATATAAATATACCTATTCAAACAATATTTTTGTATAAAAGTTACTTCCGAGTTATACTTATTTTAAATGAACATTATTCATTTAAATGCAAATTTTTATCATGTTTTTTGTGTTTGATACTGTTACTGCAATAGATTTTCCAAATGGAGGTTTATCGATATATTAATTATGATTCTGACTTAGTACAACACTTTGTTTTAAGAACAGTCACTGTTCTGCACGAAACATTAAAGATTGCAAGCTGGACACTATGTCACACACATAGGTGACGTATTCAGCGAGCAGTGTATATTTATTGGACGTCTTCATGATTTTTTCGATTTTAACAGTAAATATCTACTTACTGGTGAAAAGAAATGTTATCACGAGAAAGATTACACTTTCTACTTTGCCTTTTGCAACTCAAAATGGCACAGGAGGGCATTTTTGTCACAATTTTTAAATAAAATCACACCTATAGCGCGAGGCGAACGTCAAATCGTGACTGAGAAGTGTCAAAACATGCAAATGGGTTCAGAAGAGCGTTCGCTCTTCTGTGCGACGCTCCTACCCCGCCCACTTACGCCTTCTAACCTCTTATATCTATGTTCTGTGTGACTACTTATCAAGATAAAAACTATCCTATCTCTCAAGTTGGATCAAACTGCACACGGTGTACAAATTTGATTAAAATCGGTTAAGTAGTTTAGGAGTCCATCGCGGACAAACAACGTGACACGTAATTTATATATATTAAGATAATATCATTAGTTATGGCACATAATTCAATAAACACCTAATTACTTGACATTTGTAAAATGTACATACTTACCGCACCCAACTTTGTATATCCAAGAGCGCTGCGGCTATTTTTATTTTTTTTCCTAGGCCAATATTAAAATGTGGGCACTCACGTGACTTAGCGTTGGCAATGATTGCTTTCGAACAACAACGAGTCAACTGCACCTTGACCGCGGCTACTAAACATTGAAGCAAGGACAAAACAACAAAAATACCTACATATTTTAGCCATTTATGAATTCTATACAATCGTCTGAGTATTGGAAATGAGAATTTAAACGCACAGAAATGAATTATAGAACTATTGATTCCTTTTTTTTATCTCAGGCTGGTAAAGAGTGTTTTTTTTTTTATAGAGTTACACAACTTTAAATCATAGTAAAACAAAGAAACATATTTTTTAATATCAATGAAACGGGCTTTATTTGATGTAAAATTTTATGATATTAATGTTTTTATATGATTTTGGCCGCCACGGCTGGTGCGTACAAGGCGCAATAGACCAGTTTTCACAAACTTTTCGCAGCATTTGCGGCCGTATTTCGCCAATAACTCTTCGAATGTTAAAGTCCAGGTGTTCAATTGTCTTTGGTTTTAAAGTCGAATAAAAAAAAAACTGTTTTTTTTTATTTTCTTTACATTCAAATCTTTAATCTTCTTCTTCTTGGTGTGTCTTGAGTACTATTTTATTTTGTTTGGGAGACTGACAGCTTACGAAGTATTTTTATTTTATAGTAGAGATCGAAGAGACATTAACAAGCTTCGGCAGGTAATGATGTTCTCAATAATTCTTACACTACAATACAAAAAAGGTTGATGCTATCTATAATACTAACAATAAAACGGCTGAAAATCAGCAAACTTGTCTCCAGCGGACTGCAACCAGCTCAAACTGGTTCGCAAAATTTGTTCAGACGGTTTTTTTTACAACGTGACTTTTGTTAGGCAAATAATTCTACTACGGTTAACCAAGCTGTTGTAAAGATAGTATAATGCCGAATCAAATAATGAATTAGATTTTTATATGTAACGCCTTCGCGTGGGTTTACCTAGACTTTGTTTTGCATGAGATAAAAAATGGCGGCAAAGGCGCTTTATTTGCCTCTTGGGATAAATAACTGTTTCAGTCAAAATTTTCCACATCAAAGTAATTTGTAGAAGTAGGCACTATAGCTCCAAAATAATACAAACCAGTTTACAGACCCTGTAGTAACTGTCGTAACTTAGGGCCCTTGGAAATTGCGACTTTTTGCACCGATGCAAACTCGATTAAGTCTCGATGCCTCATAGATACAGTCGCAAAGCGTCACACGCTTTACTAAACGCAGCGATACAATCGAGATGCAAACGCGATACAGCATCTACGTAATCGCGATACAGGATCGATAAAAACGTAATAAAAGCGTAAGTGGTAGTGTGCGGCTGTTCTTTTCCCGTCTACCCCCGCGTCAGCTGCTTCGATGCAAATCCGATGCAGCAATGCAAACAAATGCGCATTTCCATCGATTCAAATAATCAGTCGCGAGGCTTTTAAACGCGCGTTTGTAGAAAAGAAGTCGCAATGTGTGAGGGCCCTTATAAAAGCTTAGTGTAGGGTTGTCACGGGCAGGTGTGAAATAATGTTTTTATTAATTTAATCGGAAACTAAAAGTGTGCTGCAAGCAGTGCAACTTCACTACATAGTATAAAACAAAGTCGCTATCCGCCGTCTGTCTGTCCCTATGTATGCTTAGATCTTTAAAACTACGTAACGGATTTTGATGCGGTTTTTTTAAATAGATAGAGTGATTCTTAAGAAAGGCTTATATGTATAATACATGCATATTTACATAAGCATTGCACCCGTGCGAAGCCAGGGCGGGTCGCTAGTTCACAAATAATTCTTTACGCGGACATAAACACACCCTTAAGTTTTATTTATGTTTAAAATGCAATTGAGCTTTTTTGGATCATGTTATTTCGTCCAATCTTGAACTAATAAACTAACCTTAATGAACCTTGAAAGCAGAGAAAGGCGAGGTGTGACATCTATTAATACAAATTCGATCATAGATTCAATCCTCTAATATTTGAAAATTTGACCGTAATGTTTTAAGAAACTAGCTGGCTATCTTGCCAGAAACTAGCTGGCTATCTACCAATAAATTACAGCGTACGAATTGGTATTGCATGCATTGACGCTATCCGTTTACCACTACAGCATCAGACTATGCTTCTATCAGTTAAATAGCTTTAATCGTTTATTTCGTGAGTATCACATGTCCCGGCCTTGAAGTTAGGTAGATAAAGGAACACTGGCCTGAACCGTAGATTGATGCAGCGGTACCTGCCTTCAACCTTCTCCAACCAACTTGGTCACCCGATTGTAAATAGGACGTAGTTCGGCACTTTTCACAATAATAACGAAATTATTGAGAAATCCTGCTGAAGTAAGTTTCCAGTGCTCATACAAAGCGCGAAAATTTTAGCTTTAAACTCAGATATATACTCAAATCATATGAGGACAGGTTAAGCTATTTCAGTGTATCTACATTAGAGAAACGAAGATGCTTCCTGAGTTTGCTGACTCTGTATAAGATCTTGCACAGTATGGCGAAAACAACTTTGCTTTCGATTATTAAATTAAATATTCCTAATAAATTACAGAGACAAGTCAGAAAAGAGATCACGTTTGCACTGCCCGTGTGTAGAACTCAAGGAGATTTCCACAGTCCGCTGTACCGCATGTGCCGCGTATATAACGATTTGAGCAATGAAAGTCGTAATTTGGATATTTTTAATAGTCTTGGTTTGTTTAGGAAAGAGCTGTAAAAAGTTTATTTTCTTTTTTTTATTATCACTTCGGTTGGGACGGGTTATTACCATGCCACAGCGTTTTGTTTGTCGGATTTTTTTATTGTATATTTTTTTGTATACCTACTCAATAATATTAGTTTTGTCATTTCTTAATAATTGGTTGCCCTAACTCTGTATACTAACATGCTGTCAACACTATTTTGGGACAGTATCTAAAACAAAACCATTTTACCGTATTGTACAATATTATGTTACGATAACTGTCTGTTTGTGTAGCTAATAAACAAATAAATAAATTAGTATGGAAATGAATCGCGCAAACGTAGTTTCCGAAGAAGCTATGGGAGGTCACGTAGGTCTGGTCTACAGTCGTTACGCTAAATAAGTACAGACTACATCCCTGTCTGCACTGGGATGCTTCTATCCTATTATTCCACATTACGACACACTTGAGCCAAGTCCGAGCCCTCAGAGGCACCCTCAGGTGTACAGTTCTCGTCCGTCTCGAAGGCTCAGGAGATTCTCGTTGATCAGACATGTCAGAGACATGTTCCGTATGTTCTCTTGTTATCAGCACCAATAAAGATGTTCCTTACTTTATTGCAATACGGATCAGTCGCTAAACTCAAAATTGTCCGCAATAAACATGTACTAATTTCCTGTACTGATAAGCTTAAGGCAATATGCTGGGTTATTAAGATTAGTCATGTTACAACAAAACTAGGAGTAGGAAGAATTCTTAAAGGCAATTGCTTGATTTATTTTTATTTTGTAAATGAATCTTTAAAGGACGAACTGATATTTATCTGACAATAAATAATAAGGAGAGATAAGATTTGTTTCATCTTTCGCATATTAACAGACCAGGTTTGTCACAAACCACATGCACAAAAAAGCAACTTTCAATAACATCGACCTTCAGAACACGTGGCTTAAATAATAAGTATTAAAATTATAATATAATACTAACGCTCTGCCCCCGGCTTCGTTCGCGTGAAGGTTTTTTTTATAATCAGATATACCATAAGTCACTCAAGAATAATGCAGCAATCTAAGGGGAAAGATTTTTTGAAACCGATCCAGGTAGTTATTGAGTTTATTCGTTATAAACATACAAATATTTCCTCTTTAATCATCATCATCATCAGCTCATATAATGTCCCCACCAAGGGGCTCGAGCCTACCCCACATTAGGGGCGATTAGGCCTTAGACAACCACGCTGGCCAAGTGCGGGTTGGTCGACTTCACACACAAGCTAAGAATTTCTTCATAGGTGTGTGCAGGTTTCCTCACGATGTTTTCCTTCACCGTAAAAGCGTCGACTAAACGTACATATGAATTCAAAATATTAAAACACATTGGTACGTGGCGGGGATCGAACCAGTGTCTCCCGGGTGGGAGACGACGTTCTTACGCACTACGCCATCGACACTTCCTCTTTAATATTAGTATAGATATAGTTTGAAAATTACAATTAATAAATGCGTTCCATGACTGCCTGGACTGCTAATTGGTTTTAGAGTATAACATCTGTCATTTAGTGAATCTCCTTTTTTGAAAGTTGGTCGGTCAAACGTTGTATATAGAATTACTTCTTTACTGTCTAATATCTATAAAGACGTCGTTATCTTTGTAAATAAATAAGCACAGTGTACGCAAGTATTCTTGTTATGAAATTTAAATGTAATCCTTAGATTAGTAAAACAATTTCCTGAGACACGAACGTCACGTACAGATATGTCTATCTTTTATACCTGGTCACAGTACAAAATTTCTGAGCCTTATAAAAATTAACTAACATGACCTGAAGCTACGTAACACCACGAGTGAAAGCTGGTTGGCTGGATAATGAGATTTTGCAGTCGTTTTCGAACTGTCAGAAGATGTCTAAAAGGGCACGACTGGCTGTGCATAACGGTGTGCTGGCCCATAGCTGGTCCTAATACTGGTGTATAGAAATGACAGTTTGTATGGAAGAAGAGGCATGAAAGCAGAATAAATCATGTGTCAGTCGGGGAGTGGACAACCATTCCACAAGGTGCCTCTTTTGACATCCGTATGGGGTAAAGTGTGACTTTTTGTAGTACGTTATATTAACAGACCAGGTTTGTCACAAACCACATGCACAAAAAAGCAACTTTCAATAACATCGACCTTCAGAACACGTGGCTTAAATAATAAGTATTAAAATTATAATATAATACTAACGCTCTGCCCCCGGCTTCGTTCGCGTGAAGGTTTTTTTTATAATCAGATATACCATAAGTCACTCAAGAATAATGCAGCAATCTAAGGGGAAAGATTTTTTGAAACCGATCCAGGTAGTTATTGAGTTTATTCGTTATAAACATACAAATATTTCCTCTTTAATCATCATCATCATCAGCTCATATAATGTCCCCACCAAGGGGCTCGAGCCTACCCCACATTAGGGGCGATTAGGCCTTAGACAACCACGCTGGCCAAGTGCGGGTTGGTCGACTTCACACACAAGCTAAGAATTTCTTCATAGGTGTGTGCAGGTTTCCTCACGATGTTTTCCTTCACCGTAAAAGCGTCGACTAAACGTACATATGAATTCAAAATATTAAAACACATTGGTACGTGGCGGGGATCGAACCAGTGTCTCCCGGGTGGGAGACGACGTTCTTACGCACTACGCCATCGACACTTCCTCTTTAATATTAGTATAGATATAGTTTGAAAATTACAATTAATAAATGCGTTCCATGACTGCCTGGACTGCTAATTGGTTTTAGAGTATAACATCTGTCATTTAGTGAATCTCCTTTTTTGAAAGTTGGTCGGTCAAACGTTGTATATAGAATTACTTCTTTACTGTCTAATATCTATAAAGACGTCGTTATCTTTGTAAATAAATAAGCACAGTGTACGCAAGTATTCTTGTTATGAAATTTAAATGTAATCCTTAGATTAGTAAAACAATTTCCTGAGACACGAACGTCACGTACAGATATGTCTATCTTTTATACCTGGTCACAGTACAAAATTTCTGAGCCTTATAAAAATTAACTAACATGACCTGAAGCTACGTAACACCACGAGTGAAAGCTGGTTGGCTGGATAATGAGATTTTGCAGTCGTTTTCGAACTGTCAGAAGATGTCTAAAAGGGCACGACTGGCTGTGCATAACGGTGTGCTGGCCCATAGCTGGTCCTAATACTGGTGTATAGAAATGACAGTTTGTATGGAAGAAGAGGCATGAAAGCAGAATAAATCATGTGTCAGTCGGGGAGTGGACAACCATTCCACAAGGTGCCTCTTTTGACATCCGTATGGGGTAAAGTGTGACTTTTTGTAGTACGTATGTATGGCCATTTGTGTAATAGTCGTATTTCGTTCTTTCGCATCCAATGCGTTCACGCCGCTTTTGTTATTTTTAACAAATGCATTAGTTCTTGCGCTTATTTCATAAATGTGACAATTGTAAATTACTATGACATTTCGATGCACACTGCGGAACCAATATGGAATTTATGGAACAAGTCAATATTGATGCAAATTGTTAGACTAATTTTCAATTCCCAGTTTATGGAAATGGAGGCGCAGGGTATATTTTCAGATTTGATGAAACATTATAGAATCATACCGTACCGTATTCTGAGGTGACGGCTCAAAAAGCGCGGATGATGGCGGTCTCCTTGCTACAAAAAATCGAAACATCAATGATTTGTTCTCTGTGTCACATTTATTATCTTCTAAACTTTACCAATATAACAATAACGTTACAATAAGTAATCAAATTATAATATTCTTATTTTGAATTAACAACACGTCAAGAATTATCTGTAGGTAGAATACCTGTCTCGTTATCTGCTGAGAGCAGTGCGTATAAAACTATTAGGTACATCTTATCGCATACGTCAATCATAAGCTTAAAATTGTGTGAATACTTAGGTCCACATGATCACTAACAGTTCTCTCACGACGTGCAGAGCGAGTGTATTTCCTTCTATATTCTGTTCAAGTATATTTTGCGTTTCGATGGCAGTTGAATTTCTTGAATTAATTTGTATCATTCTGGTGCCGATAGTGACGTATCTGTTGTACCTGCTGACGTTTCTCATCTTCTACTGGATAAAGTTAATCAGGACAAGTAAGTGGTTTATCTTTAGACGGAAGTACATGGGAATTTTCCACTCGATTTTATTTGTCTCGATGTTACTACTCGATTAATAAAGGTCTCCCTGCCGACGATCGCTTCATGCATTCTTTGAAATGCCTGGTGAAGAGGATAATCTGATGTGTTTGAGGAATGTTGTTTTGGAGGTGGCATCTATATTGAGACAAGTCGTAGAAGGTTTTGCTTGACAAATTAGTCTGTTTAATCGCCAGGAAAGGTGATTGTTTTCATTGATGCTAGAGGTACCATCGTCTCATAAGTTGGCATTGTTGTTTTCCAACAACTAGAGATAGTCATTCCGAGTAAAACTAGCTGGCTTCCACCATCATGAGGCTGATGATCAGCATCAGGTGAGATGGAGGCTTACCACCAAACATAAAAAATTAAAACTTTTATGCGTCTCTCAAACGAGACACTATTAGTCATTCTGCCCAGAGAGACTCTTCCATGAAGAGATCTGTCTATTACAAATCTTAAACTACAGGTCTTCGTCTTCTTAGAAGACCTGGTGACACTGTAAAGAAAGGCTCTGGGGTCGATATGATTCATTGACTCCCTTATCTGATATTATCTAAACTTGTATATGATTAGCGTCATATTGATAAACAAATTTGTGCACTTATGATTACTCTTTAGATAAAAGGAGGTTGCATTCAACTTTTCTTTGTTTACAATGCATTATTTGATTTCAGACTAATAGCAATATGCTTTGAGTATCAGAATAGGGTAGATCAAGAGACTTCTTATGATTTTTTACCATTAGATGAGATAAATACCAAGAACTTCCACTTTTGAGAAAATTACAAAGGGTAAAAATAATTAGTTCATCATAAACAGCTCATATAATGTCCCTATCGAGGGGCTCGACCCTACCCCACATTAGGGGCGGTTAGGCCTTAGTCAACCACGCTGGCCAAGTGCGGGTTGGCCTGCACACACCTATTTCTTCATAAGTGTGTGCAGGTTTCCTCACGATGTTTTCCTTCACCGTAAAAGCGTCGATTAAATGTACATATGAATTCAAAACTTGAAAACACATTGAGACGTGGCGGGGATCGAATCAGTGCCTCCCGGGTAGGAGACGACGCTCTTACACACTACGCCACCGACGCTTTAAAAATAATTAGTTATTTAAATCTATTTATTTTTGATCGTTTTTATTTTATACCGTTTCGTTTTCACATTGTTTAATCATTATTTGTATCATAATTATTGAACGGGCGTGCTATGAATTCAAATAAAACAGAACAGCAAAATTAACGTATGTAGCTTGAAGAAAGTTCTCGAGTAGCATATTTATTTCAAAAATTCACTAATACATTTTGCAATTCTGTAGGGCGAACTTTTCGAGTGGAGGAAGGTTACTTAACCTTAAGGACATTTTAATCTTTAACATGTCGTACTGCATGCTATGTCGTATTACTTGATAGACCTCCTCATACAGAGGGAAGAAAATAAGTGTAATTTTATAAAATCACTTTTATTCGTTTAAACATACTAATACTCAATTGTCTTAACTAAGTCTAACTTAATTGTCTGACAAAGCGAGGCGCAAGGCGACTCGTGCATTGCAAAATTTCCAAATCAACATTATGTTTAGGGTTAAATGTGCTGTTGTCTGCAACCATGCTACATACCCCTAAGGGGTCCGTGGATCCTACTATAAGAAACCCTGGTCTAGAGTGCTTGTAGGGCTCGGATCGGAGTGTCGCGGATGTAAGGGTGCCTATAAAAGGCGCGGACTTTGGCTCAGGTGTGCCGTAGATTTAACCATGAACCTACCGATGATATCATGAGAAAAGTAACTAAGTCTGCTGGGGATTTTTTAGAAGCGTTTTGGTACATTTCAAACGTCTAACGCCATCTGTTGTAAATATGACGCACTACTATGAAACTAGAAGTTTTAGTAGCGTCCGCTTAGATGGCGTACTTGTATCTATTGATTGTATAATTAAAATTATGTATAATATTTTAAAGATTTAATAATATCAGGCTCTTTTTTGATCAATTTGTAATGTTCTTTTTATCGATAATTATGAATTACTAATACTACTGTAAAAAGTATGTCTGTCCGTTAACCAGATTTAGATGAAATTTGGTATGCAGATAGTTTGAGACCATTGGAAAGGACGTAGAATACTTTTTGGCGCGCATTATAACAATGTCCTAGTAAAGCTATAATTATGGGTGATTGGATGATGAAATGTTTGTATGATGGATGAACTTGAATAATTTTGTTGTTTAGTCATGGTTGCTTATAACAAATTTCATTGCAGCAAAATATTGGTTTAGGATTTTTGTTCGTTATTAATACAATTACCTACTTATCCCCTTTGGCTGGCTGGCACCGACTCCAAATATAACGGATTATAATAATAATAATGGATATACTTAAATAATTTCCTATTGGTATAAAAGTGTAACCACAGAAATAATTTATTTCTGTGAGTTTAACAATAATTTCGTTGATTTTCCTACAAAGCTCTATGCATGAAACTAATTAAAACATATTTCCTACTTGTACCTTTACTTATATGATCTGAGGTTTGTACAGTACCTACTGAAGTCAGATTCAGTTTCTTTTTTCGAAAAAAAAAATTAATACATTAGGTACGTTTCACTCCAAAGTGTGAGATTTGGCATAATAAAGTTCACATAGAGAATTGCAGAATAATGAAAACCATATGAATAATATCTGTTTTTGGGGAAATTGCACTGACAGAGAAACAATTTTTAAATATCAAAAGCGCTGTATACGCTCAATGTGTGCGCTAAAAATGGACGACAGCTGTGTACCTGTATATAAATCTTTAAAAATATTAACAGTGCCATGTATATACATATTGGAAATATCACTATTCGCCAAAAAATATCCGGAATTGTTTCCGAAATTATCAGAAAATCGTAAAAATCAATCTCGTAGTCATCATGTAAACAAATTATCGGCAATGACATGTAAAACAGCTTTAGTCAGTAAAGGCATACTAGGCATGGCTCTAAGAGTATTTAATAAGATACCTAATGATTTTAAAATAATGAATTATATGAAATTTAAAAATAAATTGACTAACCTACTATTATCAAAATGTTATTATAGTATTAGTGAATTTTTAAATGACAAATCTATTTGACATAAATTATAATTTGATTCCTTTATTGACATCCTATTGTATTTAAAATTAATTTGACTAATTATTCTAGATAACCAATTTTTTATGCAAAATTTAATGACATATCGATTTGTAAGTAGTTCTAATTACGTAATTTAGTTTGCGATCGGGTAATTTAATTTATAATCATAAATATTTGTATGCTTTTAAAGCAAAACATAGCAGATAATATATTAAAACTGTAACATCTTATTTATTTGTAAAACATAGGTGGTTACAAAACCACCTATGTTTTACAAATAAATAATATTCTATTCTATTCTATTCTACAATAAAATATAATTGAACAACAGGGTTCTCAAATTTTGCCAACTAATCGTATTGATGTAGCGATCTGCAGCAATCGTTAGACTGTGAATTCAACATGGAAAATACTATAATGGAATATATAGGTTTTATATGGGTTTATCTCGGGCGGGATTATATTATTAATTTTACATTGAGTACTCTTAGCACAAGCGCATTATCTTAGTTGGGGCGTTAACAATAATCTATGATTGATTTTCACATAAAAAAAAAACAAAATCAATGTTTCAAAAGTACTTATTATATATTTTTCGCCTACGCTATAATAAATAACAAATCTAAACAATTAGGCACTTGTTATTTTTATTGCTGTCTCCATTTATCTTGTATTTAATTAACGTATTATCTAATCTATGAATATTTTAATTGATAAATAGTTAATGTTCAACTAATTAGAGCAAAGTCGCTTGTATCGGTGGGAGTATTTTTGTGTCGTAAAGAATACAAAAGTGAAATTGTATTATTCTATAAAAAATGAGTTTTCTGATTCTGTTGAGTTTTTTGATTATAATCGGTGCCGTTGTATTTTTAATCGATTTGAGCCTTAAATGTGAGTATTATGAAGTTCTCTTAGCTTTGATATTAGATATAAGTCGAATTTTTTTATACTGCGTAGTGCAAACAAGCATATGGGCTGCCGGATGGTAAGCATTCACCGTAGCCTATAGACGTTTATATATAAATCCTTTATTGCACACATAAAATAACAATTGTAAAACAATAAGAAAGACATGTACAAAGGTGAGCTTATCTCTAACAGAGATCTCTTCCAGCCAACCCTTACTTTAGTGAGACCATTTAAAATGATGAATGATGTGTACTACATTTATATTAATTGAAAAAGACACATTAAAAATTATATGTAGGCATAAATACACCTAATATGAACATAATAATCATCTTATATATAAAATTTCCATATCACAATGTTAGTTACCATACTCCTCTGAAACGGCTTGACCGATTTTCATGAAACTTTGTATGCTTATTCAGTAGGTCTGCGAATCGTACTATCTATTATCCATACCCCTAAGTCATAAGGGTTGTTCACCTTAATTTTTTTTATAATTTTTGAACGATTTTTTTTGTTTTTATTTTTTACTATGTGGCATTAAAAATACATACTACCCAAAATTTTTACTTTTTTATCACCAACCCCTATTTTTTTTATAGCTATTTTAGTAATTTAATCATTTTTGTAAGGCAAAATAACGTTTGCCGGGTCAGCTAGTATAAACATATATTTATTATTACAATTATCTACATACTTATAAATACATACAAATACATACATACATACAAATACATACATACATATATAACTAAATCGAGTTTGAAAAATAGTGCTCTTTTAATTTATGTTTGAAAGTAGCGATTGAAGGACCCTCTCTAATCTCCACTGGCAGTTTGTTCCACAATTGCGTAGCAGTAACAGTGAACGATCTGGCAAAAAAATTGGATTTGGATACAGGAGAAGGAAGAACTAAAGTTTTCGTGACGCAAGCACGCTTAGGGCAAAAATTAGAAGGAAATCTGGATGTTCAGGATTGTGAAGGATTTTGTAAAGAAGTCGGATAGGGAGCCACATTAACTTTTACCGAAATTCAGAAACACGGTCAAATTTCCGCAAACTGAAATAAAACCAATTGCCAGATTCTGTAGGCGTTCCAGCTTGTTAAGTAGCTCCTCTGATGCGTCTAAATAACAGACATCAGCATAGTCGAGGATGGGGAGCAGAAGAGATTGAGCTAGCATAACTTTAGTTTTGAACGGCTGGAAATATTGAAGCCGCTTGAGAGAATGATAACAGCACTCATATACTTAATCTAATAATGACAATAGTAAAATATGATATTCTACGGATGTTATTCATTAAATAGTTAAGTGACCTACCGTCTTTACCACGGCGAGTGCTCTGAGGAGCTTTTTTCCCTTATCCCACCATCTCCCTTCCTTTTAAGGACGCGTGCTGATTTACGATGTCACCCTCAAACTGTAGCTACCATTCCAACGCGAACTAAGGACTTTGGCAACTCGTTTCTTTGTTGCACAATCAAGAATTCACTGCCAGCACACGTGTTCCCTCCTTCCTACTATCCTGGGTCATTCAAAAGAGACGTGAAGAAGCACCTTGCAGGTCAGCAAGGCGAGGATGGCTAGCGCGGCAGTTTATCTCTCGCACCAGCTATCTTCGCATGTGGACTCCACTTCTGCTTACCATCAGGTGGAATGGAGTCATTTGCTTGACCTTTTTTATAAAAAAAGTGAGATAATTAATAATATTGTGTTAAATTATTTTTATTTAAGACTACGATCCCAAGAGCCGTGTCACAAGGTTCTGAGCAGGGGATAGGTACTTGGCAGTTAAATTGGCACTTTTTTATTATCTGTCAAATAACCGCTACCTAATGGAAACTTACAATTGGACATTGTAAATACCCACAAAATATTATTGTATTACAATTTGCAAAAACCATATACCTGCTAAGACAAAGGTGACATGGCGATTTGGGTTATCTATTAGTTAGAACAACGCTTAGAATTCGTTTATTTAAACCTAATACTAACACAGCACACAATCTTTCTGTGAGCTAGATCAAATAGATTAATAAGCTATTTTGATTATTACTCCTGTTTAGGGATTTCAGCTTTTTAATGGAAAAATTCCTCTCGGAATCCTCAACACTGCGGGACTGACTGTAACTGTACATTATACCTATGACAAATATAATTCATCTAAAAGGGGAATGAGGGACTACACATTGATTCTCAATCACCTTATAAACAACAACTCAATATTTGCGCGAACCGCAGGTCGGCGCTGTTTGCGCGAACCGCAGGTCATGTTTGGCCGCAGTACGCTCCAGCTCGGCCTCATCCCGGGGCGCCGTTCTTCGCCCCCAGTCTCACGCGTAACAGGGACATTTCCTTCCGGAATTCTCGCATCTCTGCAATTCCGCTAGTTCCCCGTCTCGTCGATCTGATGGTACACTGGCCTTAAGCCCCTCATCAAAATTGGACGGTGCTCCACCCCCATCACACGACTGAAGCGTCACAGAAACCTGTTCTATATCGGGTTTCCACATAGTGACGTAGTCGGAATCTGCCGCACTTACAGATCAAACAACAAACAGACAAATCTATTCGCTCAAAGATGGAACAGGAGTGTTAATATTGCTGGACTTCGGCTGTTTACTCATTCGTAACAGGTCCAATGACTCCTGTGATCCTTAGTCATGGTGTTCCTGAACGCTGCACCGACACATTAGCACAGTCGAGATCATAGATTTTTGAGCATTCCATGCACTTCAAGTGCTCACCACTCATGCACTTCTTTCTGCATCCACCACAAACAAACTGTATGGGGTCCATTTTGGTGTTAATTTCCTCTCAGAGAAACACTAATAGGAACTGCGGTTTGTCGTCAACTTATCAATGGCCAATGACGCACCGGTATCAAGTTGACCACAGATTAAATAATACAAGGAGATAGGCCAAGCCGGCGTTTAAGTATTCATTTCCGCCACTTCAACTTCCGATAAAGTCACGTGAATCACGTCAAGTTAACGCTATCCTCGCAAATGAGCCTTCTCGAGACTGGTTCGCATTTTTAGCGCATAGAGTGAAATTTGTTTTGTTTCATAAAAAGTTGTTTCCGGCGCTTAAGTATTTTTCAATATCAAATAAGCTTTCATTAAAGATTTACGCTTCGAATATTACTCCTTGTTTGATACACATTCAGGTTTCGATTTCAAAAGCAGCTCTCGCGGACTCTAATCAAATATAACTAGGCATAGAGAGAAGTCAGGATAGTGAAGTAGAGGACCGTTGCTGGTCTTTAACCCTACACCTGGATCACAAAACCCAGGCACAGCTGCTGGCTCCCCTGCAACGCAATGGACTCGGCACCCTCACGGTGACTCTCAGCGATTTGACCGATCTCCTTTGCGGCTGTGCTTAACTTTCATCGCTTCGCAGTCCTTAAGACGCGCGCAATGAATAGTGTATTTACGGCATGCTCAACTAGAACCATGTTATGTAGAACGGCCGGTGATCGCGACACTCGGTCTTCCTATGAACTTGGCGATTCGACCGATCTCCTTAGATTGATATATCTGTGAAGTTGACGCTCTGACCAGCCTCGCGCGCTACCGAAAACAACCCGAATCTAGTGGAGGCAGCGTCGTCATTCACGTACACGCAACACCTACAACGTGACTGGTTGTATTAATCAATTGGGAATAAGTTAATATTAGGGGTTTAAGTATGAAATTGCCGTTTTGTATGGAGAATTTAACGAAAATATTTTTTTCCATTGAAATATATTTGCGATTTTTTTAAGGAACCACAAATCAAAATTTTGTGTAATTTAGTGAATATGTTTAGACAACATTAAGATATAGGATACTTAGAGAAAAAAATTGAGAATTAACACCTGTAAAAATATATTCATATTTTTCTAGCGGAAACCGGACCCTCTTAGGACGAGCTGTTTTTGAAGATGTATTTCTAATGAAAAAAATATAAATAAGAATAAAATTGTATACATAAATATAAGTCCTTGTGATGAAGTTTAAAATAAAAAAAGAATAATGGAAATAGCTATTGTATTAAAGGAATTATACGCTAATGAATAATGAGGAAAAAATCGGCAATTTCATACTTTAACCCCTATTATTTACGTACCGCCGGTAATTTATTGTTTCGTGTAAATTTTGTCTTTCAAACTACTTAAAACCTTTAACTAATGATAAATTCACGAACAATACACGCAAGTAATTATTAATTTGAATAATTAAATGAGTCCACTATGGAAAAAGTATTTTTAATTATAAACTTTTCGCGGTGCACTGCTACAATGATGTGTACGATATTAAGGTCAAAGCCAGGTATCCAATTTCGCCACTCAGCCGAGAGATATGACCGTATTTGTAGAGAGACGATGAAGGAAAGCGTCGGTGGCGTAGTGCGTAAGAGCGTCGTCTCCCACCCGGGAGGCACTGGTTCGATCCCCGCCACGTACCAAGTGTTTTCAAATTTTGAATTCATATGTACATTTCATCGACGCTTTTACGGTGAACGAAAGCATCTTGAGGAAACCTGCACACACCTATGAAAAAATTCTTAGGTTGTGTGTGAAGTCGACCAATCCGAACTTGGCCAGCGTGGTGGACTAAGGCCTAATCGCCCCTAATGTGGGGTAGGCTCGAGCCCGAGGTGTGGACATTATATGAGGTGTTGATCATGATGATGATGACGAAGGAAAATTGCCAGCGACTCTGGATCGCGCGATCTAGAGTCGCTAAATATCCGAAAAAATGGCAAAACATTTTCTTCATTATATTTATGAACGATCTGTTTGATTGCACCACTAAGGTCAGACCTAATGCCAAACTGATTACCTACGCTGATGATACAAATGCCATAGTCTCGGGTGATAATCTGCACGAACTAACTAGTAATCTGCATTGTGTCCTGAAATATTGTGGTGAATGGTTCACATCTAACAACTTAAAACTCAATACTACAAAGACAATGACCATCTTATTTCGAACAGACGCAAAAAATATAGAAACTGTTAATATGAGATTAAATGGAAACAATCTCATTTTCACGGAGTCGGCAAAGTTTCTGGGTGTACAAATAGACACATGTTTAATCTGGAAACCCGAGCTGGAGGCCATTGTACACAAATTAAGTTCTGCCTGCTATGCGCTGAGAAGCCTCCGTGATGAACTCTCTATGGCACAGATGAGAATGGTATATGGGCTAGTCGGGTCTAGACTAAGGTACAGTGTCAAATGCTGGGGGCATATAGTTATAAATATAACATCCATGATGCTTTTAAAATCCAAAAGAGAGCTATCAGAATAATGTTGCGTATTATTATTATTATAAATTATCAGGCAAACAGTTTTAGACAACTGATAGGTGCCTTTATCCTGTTATTCTTATTAGTTTTTCTCTTATTTATTATTTATGTATTTGTCCAGTCGGTTCTTAAATTGGTTAATATTTTGCGCTGATACTACATATTCTGGGAGTTTATTCCACGATGCGACTACTCGATTGGTTAAAAATTTCTTATATGGGTTGTTTTGTGCAGGTCTAGTACACAATTTTAAGTGGTGGCCTCTCAACTGGGCATTATGGTTTCTTGTGAACATATTTTCAAAACCTTCGATGTCGTAATGCCCATTTAAAATTTTATAAGTTTCTATTAAATCCCCACGATTTCTGCGATCCTCTAGCGTAGTTATCTTTAATGTTTTCAGTCGCTCTTCATATGTCATGCGCTTTAGGACTCTGGGTAATTTTGTAAAACTTCTCTGTACCTTCTCCAGAAGTTCGATATCTTTAATAAAATATGGATTCCAAATCTGAAAAGCATATTCTAATATTGGTCTTATGAAGGTTCTGTATATTCTTAACATAATATCTGATGTCAGAGTTCCGAATGCCTTCCTCACAAGGTAAATAAGTCCCTTCGCTTTTTTTGTAATTGATGTCAGATGCTCTTCCCACTTAAGATCCTCTGTTATATTTACTCCTAGGTCTTTCTGCACTTTTACATCTTTCAGTTGAATATTGTCAAGTTTGTAACTCAGATGTGGATTGCGATTGCCTATATGTAACACGGTGCACTTCGAGGTATTCAGATTCAACAGCCAATCCTTAGACCAGTTTGCTACGTTGTTTTACACCATGGAAATCATGTAGAGAACATTTTAAGAATCTACGCATACTTACAGTGCCGTGCCTTTATTTATTGGTCTTATTGAGTGACTTTAAGAAACAGTTGATAGAAAGTGAAGTAAAAAAGATGTGTCGTGAAAACACCAGACGCAAAGCCTGCAAAATTGAATGCAAACCTAGACTTCAAATAGTCCGTCAATGTGCTCAGTTCCAGTCGATAAGATTGTTCAATATGCTACCAAATGACCTAATATGTATTTGCAAGTATAACCAATTTAAGAAAAATTCCTTTCATTTTGTGATTAGCATGATTATTAATAATGTTATTATCTGAAATTAAGTTTTACTGTATCAATCATCAAATTTCGGACACAATCAATATTGTTAAATGGAATAAATAAATAAATAAAAAATCATTGTATCCTCGTATATCTTATCAACGCCGAGTAGGAAATTAGTAGAAGCAGTCCGCGGAATTTGTAATTTTAGGGAAGGAAGTGGTCAAAGTCAAAAATTTTTGACTTGTCTTTTGTTTTCTTTTGATATTTTCGAATATTTAAAATCACGCAAACCAAAATTAGAAACACAATTCAACAGTTAGCTTCTTGCTACCTATAGTAAGAGCTCGTTCCCACTTGTCGGCTATCAGCCCAGCTTATAATCGGATGTTCCAGTCGCAGAACATTTTATATGAATGTATTCACTTGTCCGGAACCGGAACCAGGTTACCTTCAGTGTCTTTAGATATACAATGGAATATAGCTTTATTGTACATCAACCAAGTTTTACATTGAAATACTAAAGCACAATTAAGAAAGATTATATAAAAGGCTACCTTATCACTAAAAGCGCTAAGCTAATCTATTCCTGGTAACCTTAGTATGGGCAGGATTAGAAAAAATATATCTATCCTAATTTAGAGAAGATGGCACTGTATCATTTTATTGAACGGCCGGAAAAAACTCTTGTCGGATCTTGCTCGCCTGTACTAAGTATGACATTGTTCACAGTGGTCGGATATCAGAGCCAACATCTATGCATTAAAATAGAATTTATTTTCCTAGTTTATGTTCATTGGTATTCGAGACCGAAAACGGAAAAAAACTTAATTTCGTTGCTTCTCAATTCAGTTAAGTTCTGAAATGTTCCCAAAGAAAATCTTTCTCTCAGTATCGGGTGCACCCAATATTTTCTTCTAAGCTGTCTTTTTTAGTTTTCTTCTTAAATAATACATCGCAATAAAAGCTTTGTCGACGTCCATCGTGTACAGTCGCCTCGCGTCGTGTCATCTTCAATCGTAGCCAGCAACCGACTTGTGTGAACAGAAGCGCCAACAACTGACAAGTGGGAACGAGCTTTAAGATTCTTATGCTCTTTTGCTTAGAGTTCAAATTCACGGGCTAACCTGAGATCGTGTACTACATACGAGATACGAGTATGAATCCGGTGCAAGTTTAAATGTCAATTGAATAATTGGCATCCTGTTACGGGAGGCTCACGTAATTTATGTTAGAGATCAGTAATGTTTCTACAGCTTTCTTAATTTTGTAATGAAAGTATAAACTCATTATATTTATACGTAATGAAAAAACTATATACCCTTTAGTATTAGGGGTTTAAGTATGAAATTGCCGTTTTTCAAATCAAAATTTTGTCAAATCTAAATTTTGTGATATTTTGTGGATATATTTAGACAACATTAAGCTATAAAAAAATATTCATATTTTTATAACGGAGACGGGCACCTCTTAGGACGAGCTGTTTTTGAATGAATTTCTAGTGAAAAAAATTAAAATTAGAATAAAATTTTATCCATTAATCTAAGTCCTTGTAATGAAGTTTTAAAGGAAAAAAGAATATTGGACATAGCAATTGTATTAAAAGAATTGAGGTATACACTAATGAATAATGAGGAAAAAATGAATATGATATACACTAATGAATAATGAGGGAAAAATATTAATCAAGTTCGTATCTATTAGGTAAGTTTATTTTGCTTAGGCTGGCACCGGCTCGAAATATATCGGAGTATGAATTATAAATAAAGAATTATAAATGTGTATCAATACTTTCCTTGGTTTTCTATGACGCTCTTTTCAACTACTTCATAAAAATATTATTTATTTCTTACTTTTTAGTTGAAATTTGTACGCATTGAAGTCGGTTTTCCTATTTTTTTTGCTAAAAATATTTTATATGTATACAACATGTAAATGAAATAACCAACACCCTGAATACAATAGTTGGGGATCGGCTTCTGAGTTGATTTCAATAAATTTATATAAAAAAACGATTTTTTTTTGAAAAAAAACAAAAAGTACCCAGAAAATGTTGTTTGGGTACTGTGTTTTTTGGGTACTTTTGTTTTTTTTTTAAAAAAAACGTTTTTTTTTTTTCAAAATTCTTGAAATCAACTCAGAAGCCGATCCCCACCCACCTGTATTCAGGGTGTTGGTTATTTAATTTACATTTTGTATAGGTAATATTATAATGATCAACAAAAATATTTATCTATAGTTTTGACGCCTAAAGTGGTCATGGGTCGACTAGTAAGCCCAGGACAGAAACTCAACTCCACTGAAAAGTATATAATCCTACATCTCGTATGCAAATAATACCGTTGATAATTATTGAGATGATGACTGTCTGTATTATGATACAGTGGCAGTGTCAACCACCCCGCTATTATAACGTCTGTCAATAAACATGTCTACCGGTAAGATACACATTTTAATAGATTATTGTAGACATTGACCGTCGTTTAATAATGCAGGCGCAGTTCTTATCACTCACGAAGATTCCTATTGATGTTTTTGTCCAATGTTGTCGACACACTGTTGAGAATGTGGATATAATAGGTAGGTAGGGTTACTGACAAAATTATAAAATATCTTGTAAAGGTGAAGTATATACAATACATGTATATTAATAGATATATTTAAAATCTTTTAGCAGCAAAATATTTCAATTTAGAAAAAGCGATATTTTTAAATTTACTTTTAAATTGGTAAACGATGATTCTAATATGTTATGGCGTCAATATAACTGTAATAAAAAATCAATAACTTTTATTATATCAATATTTTATTTATATCCTGTTCAAGAACTGTTTGGGTTTTTTTGACGCTACGTTATTCACCAAATATGTATTATAAAGTGGTTAATAATAATTAATCTGATTAATATTAAGTGAACAATCAAATTTCCTAATCGATTTTTATCTTTAAAACAGAAGATAAGCAATGGCTCAAGTTTTTTTTTAAATCTTACTCTTGTTTTTGATTTGATAAGTTGATTAACGAATAAACTATAAATTACACCCTCACACACGGAATTGCAAAATAAATACAGCAAAATGTTTGAATTAATATTTCACCAGAGGTGTGTAAAGATATTTTTTATAAACTTTTATTATACGTTGGTTTTCTTCATACTTCTGTTTTAATTATTTTCCATATGCGTTTAAATAAATATGAGAAAATAAATTCTTTACTTATTCAGTATTGGCTAGTAAATATACTCCAATTTCCCCTTATCTCTTTCTTACAATAATTGAAAAGTAAATATCAATTAGTCAAATCGTCATGATAAAAGGTAAAGAAATTACACTAGCCTCTTAGCTCTGATAAATCATTATCAGATAAATGTAAATTATTATCATTCGTAAAGTCAGTGTAGTACACTATGAACAGTGTTAAAATAAATATAATTTAATATGAACGAAACGACGTTGTTAATTTTAGTGTTGACAGCCCCGTCACTCTTGATTGTGGTGCTATTTTTCTGTGGCTGTCGAATAGCCAGTTGTGTTATCGAATTGAGTGAGTAAAGTTGAATTTGATTATTATAGTATTTATCTCACGAACGTAGGTGCGTCATGACTGTTCGTCTAGACACATGAATAAATGAATACCGAGTACTCCTGCACTAACACTCACAGACATAATGTGCATTTAAATCTATCTATAACACACAATCATGGTCCACCGACGTTCGTGAGTTAAAAATAATGTACCATTGCATACCTTCATTATAGGTTAGCGATTATCATTATTATCTTTTGCTGTAGGGAGGCAGCGGTCGTTAAAATATAAGTCACTAATGGTTGCCCGCGGCTTCGCTCGTGTCCATGTCAACCGTTATTGACATCGCGCCATAAAGTATCCTATATCCTTTCCATAGTCTCAAACTGTCTCCACACCAAATTTCATCAAAATCAGTTCAGTGATTTAGGCATGAAAGCGTAACAAACAGACATGTAACATTCGTTTACATTCGTATTTATAAAATTAGGGTTTTAGAAGCCTGAATAAGTGGAATAGGTGACTTCTAAAACTCTGACAACAGTTTAGACTGACCGAAGGATACTCTCTTAAAGTTGGTCCTTTGAATAAAATAAATAAATAATCATAACAATATTTTGCTTCGAAACATCGTAGAGAAATTCTAGAAATAGGTAATTTTGATAACGTTGATATTGTATCTTTGAAGTATTATCATTCCTTTAGAAACTAGATTATAGGTATAATTCAACTATCTTATCTTTTAAATAATTATTTAAACTCATGAATATGACATCACAGAGCTCTAATGCGTGCTCTACACTGTGAACAGATTCATTGCCTATAGTCACTGTTTCTTTATAACTTTATCATTTAAGTCAATGTAAAGCAAACAAAAGTCATTATCTCTATATGAAACAAGTAAACTAGTTCAAAATTCTAACCCGACTACGGTTTACGTTGCTAGGCAACGAGAAAATATTTATCTAATCACTTTCTCGTTGATTAGCAACCACAACAAGTGTATGTGTACTTACATACTTCAAAGGAATGAAATCGGTTAAAATCAGGGTTACAAGTAAAAGTTTTCTAACTGCTCCTATTGTTGAAGTCAGTTAAAATGTAGCCTATGTTTTCCGTATTATAATAACGTATCGATTGATACCTCATTCATCAAAATCGGATGAATAGTTTAGGCGCTACGGTGGAACATACGTAAATACAATCATACATACATAGTTACAATTTGCTCCTTAAATTTATTTTAAAAATAATTATTATTTACGGCCCCATTTCCTCAATTCACTAAATATAAACCGTATTAATAAAAATTCTAATTTGTATTAGTGTTTAGTGACATCGAATTGTGCGTAATTTGTAATTTAAGAACTGTGTGTACCGGCGAGTGATTCATCACAATTTGAATTGTCACAACAAAGGTATTTAATCAGTGTTTTCCCTTTCACGTGAGTAAAACTTTGTTATAATTTATTTAAAGTAGACTATTAATTCGAACACATTAATTTTTTACACTTTGTTGATATTAGAAGTGTTGGTTACTTGACATAAGTAACTTCAATTTTTAGTTGTTTTTACTACTTCTTGGGTATTATCTATTGATTTCGGTTATATTATTAGTATCTAACGATGATGACTCGTAAGGCCTTAGCTCGCCAGGAGGAGTGCCACCTGGTTTTGCAGGAATTAAAGGCTTCCAAGGAGTTAGTTAAACAACTACTTAGGGAAAGGGATGACAGTGAGAAGGAACTGTTAGAGGCGGTAGACAACAACAGTAAACTTAAGAAGGAAATGGCTGAGTTGCATACTCAAAATTTGATAGTTACGGATGAAAAGGAAAAGTTGCAATCTTTAGTAGACCGGTTCGACCAATGCAGTGATGAGTATGAGCAGGCCCTCAGGCGCATCACTGAATTGGAGCAATGTTTACAAGAGGCAAATAACCACATTAATTCTTTAGAAACCGACAAATTAAATTGGACAGCCTCACAGAACCAAAGTTTACTCGAGGAGCTCGTTAGTAATGCCCCGGAAATGGTTTCTGCTGCATACAACATAAATCCAGCGGTGTCTTTCAACTTAACATGTAATGACACAATTAACACATCTGACACAGTGGTCAAGGTTGAATGCAGCAAAAATAAAATTAAAAAATATTTAAAAATAAATAAATTTATTAGAAAGAACAAGTCATTGATTAAGAAACATAACTATTTTCATAAAAATTTGAAATATAGTAAAGAACGTATAATGTTATTAAATAAACTAGAACTATATTCTAATGAAATTAAGCAAAATCAAGAAACATATGACAGCAATATAATGTTATTAAATAAGAAAATTAGTTTGCTACAGGAATCTTTAACTACCTTATCAAACAAATATAATGTATCAAAAAGAGGTATGAGGGACCACACATTGACACTAAATCACCTTATGAACAATACAAAATTTGAGGAATCTTGTGATTTAAAAAATTGTTCCACAGCTCCTGGCCTGATTGCTTTGGATCAACTTGAATGGTCTATGTCGGTGTGTGAGCCATCTATCTCTGAACAACTCAGTCAATCTATTATGAGCACAATTGAAAACAGTTCCTCAGTAAAAATAAAAGACAATTATGTAATATTTAGTGATGAAGTTGGAAAGGATTTGGGCCTATTATTAATGAATCAGCTGGGGCAAAATGTGATAAATTACTGTATGCCAGGTTTATGTTATGATGATATTATAGAGAAGGTTACAAAATACAAGTTCAAAAATAATGATAACTTAATTTTATTTATAGGAAATAGGGTTAATGTAAACAAAAGATCATTACTAAAATATTATGACTACCTACTGAAATTAAATGTAAAAAGCATTGTAATGTTTACATTTCCTTATTGCGATAGTTTGCCACAGTCAGAAAATGAAATTAGATATAAATTAAACATACAATTAGATACTTTGTCATATTATGAAGACAAAATACATGTTTTTGACATTAATAAATTGACATGTAATAATCGTAACAGTAAATATTATGTGACAATAGATAGAATTTTTCTATCAAATTATTTTAAAAAACAATTAGCAAAATTGCTAAGCTTTTCTATATCTACTTCAGCCAAGAATTTGGCTGTACGGACAGCTCCTATTGAGCAACCTTATTCTGACATTGCCTCTATTGGGCCATCACGGTGTGACAATGCCCCTATACAGCATTGTAGTTCTGACAGTGCTCCTTTTGAGCAAGTTAGTTATAATAATATAACAATTGCTCCTGTTGAGCAAACTAACTTTGACGCACAGATAAGCTCATCACAAAATCAATATTTAAATTAATTAGTAAGACAACAGAGGACACCTCTGGCAATAGCTCACTTAAAATAGTTCACCAAAATATTCAAGGCTTATCTGAAAAGGAACTAGAAATTTCTTTATTCTTACAGAGTCTAAATATACATGTAGTATGTCTCACAGAACATTGGCTAAAAAGAGCTCAGTTATTAAATTGTATTGAAAGTTATAACATTGTAAGTGCATTCACTAGAGAATCTGCCATTAGAGGTGGTTCCTTAATTTTGTTACAGAACAATATTAAATATAAAGAACGTTCAGATGTGATTAAGCACTCAATTGAACGAATTATTGAAATTTCATGTGTGGGATTTGAGCAATTTATAATTGTATGTGTATACAGACCCCCTTCTGGAAACTATGATCTGTTTGAAACTACAATGGAAAATGTTCTAAATATTATTTGTAGCAATAACAAGAAGATAGTTGTCTGTGGGGACTTCAATTTAAATATTCTAGTACCAAGTCCATACACAAATAGGTTCATTAATTTATTTAGATCTTTTAATCTTTATTATGCTTTCTTTGAACCTACCAGAATCACCCCTACTACAGCTACTTGCTTGGATAACATTTTCTGTAATTGTAATATACTTGAAAAATCTATACTCAACTGTGTAAACTCAGATCATAGTGGACAGAAAATCACTATTGAGCGCCGTAATGTTAATCTAGTAACAAAAATTACTTTTAGACCAATAACGGACAGTCGCATGAAGATTTTCGAAAATAATATTGAACATAGACTTCATTTCTTACAATATTGTGATGATTCAAATAAAATGTATAAAAAATTATTTAATCAAATAAATTTAGAGTTTAATAGCATATTTAAACAAAAAACTGTTTCACTTAACTCAAAAAAGAAATTTAGTGATTGGGCTACCCCAGGCATATATGTTAGTAGAAGAAAATTATATGATTTATATTATGAAAAGTCTATGTCCACAGACCAGTCATTTATAAATTGTGTCAGAAATTATTCTAAAATATTTAAAAGGGTTTGTAATGTTGCAAAAGCAAACTTCCTTAGTAATAAAATTAAAAACTCTGCTAATAAAATTAAGACCACCTGGAAAATTATAAACCAAGAAACTGGTAAAACGTCATTTAAAGATAGGTCTTTTGAAATTAATATTAATGGTAAAATGGTAAAAACGGATGAAGCAGTGGCAAATGCTATGGAGGCCTTTTTCTCAGACATTCCCATGAAAATCACTAGTAAACTGAATTCATCTACTGAATTTGCGGTTTCCTTTTTAGAATCTAGTGTTGATAAATGTGATATTTCTTTTAACTTTCATGAAATTAATGACGATTACATTATAAAAACATTTAAATCTTTAAATAAGAAAAAGACGGAAGATCTATGGGGTTTATCGGTTACAGTTATAACAGCAATAATTAAAGTAATTTCCCCATATTTAACGATTATTTTTAATAAATGCATTGAAGATGGGGTTTTTCCCGATTTAATGAAATGTAGTAAAATTATACCTTTGTTTAAGTCTGGGGATAAATGTGATCCCACTAATTTTCGTCCCATATCCATTTTACCAGCGTTAAGTAAAATATTTGAGAAAGTTATTTACAATCAATTGCTTTCTCATTTTACATTGAATAAACTGTTTCATGACGGACAATTTGGTTTTACTAAGGGTTGAAATACGACAGATGCAGGTGTTGCGTTAATGAAACATACATTTGATGCTTGGGAAAACAAACAAGATGCTCTAGGTGTCTTTTGTGACTTGTCCAAAGCCTTTGACTGTGTAGAACATAAAACCTTATTGGCCAAATTACAACATTATGGCGTCTCAATGAACTCAATAAAAATAATTGAATCATACCTGAGTGATCGATTACAAACAGTAGTTATAAATAAAGCGAAGTCTTCAGGGGCCCCTATGCTCATGGGCGTGCCACAGGGTTCGATATTAGGTCCGTTACTTTTTTTGATTTATGTAAATGACCTGTTTTACTATGTAAGCAACTTATGTGAGACGGTATTATTTGCAGATGATACTTCCCTTATTTTCAAACTAAATAGACAAACAGAAAATGTTGACGATGTGAATAATGCCCTTTCCAAAGTAATGTGTTGGTTTACTAATAATAACTTGTTACTAAATTCAAATAAAACTAAATGTATCAAATTTTCGTTACCAAATGTCAAGCAGGTCAGTACAAATATTAAAATTAACGAAGAAATTATACAATGTGTTGACTCAACAGTATTTTTAGGAATAACTTTAGATTCACGTCTACAATGGAATCCTCATATTACTACCCTATCAGGAAGACTTAGCTCTGCTGCTTTTGCTGTTAAAAAGATTAGATTACTGTCTGATGTTGAGACGGCAAGACTTGTATATTTCAGTTACTTCCATAGTGTTATGTCATATGGTATATTGCTGTGGGGATCAGCAGCTGATATTCAAGACATTTTTGTATTACAAAAGAGAGCCGTACGCGCCATTTATAAACTAAGACCTCGTGACTCGCTTAGAGAGTTATTTAAAGAAATCAATATATTGACGGTTGCTTCCCAATATATATATGACAACATTATGTATGTTCATAAAAATTTACATACATTTTTGAAGAAAAGTGATTATCACAATTTAAACACAAGATATAGAAATAAACTTTCTGTACCAAGCTTCAGACTTCATAAAACTAGTCACTCATTCATGGGGAAATGTATACAAATATATAATAAACTCCCACATAATGTAACTGAACTTCCGTCACATAAATGTCCAAACCACCAAAACTGTATGGGCTGCCGAAAATACACAAACAAGGGGCACCGCTACGTCCTATAGTTAGTCAAATCGATTCTCCAACTTACAGATTGGCTCAGCACGTAGCAAAAGTACTTTCACCACTTAGAGGAAATACCAGAGCATATGTGAAGGATTCCTATCAATTTGTCAGTGAGATAAAACAGCTACATCTTACTGAACATGAAACTATGGTCAGTTTTGATGTACAGTCCTTGTTTACAAGTTTACCAGTCAAGGAGTGCATTGAAATTGTCAATAATAGGCTATTTGACGCAGAAATGCCAAGTGAATATGCTGACTTACTAGAACATTGCTTAACATCTGGCTATCTATTGTGGAATGATGAATTCTATGTACAAGTAGACGGAGTAGCCATGGGTTCTCCCGTGTCCCCCGTTGTTGCTGATATCTTCATGGAAGATTTCGAAGAAAGAGCTCTTAGCACAGCACCTATAACACCACGCTTTTACAAACGGTATGTAGATGACACTTTCACAATATTACCAACCGATAAGGTTTCAGCATTTCTTAACCATCTTAACTCCATAAACCCTAAAATTCAATTTACTATGGAGTTAGAGGCAGATAATAAACTAGCATTTTTAGATGTTTTGGTTGTTAGGAATCCTAATCATAGCCTAAGCCATACTGTGTATAGGAAAGCAACTCATACAGACAGATACCTCAATGGTGACTCTCACCACCATCCTAGTCAGCTTGCTACTGTAGGGAAATCTTTGTTTCAGAGAGCACACGGCATCTGTGACAACAAACATCTTTCTGGCGAGCTTACTCATGTTAAGCAGGTACTGCAAGCTAATAAACTGCAAGTACCAAGGCCACGTCACCCAAGCCGAGTAAAAGCAGCCACAGTTGAGCGTCAACCTGCAGTCTTACCATACATGAAAGGAGTCACAGACAAGATTGGGAACATCTTGAAGCGAGCTTCGATTAAGACTTACTTTAAGCCGCTAAAGAAGATTAACCAATTTCTACGACCCGTCAAGTGTAATATACCCTTTCAAGATGCAGGTATATACAAGTTGGACTGCGACTGTGGGCTCTCGTATATAGGTCAAACAAAGAGAAGCATAGGCACCCGGGTGAAGGAGCATATAGCTGACATAAAACATAGGCGCGAAACGAAGTCTGCAGTGTGTGAACATACGCAAGAAGGGCCCAACCATTATATAAGGTTCGATAAACCACACATTCTCGCCAAGGAACGTCGATACATCCCAAGGATGTTGCGCGAGGCTATTGAAATAAAGAAACACCCAAATTTCAATAGAGAAGATGGTTGGGCCGTACCACCTGCTTGGGATCCAGTAATTAAAATTATTAAAACTCAGGCAAACCACCACACAGCAAGACCTAATGACACCGTGAGCTCCGTTTGCGTGAAACGGAACACTCCAAATTAATAATTAAAGTGACGGTAGATTTAACTATTTCATATAGTTTGACAACCTACATCTTTAGTCATCCCGTGACCACGAACGCTGAAAAGTGTTACGAAACGTCGGGCAATAATACCATCATGTAAAATCTAATTACACGCGAGTTAAATCCGTAAAAGTTGTTTTATTTATAAATTTAAGCTTCACATTAAACAAATTTTAATGAAAAAAGCGTATTATAAAGTTCAGGAATATATAGACGACAAAAATGTGTGGACACATCCAAATGTGCTCGATTCTCCATTGTAATCTAGTGAGATATCAATGTGTAAAATTTCAATTCTCTAATTGACAATATTGTAAGGAAGGATGTCTTAAATCACATTTTTTATATATATTTATTTATTGTAAGTTTAATTATGAGTCTTTATTTTATTATATTATTATGATTAATTATTAAAGACTTGACAATGTGAATTATGACTCTTTCCAAATCAATACTATGAAAACTGTAAAGGGAGGATAAAACTTGTTGAGTTTCTTGCCGGTTCTTCTCAGAACAAGGCCTCCTGGTAGACTCTCGAACCGATGGCATCAAAATTGACTTTCATAAGTGTACAAATTGTACCTAAATGAATAAAGTAATTTTGACTTTGACTTTGACTTTGATACATACATACACAGAATTCCAAAATCATTACCTTTCCTTTTGGCTTCGCCTTAGTCCGGTAAAAAAAATCAATGTTTTAGTAGAAAAGTTATATTTTTACAATTTGTTTAGTCCTGTATAAAGGGACATAAATTTTATTTATCTGCGTTGTTAATTAAAGATTAATTGAAATACCACTTCAGATTGGAAAACCACTTTTTAAGTAATTTACAAGTGGTTTCTAAAGCACACGTATCATAATGATTACCTAATGGATGATACTCGCTTCACTATATTTCCTTATTCATATGTTAGACATTTATCTTCAAACATTAACAGTGTAGTGTACGCGCTGAGTGCATTTCATATTTGGCAGATTTAAAATTATTGTTGTCTATTTTTAACAACACCGTAGTAATAACGACGGCGTCTTTAGTAAAGTTTAGCTGCTTAAAATCAATAGCAGTAAAAATAAATTCTAGAGTCGGAATTTTATTTGCCTTCACGCTTTCCTGTCCGAAGGATTTGTCGACACAGAGGACATGAGGCAAACGCGCTAGCGGCCATCCTCGTCGGTTCATTGTGTAATATTGGTGACCGTGGTCGCTTGTGCATCGTTGTCGGTTATAGCACATAGCACGCGTAAATAACAGTCAGCGCAAAATTGTTATGAAATCGCGTAAAATTATGTCGTTGAATTATTTCTGATTGTTTAAATGCGATACGTAAATTATAATATTTATTAATTAATAGTTATGACGCTTCTAGTTGATTGTGTTTTTTTAATTTGAAAAATGAATTATCTATGTGTATTTGTGCTAGTTATGTAGATACGAATGGAAAGGTGCGATAAATGTAATCAATATCGATTGCGTACCTTCAATCGTAGATTATCGATTTATTTCGTGCAAAATGAATACAGTGTCAACATCTTTGGGTGTTGTGATTATTTTTACATGTATATTTCTGTTTTGGATGTGGTTCTGCTTCGGTGGATATCTAAAAAGGAGTAAGATATTTTTTCATCATACCATTTATTATTAAGTTCTTCGTGAAACATAGACTATATTTTTATTAGGAAATAAACATTTATATGTGCCGGCACGACTCACACATAGAAAATATGCATGTATAATAACCATATTAACAGTCGTGGTTCTCCTGCGTTCGTGACTTAACAATATTTTATCACAATTTTTAATACTACCTGATTTTGGGATAATGTTTCGGGTTCCCTTCTCGCCCTTACTTGATTACACTATTCTTGCGAGTTTGTAATTTTTGCTAATGTATTGCCTTGGACCGTAGACATAAAAAATCTACGTTAGCTAACCAAAATACACAGGAAAGCGATAGGGTTTAGGGTTGCAAAATTTTTAACAAAGCAGAATTAATTCAAAAGAGTTAAACAAAACAGTCAGTACGGCCAATGTCATAATTATGTCCTTACTATCTCTTGAACATATATTTTACAAGCGACCCGTACCTTTAACCTTATCGAATAATACATATTAACCTTTCTCTTGAAGCACTCTATCTATTATGGAATAATATTTACAATCTCGTATACGTTGTATAGATTCCTCTATACTACGTATATCTTGTAATCGTCAAAAAATTCGACCTCGAGATTTTGACGGATTTACACATTTTGGACCTCGCTTTTGAAATTATGTCTGTGTGTGTGTGTGTGTGTGTGTCTGTGCGTTAGCACGATAACTCGAGTATGCTTTACATTATTGCAACCAAATTTAACAAAATATAAGGTTCTATCAACTTTTGAGTTGTCGATCACGAAAGTTAACCAACCAAGTGCGCAGTCGGTATTCCGATGGGTGACCAAAATTTAACATGCAAGTATGACATCAAAATATAAGGTTTCTATCGACTTTTGAGCTGTTTCCGGTATACGAGAAAGTCAAGGGGAGACCACTCCCGATTTTTGCATTTACAAACGCGTAAATATTTTTAAAGCTAAAAAATACACTGAGTTTTGTCATTGAAAGCAGTGTCCTGGTAGCGTAGGGGTTAACGCAGCCACCCGGATTGCGGGGGATGCTGGATTCGATTCCCGTCTGGGGCAGGTCGATTTTTGAATTTTGATTTGATTGAAATCCATTGCGCAGTTTAAAAGTTTTAAGCGCAAATACAGAAAGAGTGACTTTATTTCATACCATGTTTAGATATAATTATGTTTATTATATCTCTTGTGATACAATAGCTATTTTATCTCTTTTACTTTAATACTTTTACATACCTTCAGAATATTTTCTAATAAAGTTGAGATTCGGGATAGTAAGATAACGAGAGAGGATCCTTCAAATTTTTTTTTTATGAAAAATGGATTGAGAGTACAATAGCTACTACAAGCCGAGCATGCTTATGGTTTTGTGATGAAGCCCACAAACTTTCAGGGAATCCAACAAACAACAACCAGGACAGAACTCGTATTTTATAGCTACTGTGTCACGCGCGATACCAAAAATAAGAAAAAAAATCAACTTTCAGAACTACTGTATTCATTCAGCTTTCAGCGTACTTTATGAAAGTCAATTTTGACCAACGGTTCAAATGTTTACCAGGGAGTCTTGTTCTGCCAAGAACTGGCTAGAAACTCAGCAAGTTTTATCCTCATTACAGTTTTTATAATATTCATTTGGAAAGAGTCAAATTCACATGTTGATGTCATAATAATAATAAATCATAATAATATAATAAAATAAACCTTAATAATTAAACTTATAGTAACCCTAGTACGGGACGTGACATTAAGTCCCATTGTGACATTAGTGGAAGAGATCGCTCATATAGCGATAAGACCGCCCATTGTACATTTAATTATTGATACTGATGTTTTTTTATGTATGTTCCTGATATTGATGATGTACAATAAAGAATATTCTATCTATCTATCTATCTAAGTAAGTAGTAGTAAGTACAGGGAGAGTTAGGGACGTCTTCCCTTACAATATTGTTAATTTGAAATTATACACCTAATGTTAACACACAACATTACAATGGAGAATAAAACACATGAATTGAAAGTGTCCCACATCATATTCCTGAACTGTATAATACGCTACCGGGTGAGCCGATTATTGACACCTATGGGATGAGTCGCTTTTTCGTTAATAAAAAATCCTCATGAGATTTTTAGTATGATTATAAGTAGCATTGGTAAGTTTGTGGCTAAATTAAGGCACTTGACATATTCATACTGATGGTGAACAAGAAAAAAAGTTTATAAAATGTAACCAGCCTACGGAAAAACGAAAGGAAATAGAATAATATCGGTTTAAATCGGAGTTTACAGAGTAAAATCGACTACTCCAATTGTTAAGGTCACTTAAAATGTAATTTATGTTTTTCGGAGTATAATGGACACTTTATTCATCAAAATCGAATGAAAATTTTAGGTGCTGCGGAAGAAAATACGTAAATACAAACATACATATACAGCTAAAATCATAACCAGTCCTTTTGGTTTCGCCGTAATCAGGTAAAAAAATCCTAAAAGTCGGTAAAAGGAATTTTTAGAATAGGCTGATTCTTTGAACACAAGTATATGAATATTATCGATGTTAACAAATAAAGGATACTTATTGATTGATGAGCCGGCTCATATAGTCCGGTAGTAAACGGTGGAATTCAAGGAGTACCCTTCAGAAACGTCTGATGCGATTATTAATTAGCCTTTATCAGATACGGAGCCAGTACTGAATATCGACCAATCTGATTAGTGCGCTCATAACCTCGCTCAGCGCTGACAGTGTCAAAATGACGCATATTATCACTGTTGTGGTGTTTATTTCGCTAAATATACTCCTGTTTTGGATTCTTTACGGACTCCTCACGAAAATTTTTGGTAAGGAATGGTTTTCTTTATTTTCAACTTTTCAAGATTTAAAACACAATTATAATAATGAGACGTGTGCAATAAGTATGGTTCTTAATAATAGAGTCAGATCCAACAATATTTAACCGAGCATATATGGCGATGTGATCGTAAAAATAGCTCTAATAAATCAAACTGCACGATCCATATATAATTCTGACAAGACAAATGTAGTAATTATTGTGATCAAAATGATCAAAATTGTCTAACATTTTGAATTATTGCATTTTTCGGTTTGTTTCGACAGAATAATTTTTTTTTTTAATAGAAAATAGACATTCCTAACCTAACATAATTAAACATATTTATTTATTTATTACTATTTATTATAACACAAATAACCGAGACCAAAACAAACAAAATCATATTTGTGCAGATGCCAACAAAGCTGAATTGATTTAGATGTTGTCATGGAGAATTGGAGATAGTTTGAGGCCTTAGCTCAAGGCACTGCATGACCTATATTGCTGGATGTGGCTTCATGTATTTACGTGTTACCTAATAGTCTAAGATCCGAACCTAATCGACCTTCACCGAGCTGATAATAGAATGAAACATATTTTATTATTAATTTAGTATATTAGAAAATATATTAAAAATGGGTTGTCTAAAAAAATCCTGGACAGACTTTTTTTAATAATTTTTTGAAAAATGATTTTTAATAAAATATTGCAACATCAAGATAATAAGAAAATTTTGTCGCGCGCTTATGATGATATAAATATTTTTCTATTATCCAATCGAGTGAAAGTAACTGATATCGACATACCTGTTCATACCTGACAACCCAGTAGTTCGCGCAGGTAAATAATAGACAACCCAATGCCTGCACATTCTATACGGTTTCTACTATCAGTCAGGACAAAATTTTCTTATTATCTTAATGTTGCAATATTTTATTAATTATTTTTTTTTAAATCATTTTTTAAAAAAAAAAATGAATTTCTTATTATCTTAATGTTGCAATATTTTATTAATTTTTTTTTTTAAATCATTTTTCAAAAAATAATTAAAAATAGTCTGTCCAGGATTTTTTTAGACAACCCATTTTTAATATATTTTCTAATATACTAAATTAATAATAAAATATGTTTCATTCTATTATCAGCTCGGTGAAGGTCGATATAGGTTCGGATCTTCTACTATAAGGCTTTGCTCAATCCCTTCTGGGATTATGAGCATGATATTAAGTTAAGACAGCCAGGCGAACTTGAAACAACGCCAATTAAACTGTGTCCAATAAGTAATTTTTATTGATACGTCGCCAACTTCCCTCAAATTCTGTATTTTTAAATCCTGTCCATACTAAGGTTACCTGGAAGAGATTGCTTTTAGCGATAGAGGTCGCCCTCTGTACAAAACTGTTGTTTTAGTGTTACCTACTGTATTTGTATATAATTGGTTGATGTAATAAAGTAATATTCTATTCTATTCTATCCGTGACGATCTAAACTTGTGAGTCCGATGTTGGTGATTAGATCACAGAGGCGGTTGAATTATACAGACCAAAGTCCAAGAACTAAAAATTCTATAGCAAATCCAAGAAGGAAAGGCCGCTGTCTTCTAACTTGAAAGATCAGGACAAATATTGACTGAAAAAGAACGAAGATTACAACTACCGAATTTCCGCACTTTCCTGGACAAAAGATCACTTGATTTAAAACGATAAGCCCGCTTATTGTGCATTATGTTTTTGATTTATTTTTGTATTTGAGCTAGTATTGTACAAACTTAATATTATGATAAATGCGAAAGTCTGGATGTTTGTTACTTAATTACTTCTGAACGACTAAACAAATTTACGGCAAAACGAAAACCATGTGGGTTTAAGCTAGTAAAAATTATTTACTTATATTACTTATATTTTATACTAGCTTCCGCCCGACTTCGTCCGCGTGGACATTTTACCCCCTTAGGGGTAGAATTTCCAAAAACCCTTTCTTAGCGGATGCCTACGTCATAACATCTACCTGCATGCCAAATTTCAGTCTGATCCGTCCAGTGGTTTAGGCTGTGCGTTGATAGATCACTATGTCAGTCAGTCACCTTTAAGTTATATATATTTAGATTTACCTTTTATTTGAAATATTATTTTTATTTTTGTTTGGCAAGTTTAATTATGATTGAAATTGATACCAAATTGATGACGCAATAAAAAAAAAACGAAACACATGGCTAAATTCATCGTGGTCAAACAGTCCTGTGTAGCTCAGTTGGAAGAGCAGTCGCCCGGATAGCGAAAGGTCGCGGGTTCAAGTCCCGTCTCAGCACTTATCCATGACAGGATTTTATCAATGTTTTTCGTTTCTATTTAATTTGGTATCAATTTCAATCATAATTTACCTTTTATTTTAGATGTTCAATCACGTGTCAAGTCTATTTGTCAAAACTAGCTTTGAGAAACCACTACACTACAATTGTCTCATTTTCGCTTTTCTGTTAATGATTTATATTGGATTTGAATTGAATAAAAATGTTAATTATAAAAGATTTTAGATCTTACTAAATATCACTAGTACGCTCTACATACGTGTGTCGACTCTACCACGTGTGAAATATAATTTTTGACATCCCATTTTGGACCTTACTGTTACTTCCATTAATTCCATTGATGTCAAACGTTACGCTGTGTTATGAAGATATAGGTACTGCACATAATATTTTGTCTTGTATAGCCATTAAGTATTTGTGATAATTAAGTACGCCAACATTATATAAAGTATTAAGATTTATTAAATTGTTAATTTCATTGTAAGCTTTGAGCTTTCCCTTGAGTATATGCAAAGTTTGGCGTAATTTGTAATCAATTATTGTTCAACATTATTTCAAGAATCTTGCCAAATTTTGTCTAGCGAAGTTATCGCATAAATTTAATCTAATCGAATCATTGATATTTCTCATTGCGTAGAACCCAGCGGTAAAATATAAATAAAACAAAAATGTTTTAATCGAAAACATTTACAACAATAATCTACTTGATAAACTATAATAAATTGAACACATAAACATGTCTTCGATTAGATAAAAGTAAGCTTCCTGATAGAAGAAAGATAAATCAACAAAGCATATTTTATATTAATTCAAAACGTTAGAGTTCAACAAAAGATTTTTTAAAAAAACAATCTCTGTAACGTAATAGGATCAAAGAATAGAAGACCACATCACGTGCAAGGAAAATATTATTTATTTTCCTCCAGTGAATTTTTGATTTTCTTTTCTCGCAAAAAAAATTTTTGTCATAATCTCAAAGACTTTTTTTTCATATAAGTATTTTCATCTCTTACCCTGCTCCCATTTGATTTGGGGTCGGTACAGTTTGTCTTTTTCTCGACAATACTGCCATAGGACTTATTATATGTTTAATGCATTTAATTTTTGGCAAGAAATTGGCAGCTATATTACCAATGAAAAAGTGAAGATAACTGTTTTGACCCCTAGTAACCTTTTCCGTTTTCTACCTGTCTCTTTCTAACTCTCCGCACAAGTAAAATGATGACGTACGTACTTACGCATGACGTATTAGGCCGTCACGTGACGTGTACTCTAGACTTCTAGAGGTTAGAAAAGGACCAATAGGAAGTAATTGGTTTCGAGGAAAATTTTTTGTCTTCACGTGTTTATTGCTATTCTGGCTTCTAATTCATAACTTTGTTTTGGTTGTAGCGATCTCTTTTACAAAAAAATCCGCCTATGCAAAAAAACTCGCAAGATTATTTTCACAAATTTAACTTAACTTGCATATTGTTCACTTAATTTTTCAAATAGAAAGGTTTCTACGTATACTCATAAAAAGCGTCACAATTGTTATTATAATGTTTGTTGTACGATCTACGACTTTGCTGGTAGTAAAAATACAGGTGCTAGTATTTTCTTCAAACTTATTTAACGCCTATCTACTTTGCAGCAGCAATATACCACTGCGTTGTAAGTTTGCTTGTCATAAATGGGTCCGACTCTACATTTTCTCTATGTCTCTAGCTTTTATTGCTTACTACACAGCTTCTGCCAGCGACCCCGTCTGCGCAGGGTTAGTATAAATTATAGCCTGAAAATTATTCTGATGTATGTGATATTATATCCATTATTACATTTAAAATACATACAAAATTATATTTCTAATATTAAATTTTTGCAATGTATAACACAAAAAATATAACATTTAAAAATACAAAAATGCAGTTCCCCATCGTAGTAAGTTCAGAGTTCCGGCTACCGGTGGTTATGGACTCAGATACAGTTACCTTCTCACTATACGGGCCGTGTCTAGAAGTACTGCCTTCTGCATCTGACTCTTGGTCCAACCACCTAACGCGAGCCTCTTAAGGTGTTTATCGAGGCTCTTAGCTATCAAACCATGGGCAGATATGACTATCGGAACAACAATTGCTGAATCGATGTCCCACATGTCAACAATCTCGTGAGCTAAATCAAGATATTTGTTTTCTTTCGATATCTCTTTTTTTGAGATATTATTATTATTAAAAAAAAATACTAAAATCTGTATGCTAAGTATGTATGATTTTTTATTACTTTTCCACGCAAAAACATGCTGTAGTTTTTGCGTGAAAATTTGGCGTTTGTAATATTAGTAGGATTAGTTAGACTTTCCACGGTTATATGATTGTATTGGTCTCTAATTTTACGTGTTTAAATATTCTTAATTTGTCATATTAATCTGGAACAGATTATTCTCTTTTTACTAACACACATTAAACTGTTGTATAGTTTATTTAAATGTATTGATTCAATATTTAATTTTTTATCTCATTCATTAATGGACTATAATGAACTTAGAGCTATTATAATAACATATTTAATAACATCACCTTGGTCTATTGCATATATCAAAAAGATGAATACTTGGTCTAGAGTCGTATTTGATTCTTGCTTGATTTCTGCAGATAATGTGCCAGTTAGCAAAGGTCTCCTTTGATATTTTCTGTTCATATCTATCCTGAGTCACTCTGTTCCACATCACACCTGCCACTTGTCTACGGTGTCGTTCCATTTAAATTTAAGTCTAAAGAATAAAACAAAATATAAATGTAATGCTTTTTTGGCAACAAGTAAATACAGGTAGAGCTGCTTGAATTTGAATCATCTCTCCTGAGAAAGTACCTCCACCTTACACAAGCAAAACTTGGTACCTTTTAGTGGTATTGTGTTATCGTTGACTATGGTCAGGGTTTCTGGGTGTTGTAGTCTTATACAGATGTCTATGGGCGTCAATAACCACTTGTCGTTAGGTAGGCCGTTAGATTTCTTGCCATAGTTGTAATTAACATTTTGTAACAGATTAATATCTAATTAATCCAATTTCGATAAGATTGTGATTTCCTTTTTATGTTCAGTATTTTCACAAACATCGTCAGAACAGATTTTTTTTCCCTAATTATCAAAATAATATAAAAAATGAACAGTGATCAGATAATAACTTTAGTGATATGGGTATTTCTTTTGCTAATTGCGACAATGTCGATTATTGGTTGTAAGTAAAAAGAAAATATTTTTGTTTAGTATCTATTAATAATACACGCGACAGACGAAAAAGCACATAAGGTAAACTCTTGTAGCCAGTTCTCTGTTATATATGTAATGCTTCCATGATAACGTCGATAGCTCTCGCACTCTGGTCGTTTTAAGATAATTTGAAATTCTTTGACTGTTGCTCGAGGTCATGTAAGGAGTTTCTCCCGAGTTTTTGTTCTAAAAACACGTGTTGAGAGACTCCATTTTTAACTCCTGAGGCCCTACATATACCTAGACCTATATAGGGTCGTCTGGGTAGGTACCACCGTCTTTCCTATTGAAACAGTTTGCTGTGTTGCGAATTGAAGGGAAAGGTAGCCAGTATAATTAGAAGGCATTTCTTCTTAGGCCTCAGGATGACAACGCACCTGCAATACTAAGTGATATTTTCCTTGTTATTGCAGGTGTTTATAGGTGACGGCACCCACGTACCATCAGGTAGGCCGTCAGCTTGTTTGTCATCTAGTACTAGTAGCATAAAAAATATATCTGCTGCCAGGCGGTTGACTTGGTAGACATTATCAGGAATATAATATGAAATATATGTAAGGCAAATATTGTGTGTTACAGCTTCGTATCAAGTCGCATACTCAACTTTTCGGAGATTTTTTTATACTAAGTTGTTAAAAACATGCTTGATGATAAGCAATCATCCTAGCCTGTAGGCATGGTAATGTTATCGTGCTATAGGTGACGCTGTGCCCTACCTGTCTTACTTGACTATTCCACAATGAACTTCATAAACATTGAGGTACCTGTATATATTTCATAGCAAAGGAGTAGTAAGATTGATATTTTAATTTTACTTTACGATTATAGGTAGGTACTTATGTGCTCTGCAAAAAGCGCCTCACAATCCTTCAGTTTGTCTTAAAAAATTACATTTCCAAATCAACGAGTAGTTTAGTAATTAAATTTAGTATATTATTTCAATTAGTTGTGCAATAATGAATTATATCTATTTGGATGTAACAATTTCGAGAAAATGTATAGTACCTAAAAAGCGTCGGTGGCGTAGTGCGTAAGAGCGTCGTCTCCTACCCGGGAGGCACTGGTTCGATCCCCGCCACGTACAAATGTGTTTTCAAATTTTAAATTCATATGTACGTTTAATCGACACTTTTACGGTGAAGGAAAACATCGTGAGGAAACCTGCACACACCTATGAAGAAATTCTTAGGTTGTGTGTGAAGTTGACCAACCCGCACTTGGCCAGCGTGGTTGACTAAGGCCTAATCACCCCTAATGTGGGATAGGTTCGAGCCCGAGGTGGGGACATTATATGAGCTGTTGATGGTGATGATGATGATGATAGTATTACTCAGTATTTGTTACAATTTATCTATTGCTTTGTACAAAACTTAATATTTGTAATTTGAAATTTTTGTAAAAGTAGCTTGAAACATCGTTCTATTACAAAGGTGTAATAAAACCATTGCGCTGTAAAAGACATGTTTATTTTCATTATTCAGGAACTAACACCCATATCCTTTTTCCTCTAGACCACATTAAGTAGGATTTTGTTAACCCGGTTAGAGTTTTGCAAGTATTCTCATTTTATTTTACCGGCTAACATTCCCAGATTGCAATTGAGTTTTAGGAAAATAATAATATATAGTTTAATATAATAAAAAAACATAATAAATTCATCATCATCAACAGCTTATATAATGTCCCCACCTCGGGCTCGAGCATCTCCCACATTAGGGGCGATTAGGCCTTAGTCAACCACGCTGGACAAGTGCGGGTTAGTCGACTTCACACACAACCTAAGAATTTCTTCATAAGTGTGTGCAGGTTTCCTCACGATGTTTTCCTTCATCGTTAAAACTTTACAATAACATTAATTTTTTTGACTTCATAAAAGGAATTATAGGTATCACATTATCTAGAAAAAAAATGTGATCAATCCACCATTAATAATTATAGACTTTATCGGTATTCTAGATTAGATTATAAGTGTTAGCCATTATTAAGTCGCGATAGAAAAGAAAATTAGCGACAGTTGTTATTGACACATTTTAGTGGTTGGTGAATTGTGTATTGTTGTATAAGAGTGTCCATAATGTTTTATAACTCATCGCCCGTCTATATGTTCTGGCTAATATTTCTACTGGTTGTTTTCTTCATAATCACTTTTCGTGCGATAAGTAAGTTTCTTTGAAAATAACTTAAATCAGACACCATAGTGCGCTCTATAAATACAATAGTACATTTCGATACAAGTGTGGAAAGTATGTCATTTCTTCACGAGTCCCAGTTTGTTGACTCAAGTCGAAGGCGCGGGTTAACAATAGGGCGGGACGAGTAGAAATGACAATCCCGCCGGTGCATCGAACGACGTTTTTTTAATGTATTTGCGAAAAAAATAAAACAACCAAATGAAATCAATGAAAAACAGTATAATGATTGGACTATTAATAATTGACACGAGAATTTGTTAATTCATGCATTAATAGTGGCGAAAATCAAAAAAGCACTAGTTTGGAAAAGAATAAGTTTCCGCACTAAAAACACATAATGGAAAATTTTACTTTTTGAGCAAATGTTTTTAAAATATTAATTGTAAACCTCGTCGCTTTATATGTTTGATTGACCTGTGTATCAGTGTGTCTGCCTGTGACAAAGAATACCACTTTGATTTAGTGTATTTTTGTTTAAAACACAGATTTAATAAGCTTAAAAGGTAGCTTGATCGAGACTTTTCTTAGCTATGAAATAAAGACTATCTCTTATGCCGTTTGAAAATTATCAGCTCTTTTATACTTGGTGAAGGGATCGGAGTAACTTCCACCGCTCTGCTTGATTCGAAACTTGGTATACTGTAATGATTCCTGTTGCTGCAGCATAGTTTATTCATTGGCTAACCAGATCCAGCACCGACACAAATTTTATCGAAACTGCGAACATGTATCAGCTTATACATGTTAGCAGTTTAGATAAAGATGGCGGTTTTATCCAATGATTTTTGACAGTTCAAAGCGATAAATGTCTTTATTAAATCATGTTTGTTGTGTAAATATTACAACTACAATACTTTACAATTTGCACCTTGAGTGCATGTAATGAAGTTCGTATTAAGATTCATTCATAATGAGTCGAAGTACTTACGTTGTGACGTCATCGCGAGGCCTTATGCAGGATTGTCAATTTTGGCAATAAAATTTTGAAAGTATTTCAATAAGCTTCATAATTATTATCTATAAATGACAGATTGGTTATCAGTCATTATTTTTAATGATAGCAAAATCCCTGTGATATAGATACAAGTTTGAATAGGAGTAATGCATGGTAATCTGCCGGACCCCCGCGGGCCCAGTGCTATGAGTTTGTAACGAGGATAATAAGCTGATAAAATATCATTGTTTAAAATGATTTAATAATAAATTACTGACTTGGCTTGGTTGTGTCGGCCAGCCTCCTGGAGGTCAATCCATTCCCCCACTGTTTTCAGATGATGAAAATGATAATTATTACTATTATTATTTGAAAATATGACTGAACTAGTAATATTATATTCTGTTAGCTTATTTATAACGATTTTAGTGACAAAAACTCATATTTATAGTTTTATTACAAAATTTTAAACATTTTGCAATTTTATAGGTCAAACAGTCCTGTGTAGCTCAGTTGGAAGAGCAGTCGCCCGGATAGCGAAAGGTCGCGGGTTCAAGTCTCGTCTCAGCACTTATCCATGACAGGATTTTTTGCTATGTTTTTCGTTTCTATTTAATTTGGTATCATTTTCAATCATAATTAAACTGCCAAACAAAAATAAAATTAATTTTACATTTTTAAGATTTGTTGTAATTACTATACTTATTTGTAGTACTTTCTAAAAAGCAAAAAAAAAATCATTTAAAGTAAAGAAAAAAGGACTTCAAAACTTCATAATTTTATTTCTGTGTTTTTTAAAAATATTTTTTTCCATACTCGGCGTTATGGGGGTGGAAAAATATTACACAGACGTCGGGGTTGAGTCTCACAGACCCCCTTAGTAGACATAAATTATACTCATCATCATCATCAACAGCTTATATAATGTCCCCACGGAGGGGCTCGAGCCTACCCCACATTAGGGGCGATTAGGCCTTAGTTAACCACGCTGGCCAAGGGTTGGTCGACTTCACACACAACCTAAGAGTTTCTTCATAGGCGTGTGCAGGTTTCCTCACGATATTTTCCTTCACCGTGAAAGCGTCGATTGAACGTACATATGAATTCAAAATTTGAAAACCCATTGGTACGTGGCGGGGTTCGAACCAGTGCCTCCCGGGTGGAAGACGACGCTCTTTCGCACTACGCCACGACGCTTTTCTGTCGAAATTATACTAGTACCTTATAAATAAAAATAATAGTTTTTATATGGGTTAATAGATATTAATGTAAATCATTCAAAGAAAAATTTCATTTAAAATTGTTTTTATCGTACATTTACAAAAACTAATAAAATTCAACTAAATCTTTATCTTTACGTGAAATGTATCTCTATAATTAATTATTATCAATCAGTATTAATGTTTTAATGACACATTTGCATAGAAAATTAGAACTTACAAAAATAATATCACTCCACATCCTCTGTTATCATTAGTAGTTACAGTCGGCACAAAAAGGTACAACATATAAGCAAATATGTATGTTGAATTTATAATATTTTTTTTATCCGTCCTTCTTGGCTGGAATCATCTGGTACCTTGTGAGAACATTAGCTTCCTTTGCCCGAGTTTCCCTTCACGACTCGCCAAAAAATTACAATAGTACATGAACGTGTCAAGTTTTAGGTGTTCCATGACAACAACAAGTCATATAAATACTTAAAATTATATATTAGAAACTAAAATCATAAAAAACTCAATAAAAAACTAAATATAAAAGTATAAATACATTATAAAGAATTTCAAGATGGAGCGACCTTTTTCAAACTTTGTGCTCAGTGCGGTCGCCTCTTTGCAATGCTTAGAACGACTCAATAGCTCCAGTTACTGAGAAGATCGGCACCTTTACATACATAGTAACCGAATTTAAAACAAAATAAAATATTTTACGTTACGATAATGTGTCGTTTGTTGTACACGTGACTCCGATCACGTGACAGACTTGGCTCGAAGGTGGTACAAAGAATCAGTCCTGCCGTAGATACCTGTCTATGCCAGGTCTCACAGACCCAACCCCACTGACGCCGTGTAAATATTTAAGCTCATGTCGTAAAATATTCTCCCAAATTTTTTAAAGGTTTACTGAAACGTTTGTTATTTTGTTCAATAGAAAAATGCCATTACACACCTTTTGCAGAATTTGAATAGACGGATTTAAATTAAATTATAATAGTTTCACCCGGTGCTGAGATGATTTAGAGTGTAGCCCGTGTTGGTTTTTGGTTGGCTGGTTCACTGAAGGATGGTTGGCTATTTAGTTTGAAGCCCCTTTATGTTGGGCTGGTCACTTTTCCCTCACTATTTTCGGACACTCAATCTGGCACTATACTGGGACATTCAATCTGGCACTATACTGGGACATTCAATCTGTCACTATTTTAGGACACTCAATCTGTCACTATCTTGGGATAATCTATCTGTCACTATTTTGGGACACTCATTCTGTCACTATTTTCGGACACGCAATCTGTCACTACTTTGGGACACGCAATCTGTCACTATTTTGGGACGTTACACGACTAAACGTCACGTAGAGCTCTGCCAAACGCGTTTTGGGATTATGAACATGGTGATTATGTATGTGGGTATTATGAGTATTGATATGTAAGTGGATTGTAGGACTCCCTGTAGGATCCCTCAGAATATTAAGATTTTTAAAGACAATATTATTATGTAGTACCTTTGATTTTTGGTTAATCCGATATTAGTTTAAATCCCGTTTCCTTTCATTCAAATGATAGTGACCACGTTAGCTTAAAACAATACATTACTATTTAGTAGTTATCAAGTCTATAATAAAATCAAATAAATCATTGTCTGTCAATACCTTACAGATATACAATTTACGATAAAACTAATATTTCGAACCTTGTACTGATACAAATAAAGATTGAATTTCTTCATCCAGTGTAACTAGGCTACTGCAAAAGTGAATTCGTTTTCAAATTTTAAGAAGTCAATATTGTAAGCGATCGCTTGTGTGTTATTTAAATAAAATAAATGCAAATTGAAATAATTATTTGGTTGAAAAGTAAAAGACGAAGTCCGAATAAAATTTGATAAAAATTAATATTTAATTATCATTTTTCGAAAATGTAATTCAAGTGTTTTGCAGTGAAGTGGAAAAGATTGTCTATGTAACACTTAGTACTTGTTTTTGACAAGTGTTAAAGTGATACTGTGAGGGACTCTGCTAGTTAATTTTTGAAAACAAAAATAGTAATTTAGAACTGAAATGGCGCTTCAGGTTAGCTCAGGAACCTCGGACGACGTGTCAGCCCATGTGATTGCATACATATCTATATTGACGACAATCCTAGTGATGAGTTTCGTAATATTGTGCATTAAAATGACTTCTTGGGGTAAATATACTACTAAACGTTTTTTTTCATGTTTTCTTCAAATGTCCTTTCTTCGGGCAGGATTGATAGAGTTTTAAGGTACAACTTTGAGTTGCAATCTAATAATAACTGTACGACATAGAAAATAGATTAAAATTAACAAGTTTCATGTATGCAAGTAAAACATCTCTAGTAACAAATATAGATGATTTGTATTTATCTACTTTTTGCTCAGTGAATGTGGAAAATACGTTGTATTATTTGCTTAAATATTATTACTGTTACACTATGCTACAATTTTTTCAGCTTGCTAGGTACATTAAATAATATATCAAATTTATTTACTATAATTCTGTAACTATTAAACAAGAATAAAGGCAATTACTTAAAAACTAAATTGACGGATTAGGATTCGGGGCTCCTATTCACAATACAAGTACTACCCTACCTTAGAAATATTATTTGATGTCTAGCATAGTCAATGAATTATCGCAATCAAGAGATCTAAATTCATTTTCAAAGTATTGTTTCATTGGAGTTCCTTTTAAGTACTTTTTATTGTTATATTTTAATAATCCCACTTAAAATGAAGAAACCTGCAATAACAAATGAAATACGAACGACGTAAGAAATATTAGAAGTGGATGATAATCTTGACATGATAATACTGAGAACGCGATAAACGCAGATAAATCTAGGAATATTCGGTTTTGGACACATTCTTTCTATCATTAAGTCGTAAATATAACACACTCTCTCTATAAAGAGACACGAAAAATGTCTTTAATATATATACTTTAATCAAATACAAGTGAAATCTTCAAAGTGAAGTGAGAGTTGCAAAGTGAAGTCGTATTCAAATTGTTTGCAACCAATTGTTTTAAGTTCTAAGTGATGTGTTGATTAAATTAATAAGAAAATTTAAAATTAATAAAACGAAAATTAACATTCAAATAGTTTGTCTAGAATAAACTATTTTGAGTGGTATAAAAGAGGAATATCTCGACAGGTTTGATAACAAGCTTGTTGGAGTGAAAAGTGAATATATATTTTGTAATAAACAACTACATTTTGCAGCGGAATTTAAGCATCATTCACATAATTTGTTAAAACAAATTACCTTGAGTGTGTTTATGACAAATTAATCTCGAATTATTTCGAAGGAAATAGTCTTTGAGTAGCAGTCAGTACAAACAGTGTACAGATTCCAAAATGTATTTACCAAAGATGAGCCCGATTTTCGGCAGCCCCAACTACGATTTCCACGAAGAAACCACCACCGAACCGTCGTTTGACGACGACATAATAGATGGTGATGGTGAATTCAAGGTGGAATCCAGCCCAGGGGACTTAAACCAAATGGCATTTTGGTATATGATTGTCCTGATCATCATGCTTACAACCTGGCTTTTCGTTTTCTTCTGTCTAAGGATTATAGCGCTGAGTAAATACATTTAATCATGTGATTGTTTTATCTTTCCGATATGTACTTGGATATGGAATTTCGATAAAATGGCTGCAGTTGAGAACTACACTATCGTCTCTACCAATCATCGATTAGCCATGTTTATTTATAATTTCAGTGTAATTTTAAAAAACGTAGGGCGTTGTGTATTACCTCGATCCTCAAATTTGAAAGCCTTTCTTAAGAAATTAGCTAATAAAAGGACGTAGTCAAATAACATAAGACTCTTTTTACCAAACTAGGGCGAAGCTAAATGGAAGGGTTATGGTTTTAGTAGTCTATTTTTGTATTACCTATAAATAGGGTTTTGAGTCTCGACAGTTTGAAGCTTACGATAAAATTAGAATCGTGGTAATTCCTGGAGAAATGTATTAATTAAATGAAACTTTTTAGTATTTATCAAACACAAAATGAAACCCTAACAAATAACGTTAATTTCAGTCTAAATATTTGGTAAATATGGTCGAAATCACCAAGGTGATAAATTCGAAATTTATTTTTATGGTTTACATAGATAACTAGAAGTTATAACTGTTATGATTAGCTTAAATTCCACTAAACTTCGTGTAGGAACGATATTTACTATGGCAGAACATAGAATTAATTAGGTACTGAAGTACTTTTATTATTTCTTTTTGAGTTGTCGCTGAAAATCGTCATTAAGGGGAAGATTTTGTAAAGATTATAACAATATTAAAATATAAGTTATGTGTTATACCTTTACAATAGTGGATGCATGTAGGTAATTATAAAAAAAAATATTTCTCATTGACATTGGCGACTGCCTGAACTGACCCAGACACGATCATAATCAAACGTCTCAAAACAACCAATATGGTGGGGCAGCAAACTTATTTAATGTGTACTCAATAGTTAGTACTACACCAAGTAATTATTCATTAAACTAATAGATGGCGAGAGACCCTTTTAATTATTTAAACATAAACAAAAATTTTAATTTACTATACAATTTCGACAACAATATCTCGTCTCGAATCTTGACCCGAAAGTCTCGGGACCCGGGACAACTAAATTAAAAGGATCCGGGACTTCGAGTCACGCGATGTCCCGGGACTCAAACCCTATATATAACATATGTTCATCCGATTTTGATGAATAAGATTTGAGAATCGATTCGTTATTATGGTCCGGGTAACCGGCTTCAAAAATAGGAGAAATATATTTCTATGGCATATTCAAATAAAATGTTGTCAAAAACTATAATTCGATTCTGAATAAAAAAAAATCCAAGTGTAATCATCACGAATTTTATTTTCAGCTGTGTCGTAATAAATGTCAACATTTGTTTTTTTGTTTAAGCTTAACTCTTGGCTGAAAACAAATACAAAACACAACAGCACTCATACTTAGATCAAAAATAAAGGCCTGTTCAGATATACGCGGAAAATCTGAATAGGCCTTAATATAAGCATCAAAAAATTATAGTGATGTGTATCATTATTAAAAACGTTAATTAATACGCATAACGTCGTTATAACGATATAACGTTATTGTTACAGGGCAAAAAACACGCAGTACACAACAACAACAGCGGCAGAGGGTATACGTCGGCTCCAGAACCAGACAGATGTCAGATCATGAGCCGTCTATATACGTGAGCCCAGCTAATTTGCCTCCACCTCCAAAGTATGGTAAGTGTCTATATGTTACACGAAATGAAATGAAAATGTTTATTGCCCAAACTAGATGAGCGTTTGAGCAAAAAGTATTTAAAAATCTTTAGTACTATCCTCGTATCAATACGAAATTGTAAATTAATAATATAGCTGTACCATTTTGTTCTATAATAATCTACCTAATGCTAAAACCTATAGCAGTATTGTCGATATCAAGGTATACTGCACCGATCATAAATAAATTATGAGCAGGGAAGCAGAAAGATGATATCTTCTTTTTTATACCTACGTAAACAGCTGACATATGCTTTGACAAACTTTTAAATTATGACAATGATTTCAGAGTCGTTTCTTGACATTGAATAGAACTTTTGTAGACTTTTTCGGTTTGAAGATTTAAATTGCACACAGTAGACACTACCTACCTTTTTACCGATGAAAAATGGACCATACGTATGTGGGACTCACCCAGCGTGGAACAGCGCCGGTCCTACCCACTAAAAACCACCGGTACCCTTCTAGGGCCAATACACTACTTACTTTTTGTAAAAGTTTAAGATATTAACTATCAATTACTTGCCTATTTTTCATAAAAATTGTTCTGATGTTGAAAGTGGAATAACATTATAATTTATAATTCATACAATGTGTTGGCATTCAATACATATAGTTAATGAAATATTAAATAATGCTTATGGGTTGGTGATTATAAAAACAATATTATTTTAAGTTTACGGATTGTTTTATAGATTCAATGATACACACATGGACTGATTATTATGATTTGCAGTACTCATAAATGCAGTATACATATCTTAGTTATTACATAAGCTTATCTACAGTTTCTTTATTAAAAAGTACATAAAACACACTATAAAGCATAATTTATAATACATTGAAATTTTATCATATCATAAAGTTATTAGGAATGAGTGAAGTAATTAGATATTCAGTTTTACTTGGTCATAATTCTAAATTACGTTTCTAATCACTTATGTTTATCTTTTATGAATGTAATTGAACCAAGATATTCTTATATTACAGAAATCTCGGCTCCTCCAAGTTACGAAGAGGTGATGGGAGTACATTACCCGACCTTCCCTCAAGCTCAACCAATCACGCAGCCGCTCACTCACGCGCTAGCTCAAACTAGCTCAGCTAGCAACAACGCTTCGGACAGCACAGCGACAACCAACACAGCAGACACGTCTCCTCCCCATACTGTGATCACAGTCACGGAGGAAAGACAAACCTCTGTAGCAGTTCGTTCGTCATAAGTTATTATTAACTGTTAGTTATCTACGTACAAGTTATGGTGAAGTAACGTTATTAGCAGAGCTAAAAGCGTTTTAACGTTACTTTCTCATGTAACGAATAGAATAAACCTTGTTATTTAGTCTTCCAGTCAAACCAAAGCGTAGTTTTACAGGTATAAGCAATTCAAAATGTCGTAAGTTGCACCACAGATAGAAATCTTAAAAAATAAAATGTGACGTAGGGTCCATTCTGAAGGGTGATTAGACTTTTATCTAGAACAGGTAAAGGCTTTTGAGTATTTAAATGTAATAGCATTCATAATTATCTTTGTAAGTACCTGCAAAGAGATATCAATAATATCTAGGTGTGATGTTAGAAACTATTATTACTTGCTTTCTTTTCAGTTGTATAGACTAAATTGTAAAGATGCATACATAATATTATTTCAATCAAGTAAGTTGACAATAACTATGCTCTTGAAATGGGTTCTTATTACCTTATAGTAGAATACGTAGTCTTGTTTTAGTAACTTGACGATCAGTATTTGTTATTTTACATTATCATGTAGGATAAGAATTATGTAAAAACAAAAACCAAGTTCTGTTTTTAGTTTGAGAAAAATGTAAAGGATTGTGAAAAGAAGAAAGTCTAAAGTTGCAGTGGATGCAACTGCTATGTATTCATGTTTACGGACGCAAAACATACTATTAGTTAGGAGTTTTTAAGCGCGTGGTCTTACAGTCATATTATGTATAACAGTTTATCGACTCTCTTGTTTAGCGGTTGATCGACGTAAAAGCCTATACCATGGTTTTAAAAGAAGTTTTAACTCAAGGCTCGTTGGTGCTGATAGATTAGCAGTAATGCAGTCGTGTCTATTGATAATTGAAGTAACATCTCTTGTTGGGAGTCTGAAGCTTTGTGTTCATTATCATCTTTATTGACATGTGGTTTTGCGAGTGAAGCAAAATAAAAAAAGCATTGGCGACCCGCAAGCTAGACTCGTTAGTATATAAAATAGCGGATTTGCAATCCTCAACTAGCCCGCCCATCAGTACCATATACTAATAAATTTATCATTTTTATTGTCGTTTTGAATAATAAATTTAGCAAAATTTGATGCATTGGACCCAGCTTATGTCACTTAAATAACGCGTTATTAGAACTCGAAACATTTAACTCGTTAAGCCCCGTTCGCGCTCAGGAGCGCGAGAACACAATTAAAATCAATTGTGTCTGGATATTAATAATCGTCGATGGATTAATGCTATTTTTATCCCACTCTGTTATAGCTTTTGTAAATGTTATTCTTACATAATGGGGGCTCGTTATAATCTAGATTGGATAAATGAGGTAGATGTCATATACAATTACAGTCAATAGCGTCGCAGAACGCGAGTAGGGCGGTGGGTGCTATAACGCGACGTAGGCATTATAACGTTATTCGCTATTCTATTGACGCGTTGTTTCACCGCACTATTCTACAAACTGAGTTTGTGACATTTGCATTATTTTTCACTGCCATCTTTTGATATTTGGTAATGTAGCTCTTATTTTGTTGATAGATCTCTTAATGAAGTATGTGCTAGATTAACTAACTAGCCAATTATGTTTTCTGTAATGCGCGCTCTACATTCTCAGTCGCGAACCGGCGAAAGCACTGTACATTGCGGCTTGTTAATTAACATTCCTTTTTAGTTTCTATATAAAGTCGTCAATGGTAATTATGTTCGCGGATCGTGGCTGTGAGTGTAGAGCGGGCATAAAAAGAAAATTTTATAATGAAAAAGAAAATGACAGTATTTATTTCTTATGAACTTGTTTTGAGGACGATTTCAGGTTTATTGTCTACATAGACATATTATTAGTTAATAATTAATAATATATCTATGTTTTGTGTAAATACTGTCCATTTGTAATGAGTGCCTTTTGGTGTTCAAGTCGCTGGCAACGGCGACATTAGTGTATATTTTGTATAAAGACTATGAAATGAAATTATATTTTATTATTTGTTAAGTACTTTGTTGTTTTCGTTACTGTCATTACACTCTAAGTTAAAAGGGGGAAAAGAAAGTAGTGTTTGTGCCCTAAAAAAACTCCAACAACGACTAAACAGAAAATTAGTTTTTGTCTATCACATGGCTCTAACCAGTCAGTGGGAGATACTCACCAACGGTTATTGAAGACGTTCTTTTATTGAGAGATCCACTGGGTCTAATTTGTGGATCTTTGAAGTCAAGCTACATAATTTTGTACTTTCATAAAATCTTTGAAATTTGCTAGAAGTGCAAATTCGAATTTGAAAAAGACCCGAACTGATGAAACAATCTTTACCATAAAAACATAAGCCCAAGCACTGACAAATTTCGACAGCGAAAGCAGTGCTGTGGCGTAATGGTCAAAGCAGCCACCCGGATTGCGGAAGATGCGGGTTCGATTCCCGCCTGATTCAAGTCGATTTTTTTCAGTGCATTTTCTCTAGTATTAAAAATATTTACGCGTTTGTAAACGCAAAAATAAAATTATTCCATAATGTAAGGTAGTTTCATCTTAACTGGGCGTCAAATATTTGCAAAAATATTTTGTTCGGGTCTTAGAAGTGCAAATTTTAAAGATTTGATGGAACAATGTTTACCATAAAAACATAAGCACCAAGCACTGACAAATTTCGACAGCGAAAGCAGTGTCTCGGTGGCGTAATGGTCAACGCAGCCGCCCGGATTGCGGAAGATGTAGGTTCGATTCCCGCCTGAGGCAAGTCGATTTTTTTCAGCCCATTTTCTCTAGTATTAATAATATTTACGCGTTTGTAAACGCAAAAATAAAATTATTCCATAAGACTTAATCCTTTGACTGGTAAAGAAAATTTTTTTTTTATTGTTTTTCTACCTAATCACATAGATATAAAGTTCAAAATATGATGGCAATATACCTGTACATAATAGGAAACTTTAGATAGGCAATATGTAAGAGAAAGAGCGTACTAAAGGGTATACTAGAGCAAGATAGATAGACGAGAACATTTCACGTACACGCAGGCGGCCTTTTTATGACGATGGGAAATCCACTTACGGACCATACCGCACGCTGGCTGGGCGTACGGCGTGTGCGGGACTCACCGGCACCGAACAGCGCCGGTCCTACTCCGCTAAAACCCACCGGTACCCTCCTAAGCCCTTATGAGGGCGCTCTGGGATCTACACCTTGTCTAGCCCGGCCCAATGAGTATGCCGGGCGATGCGTCTCACAGGGATTGCGCTAGGGTACCTACTAGGCAATCCCCAGAACACGCAGGCGGCCTAGGTCGCCCTGTCAGTCACGTCAGTCACTCACACATTGGTGCATTTTCTGGTCTCGCCCTAGTCGATTCATTGTCAATCTATAAACGTCAGTAATAATAAATCTATGGTTTAAGTCTAAATCTACATCAGTAACTATTAATCTCTAGTTGAAGTGCTATAAATTTGAGCGCCAATCCGCTGTGCCCTTCCTCGACTAATGTTTACTAAAATATTGTGTATAGGTCAAATTGACCTCCGTTATCGAGTCATATAAGCCAACCTTATAAGGGCACAAGAAACACAAAAAGTGAACCACATTGGTAAGGCAAGGTGTTATGGAAAACCTGTTTGATCGTATTTTTCTTTGCAATAAATTTTATTTGGTGCTAGGTGCAAAAGATATATTATAATTATTGATGTTTAATGTGCATGAAAGTATGGCAAAAATATTACTTATAGTTCAAAAATGTAATCAATTACTGCATGTTATTCGATTCATTCGTTATCAATAACTTTAAACCTGATTTTCTCTTTTCTCAGATTGCGGATAAGGCTGATTTTTCTAACATAATTATGCAATAAGAGTTTAAATAAAGATGTTGTTACATTTTGGCCCACCGTCTCCTTTAAATATAAAAACGAACATGATGACTATCTGCCCTGAGATAACACAGAAAATTGCTGGAAGCGGTTCAAGTACCCAATCTCGACATTTATTACGAGAAGTAGGAAGTGAGTTCCTTTTGAATGGGTGGTGGCAAGTCAATCTAAATTTTAGCCTAAGCATGCTGGAAGCTATCGCTAGTGGCACTCAGTCCAGCCGTAAGTACACACAATATGACCAAGTTAACATGCTATGATGTTAGCTGCTTGTTATGCCATGGACCAAACCAAATGTTACCTTAGACTCAGATCTTCCTTTTTGGGATTATGACGACGTGATTGTGTCTAGATTAGTCAAAGAATAAGTTTTTAATGTGTCACTAGGTTTATGTACATTTAATTCTGCCTATAAGGAATAAAATATGCCATTCATTGATGTTAAAAAAAGGTTTTAACATGCGCATTCTATTAGAATACAAATGAACCAGAATTCTGATCGTTTAAGGCAACAGCATGCCCTTTGAATCAAGTTTACTAGTTCGGAAGTCAACACAAATACATTATGTTTCCGTGTATGTCAGTGACATACACCTCATACTTAGCTGCTAATGTAAATACCTGTTACCATATTGATCAATACCTTGTCCAGAGATGATTAGAATTTCGAACGACGGTGTTGCAAAATACTTTAACTATGGTTGCTAGTTGCAAGGTTTAAAAGGATGAGTAGGTATGCAAGAGTGGCTCGACTGATGGCAAAGTTTATTACTGGGGTAAAAGTTTCTCCTCGGTTCGATTAGTGGAAGGGGTCGTTTGAGCGACGCCTGGCTAGATGCCACAGCATTATCGACATAACAATAGTGATAGTACAGCGAGCAAATCTCAGCTTAGTCGTCATGAGATGAGAGGACAAAGAAGAAGCTATTAATTTGTACTTATTTTAAGTTGTAAGTATGTCCTAATGATTGGATAAGAAATAAAAGGTTTTCTTGGTAGTAAAATGGTTCTCATTAATTTCACTGATTTGAATGTATTTAAAAAATAAGTAGAAAACAAGAAATGAAACGAAAAAAAACTTTTAAAAACAAGCTTGTATTATTTTCTTGTTAATGGAAAGATCTACAAATTCAAAAAAACTCGTCAAGACGAATCAAACGACCCGAGATTCGATGAGGTTGTGTCATGTTTTTTTATTGAGTTCCTATGACCACCTTCCAAGTCCATCAGCAGATCAGACCCTGGTAACCATCTAAAAACAAAGTACTCGTCAAGACAAATCAAACGAGGCGAAACTTGATGGGGTTGCTTCGTTTCATTACAGAGTTCCTATGACCACCTTCCAGCTCCATTATAAGACCCTGGCTACCATTGAAAGACAATCTACTCGTAAAGACGATTCAAACGAGCCCAAACTCGACGAGGTTGTGTTGTTTAATTGCGAAGTTCCTATGGCCACCTTCCAGCTCCATCATCAAATCAGCACCATGTCATCATAATATTGCATTGTCACGCGATTTAAACATGTATGCATAATTTCAGCAAAATCGGTAACCGAGAAGTGGATTTAATTTAATTTGCAGGATTTGATGACAAACATCGGGACAGGTGAAAGTAAATAAAAGCTTGTAAAAAGCAATGTTTATTTTCGCGCCGGTAGTCAGCGCAGGCGGTCAGTATACTTTTGTGGAGAATGCACCGATAAGTTCCGTGCATTCTCCACAAAAGCCATTTTTATGGTACTTTTAGATAATCCTACAAAAGGCTCGGGCCCATTGATGTTTTGAGCCGATCCTTTCCTTGCTAGTTTGTCAGCATTTTCGTTACCTTCAATCCCTACATGTCACGGTACCCACACTAGTTTGACTAGGTTGTGTTTGCCTAGATTATTTAGTATGTGTATCGCATTCAAAACTAGTTTTGAAGTGACTTTGTAGGTAGTTAAGGCTTTAAGTGCCGCTTGGCTGTCACTAAGAATGTAAATGGTCATTCCTTTGGTGCCCATTTCTAGGTTCTTCTGAGCACAGGCAATTATTGCATATGTCTCGGCCTGAAAGACCGTTGCATATTTGCCCATGCTTTGTTGGTACTCATACCCGCTGGCGTAAATACCTGCCCCTGTACCTGACTCCATTTTTGATCCGTCAGTGTACCATATAAGACTGTTTTCTTTAGGGGTTTTGAGTCCTCGCTTCCATTCCTCCCGAGTGGGTATATGGATGCTGAATGATCTCATAGATACAAACGATGGTTGGTTTACATCACTTATCATCGCTGTGACGATATCTAGGTTTAGATCCTTTTCAAATTTGGTGTGTCGTGTCCTCGGCTGTGAGTCCTTCCATGTTCCACATACCTGTAACCTATGGAGAGTGTCTCTTGCTTGTGATTCGATGACTATGTGCAGCGGTGTTAATCCAAGTATATTTTCTATGGCTGCCGTTGGTGTGGTCCGGAATGCTCCAGTGATGGCCAGGCACGCCATTCTCTGAAGCTTTGCCAAGTCACTTTGACAAGTAGATAACTTGGTTCTGGGCCACCATGCTATGCTACCATATGTAACAATCGGTCTGATTAACATAGTGTATAGCCAGTGCATTACTTTGGGCTTTAGTCCCCATGTTTTGCCGTACGTAGACCGACACAATCCGAATACCCTTTGGCATTTCTTTATTGTGTTGTCTACATGAGTTTTCCACTTTAGTTCTTTATCCAGTGTTATTCCTAGATATTTTACTTCCGTGGACCATGGCAGTTGCGTTCCATAGAGTGTAAGTGACTTGGTCTGTTCTACTTTCCTCTTCCTGGTGAATGGTATTACTACTGCCTTTTTTGGGTTGATAGAGAGGCGGTGGTTGTTGCACCATTGTTCCACCCTTTTAAGGGCCTCTTGCATAAGCGCAGTTACTGTGCTCATGAACTTCCCTCTTATCGTAACCACTATGTCATCCGCGTAGCCAACGGTATATAGTGGTCCATTGTTTAAGTCTTTCAATAGAGAATCAATGACTAGGCACCACAGCAGTGGAGACAATACACCACCTTGGGGGCAACCCATTGCGGTTTTGATACACACACTGTCTCCCATCAGTGAAGCTGTTATTATTCTCCCTTTCAACATGTTATTGATCCACTTACAAAGTATTGGATCAATGCCATGACATATTGCAGCCTTGTGAATAGACTCATGCATGGTCTTATCAAAGGCTCCTTCTACATCTAGAAATGCTGCCATGCAGATTTCTTGTGCCTCTAAGCTCCCTTCTATTTTATCTACCACCAGGTGCAAGGCCGTTTCAGTCGACTTGCCTGGTTGATATGCACATTGAAGCCCGTGAAGAGGTTTTCTTTTTAATGGCTCTTCCCTAATATGTCGGTCAATGAGCTTTTCGAGGGTTTTGAGCAAAAAGGATGACAGGCTAATGGGCCTATAAGCTTTTGCATCCTCGTAGTCACTCTTACCAGCCTTTGGTATGTACGTCACCCTTGTTTTCCTCCAAACTTGAGGTGTGTACCCAAATGCGATACATGCCTTAAATATCCTTGCAAGGTACGGTATAATAATATCCGCTCCCTCCTGTAGTATTATTGGGTAGATGTCATCTGGGCCAGGAGTTTTAAAAGGTTGGAAACTTTTAATTGCCCAACTCAGTTTCTTGTCATCCACCACCTTTTTTGCGATTTTCCAATCAGTTCGTGAGGTGCGTGTGCCACGGCGAGTGCTCTGAGGAGCTTTTTTTCCTTATCCTACCATCTTCCTTCCTTTTAAGGACTACGCGTGCAGGTTTACGGTGTCACCCTCAAACTGTGGCTACCATTCCAACGCGAACTAAGAAATTTGGCAACTCGTTTCTTTGTCGGTCAATCAATAAATGGAATTCACTGCCAGCACACGTGTTCCCTCCTTTCTACAATCCTGGGTCATTCAAAAGAGGCGTGAAGAAGCACCTTGCAGGTCGGCAAGGCGAGGGTGGCTGGCGCAGTGGTTCATCTCTCGCACCAGATATCTTCGCATTTGGACTCCACTTCTGCTTACCATCAGGTGGAATGGAGGCATTTGCTAGATCTTTAGAGAAAAAAAAAACGCTGGAAAGTGCCGACCTTCTCCGATCAGTGCTGTTGTCCAGGCTACTATAGACAGACAGCATCTGCCTAAAACAGCTTGATTCATGTAACTTTTATCAGTTTTTTTTTATGAACAGGTCAAACAAATGGCTCCATTCCACTGGTAAACAGAAGTGAGTCCAAATGCGAAGATAGCGAGAGAGATGAACAGCCGCGCTATCCACCCTCGCCTTGCTGACCTGCAAGGTGCTTCTTAACGCCTCTATTGAATGACAAAGGATTGTAGGAAAGAGGGAACACGTATGATGGCAGTTAATTCCATTTCTTGATTGTACTACAATGAAACGAGTTGCTAGATTTCTTAGTTTGCGTTGGAATGGCAGCCATGAGACGATACACACTGAGAAGGGCTGGTGGATAGACGCTAATTGGTTACCAACGTTGATCCACCAGCTATCTATATGTATAACATCGTGGTGTACCAACAATGAGTAATGTGATAGCCACTCTTCAGTAGTTGAGAGTTCTGAGTGAGGGTACTTTACTATCAGCTGATATGAACGCCTTTGAAGAAATAAAGAGCTTTGTCATCAAAAATATATAAATATAAGGAACCTAAGTCTGAACTTTATTGTATAATTTTTCTCACGCATTCAATGTATATGTGGCGAACTCGTTACACATATGCAACCTTCGATTTATGTCACTTAATTACAGGTTGAACACGAAGGTGACGTGTCAGCTACGATTACTGTAACCAGCTGTGAAGGATAATTACTCTTAATCACATTTAGATTAAGTTACAAATTTGCGATGTTTATATAAATAATTTTTGCGAGAATATAATTAGCGTCACACGGATCACCGAACTGCGGAGACGCTTCCAAGGGTTTGGTTGCTAAGTGACCGTTGCTATTTTTAGTAATCTAACATTAATTGCCGATTGAGGTCTTTAAGGCGTTAGAGTCGGACGGGGGTGCCAAATCCTATGGCAGCATTGTCAATATAAAAACATACTGAGCCGACCCATAGAAAAACGTGAGCAGGGTAGGAGAAACAATATTATTACATAACTATAACAGCTATAGACTATTGCAAAATAGTCACTCCAGTATTGACTACTTTAAACCCATTCCTTACCGTGGAGTTTATTACGTTAGACAAGATGTTTAATTGTCTCTAGACTAGAATCCCGTGCCTTGTGCTACCAGGGCTGATCGTAGCTCTAAGGTAGTGGTACTTATGAATCTGAACAGGTGAAAAAACCTCTTGAATATTTCTAAACCTCAATAATCTCCTGTGCTTTTGTGAACCTCTCATTTGCAAAAGAAACCGACATTTGGGGAGACACATTCTCGACCCAGACGATATCAAAGCAATCCAAGCTGGGAATATATTATCGCATTCAGACAGCGCCCAGAAGGAGTTCATCATCAACAGCTCATATAATGTCCCCACCGAGGGGCTCGAGCCTACCCCACATTAGGGGCAATTAGGCCTTAGTCAACCACGCTGGCCAAATCGGGTTGGTCGACTTCACACACAACCTAAGAATTTCTTCATAGGTGTGTGCGATGTTTTCCTTCCCCGTAAAAGCGTCGATTAAACGTACATATGTATTCAAAATTTGAAAACACATTAGTACGTGGCGGGGTGTGAACCGGTGCCTCACGGTTGGGAGACAACGCGCCTACGCACTACACCACCGACGCTTCAAGGAGTTCATATAAGGTCCCTATAGGACTTACTTGGAGGCTAGTCACAATATGTACAGTATCTATAAAAGTGGAAGTGACGTAAATAGCCCGAAGTAACAAACAATATATTACACTATATTTACCTTTCGATGTTATCAAAAGCTGTGTTGAATAATTGTAACGACATCCGTCGCCGAGCTATCTACTAGTGCTGTGACACCTGTGGGGGCCGTGTGATAGACGCGTACTTGTATTGCAACCGACAACTGGTCCTCAACAAGTTGTCAACATTATGAAAGCTATTTATTTTACTAATTAGAGTGTCGAACGTTGATTTGTCTCAAAATATCAACTGTATTAGGGTTCCATAACCTCAAAATTATAAAGAGGGGTTCCTTTTTACTTTCTCGTATAAGTAGTATAGAGGAAGTCAAAAAATTTGACGGATTTACACGTTTTCGACCTCCATGACCAAGAGTATATAATACACTACGTTCTCCATGAGTCCAAAAATAGCGTTTTTGGAATTATGTCTGTGTGTGTGTGTCTGTGTGTTAGCACGATAACTCGCTTTAACTTATTGCAACCAAATTTAACATGCGTGTATAACGTCAAAATATAAGGTTTCTATCCAATTTTGAGGCGTCGATCACGAAAGTTAAGCAACCAAGCGGTCGGTACTCGGATGGGTTACCAAAATTTAACATGCATGCATGACATCAAAATATAATATTTCTATCAACCTTTGAGTCGTTTCCGGTATACGAGAAAGTCAAGGGGAGACCACTCTCGATTTTTTTTCCTTTTGAGTCTCTTGTAGAATCACGTCTGTATGTCAAAACAACGGTATCAAAATATAATAAATGTAATGAAATGAAATGAAAAAGCTCGTTATTTAAAAGGACTTTGCTTAGTACTTTTAAATCGTCAAAAGTCCTACCACCATTTCGGGACGAAGTAATTATTTTACTTAAATTATTATTATTATGCTGAGACGGAGAAGAAATGGCGAAAGAAACTCCACAGATTATAATTTCGTAATTATTTGAAAATATCATTACAGGTCAGCAGATATATCAATATGACTAAATGCGTACTAATCTATAGGTACTTAATATTATAAAGAGATAGATTTGTATGTAGGTGTGTTTGTTATGAATAGACTGAAAAACTACTTGACCAATTGTTAAAATGCAAATTTTTCACTGAGTAACATAGGCTATATATTAATGAAAAAGATGTAATGTAGTTTTTATAAGAGGAAAGATTTGTATCTTTGTAACGAAAAACCAAAAAACTACTAAAAACATTGACCTTTAGAATGCTACATTAATCTCGAGTGAAATATACTAGTTATATATTTAATTTGAAAAAAAAACTTAATTTAAAAAAGTGGACGAAGGTGCGGGTAGAGTATTAGTATTAAATAATCAGGTATGTAATACCGAAAAAATAAAACTTTTAAGTCAACACAATTAAAATATCTATAAGGCCATTTATGTTGTATATTTAAAAAACCAAAAGGGAATCAAAACTTATGGACCAATGTTGTTTAAAAAAACATACAGCACGATTAAAAACCTCCTCCTTTTTGGAAATCGGTTAAAAAACGGTAAAATTTATTAGGTAGATATTTATGCAAGATTGGAAAAGTTGTTAAGGTCGTTTTCAGCGCTGATTTTCAGTGCATCTCTTTTTCCAGAAACCATCTTGGTTTAGTGGTCAGTAACGCGCCAACACATCAAGCGGCCCGGTTTCGATTAGGGACAAATGTTTCTGTTGAGTCATCATCATCATCATGTCAGCCGAGAGACGCCTGTTGGACATAGGCCTCCCCCAAGGATCTCCAAAAAAGTTGGCCCTGCGCTCCCGCATCCAGCGGCTTCCCGCGACCTTTACCAGATCTTCAGTCCATCTTATGGGGGGCCTACTAACGCTGGGTTTCCCAGATTTTTTTAATGTGATGAACACGAACTATTTTATCAGACATAGCTGTATTTATATAAATAAACATAACAAAACTAATTGTAAACGAGATAATTACCGGCTAATTGTCTTAATGTGTGTCGATCTGTCACAACACATAAACGATACAATATCGTGATACCTCACGTAACGCCAATCAGACAACAACCTCGGAGCATTAATGGTGTCAACAATTACCGACGGTTACGTCGAAGCTTGTGGATATTCAATTAAATTCTATTTGGAATAAAACTGTCGTGTTATTCTATAAAGATTTGATTTCTTACTTTGACACTGATATTAATTTTCAGACGAATATTTCACCTCCAAAAATTAATATGATTTACCAAATTAGATCATAAGTTGTTATAGAATAACATAGCTAACGTTTCCAGTTTACCAGAAAAAACATGGATTTCCTCTAAAATTTGACAGGTTCGCACTGAACTGCAGCTCCCGCTTGCTTTTCAGTCCTGCTAATGTTCCAAAAAACTTGAAGTGTCAGGAGTGCACGTAAAACTCGCTTAGGTACCTACGAAGAATACAGCGGCTACTGATGGGGTTCTCGTGTCGCATGAAGCGTTCATAGATGGTGATCCTCTCACCCTTTTTTTGTCTTCCCTAACTCCACTGTTTTCCCTTTCCTTCCCCCAGGAGATGGAGAGAAAGACAGAGCAACGAAGAGAGTAAAGAGAACCTTCCGGACAGCGGGGGATGGAGGGGGTGAATCCTTGTGGACACCCTAGGACCGGCCCTAGGGTTATGTCAGACTCTTACCGACTAAACACTATATTACCTAGTGCCAAAGTGGCTATAAGGCTATCGGAAGCAGCCTCAGGAGAGGGGAAGGTGCACACGCTGCCCTAGACATATAGACTAGAGCATAAGCGTAGAAGGCGAGCGGACACCATAGCCCGAGAGCATGTATGTGTGGGGACTATTGCGGAAGGCCACGCAACAAGCCTGCATGGGTTGCCAAAAGAGCAGTGAAATTAATCTGAGCAGATGCAATCTACTGACACCCCTGTGGGGGCCAGATTTAGGTAGGTACAGTTGAGGCGATGAGCAGCAGTCGATGGCGTAGTATGTAAGATTGTTGTCTCCCACCCGGGGGGCACCAGTTCGATCCCCGCCACGCACCAATGTCTTTTCAAATTTTGAATTCATATGTACGTTTAATCGACGCTTTTACGGTGAAGGAAAACATCGTGAGGAAACCTGCACACACCTATGAAGAAATTCTTAGGTTGTGTGTGAAGTCGACCAACCTACACTTGAGCAGCGTGGTTGACTAAGGCCTATTCGCCTCTAATGTGGGGTAGGCTCGAGCCCCTCGGTGGGGACATTATACGAGCTGTTGTTGATGATGATGAAGCAATTTTAATTTTAGCCTTTTTAAGTTTTTATAATAATTTTCAATGACGTTTCCATGTCTCGCAACAAAACAAGAAATCGTTAGTCTGTGACGACCGCCAGCCAATGATGAGACATTTTTTGTTTCGTTCACGCACCAGCGGTTAGAGCGTGAAGGTCGTATAGTTTGTTGTTATCGTGACACTAAATAGGTGTAAATTAGGAGATTGTGAGGTTCTACTTTGAGAAACCGATTTACGTAATATAACGGAGAAATGTGATAAATACTTAATCCTGAATTTAGGTTCCATACTGTTTCATCATCATCATCAAAGCCTTTATAATTCGACCCACTGCTGGGACACAAGGCCTTTCCTTTTCAACGAAGGAGGTATAGGCAGTAGTCCACCACACTTGCCCAATACGGATTGGTGGACGGAGTATAAGGTGGTCTATACCCCTTTGCTGATCCATTAGTCGCCTTCTACGAGAGGATATGGGGTGATGCTATTGTACTCTGCCGGCCGCGGCCATACTGTTTGTTCTTACAATTTTGTGTTCGGTGTGAAGGCTTGATTTAATCACCCCCTGCCTTCATCATCATCATCTTCGTATCGTATGGGAACCTGGTACAAGATAGGTTAGAGTTAGTAGGTCAGAGTTTCACAAGTTTCCGGCCTGTGACGTGACTCTTGTTTTGACTATTGCAATCTTTCGACAGTACTAAGAGGATAGTACCGATCACCGTCTTCATACAAAATAAAACAAATGCGGAAAACTTTCATAATATTTTAGAATATTATTAACAAACTAAAAAATAAATAAATAAAAAAACAGCCTTCGAAACTAAAAAAGGAGAAATAAAAATGTTATATTTAAGAATCTAAATTTTTTTAGAGATCAGTACCAAATATAAGCTACAACGTTTATTCCAAATATTGAGATTGCACCGACCGCAAAAAAAAACAATTAGATTAAATCTTATTTCACTTTAATTAATGTCGCTGGCTTAAAAGAATATAAGTAAAGGCTACGGGGACCATTTACTATCAGATAAGACGTACGTGGTTTGCAGTTTGAAAACAAATCCCATTACAATCGATTAAAATATTATCTAATAAACTTTTTATTTCTTTCTACATTCTTAAGATTGTTTTATCTTTTTCTTATTTTTATTTTTTAAACATTTTTGTGTGTTGACTCTTCTGTTCCAATAGTCCTTTTAATCTTTGCTAGCACAAGTCATTACAACTAACCTCATTACAAGTTCTCATTACCACTGTAGAAAAAAAAACAGTTATTATTTTATTGATTTTATGCGTAATAATTATAGAGTAGGAATTTACACTGATTCTGAGAAGTATTTTAAGGTTAAGTTCAGAATCGAAAAAAATATAGTTTTAACATTCATTTACTAATTATGCAGTCAATGGTTGTGTCGGAAAGACGACTTCATTATCAATTATCGTTTCCGTGAAATTTATTTTTGAAATAAAATTTAGAACAATATATGTCTTCTGTCTCCTTCCTACCCTACATCTATTTATTTGGGGACCCCTTGCTGCGATGCTCTGTACGTGGTTGAAATATCCCTTAGTCGTCCAATGCAATGAGATGTGGAATGCATTAGAGATTTCCGTTAGAAAAGCTTCAGTTGCGTCATCTATTTGTTCCACTAGAAAAAGAACGTCAAAAGTTATCTGGAAGAGATCACTATCAACTCGAAAAGGGACGTAACCATTGAAGTTGTTTCCCAACATGTAACAGTGTTACTCGTTGCGGTGTGACTCGTTGGGAATTAACGTAAACAGTTTACGAGGCTGAAATTGCGACTTCTAGTACGAAAAATATTCTACGTTTCAATCGTCTTACTCCATTGCGACAATTGATTTGACGTCACAAGATTCTCCATCAAGTTTGGGATGCAGTCTCATTCAGCCAATTAAAGTCGTCAACCACCAGAAAACTAGATTGTCCGCTGATTGACATCAGTTTGAGAACCGCCGGCATTAAGGCTGCACGCGTCCTTTTCTTTTGACGCAAAAACACCGAAATGGTGCTTTTTTAATCCTAGAAGCGTTCAGGAATTATTTTATACGGCCGTATTTTAATAACAATTGTGTAAGTTTTCTTGTGCAAGTGTGAAATAATTTTCGACATTAAGGTGCAACATTTAAAGTGTTTCAAATTAGAATGGACGACATAGCAGTGTTTTTATTTGACGAATTTTTGGATGCTATGGTAAGATATTGTTTTTTTGATTACAGGTTTCTGCTAAGATAGATTTAGTTTATTATTATTTGAACATTTTAAGTTTCTCGGTGTTTTTATTTTATTTATGATGCCGCCGTTGTGGTGCAGTGTTCAGTAGCATAATACACATTGTAGCGGTCAGGATGCGAATCCTTGTAGAAGAAAATGTTTGTGTGATTAACACGAATATTTGTTTATGAGTCGTTGTATTTTATTAATTTATATATTATCTCAATTGCATATCTAAATTGCAATTGCATAATTGTCCGAAATACTAGTGATTTTGGAGAAGATATTTAATGATCGTGGAAAATCTTTAATATTATTACCTTTTCACAAAAATGTAATTTTACAAAAAATCAAATAACTTAATTTTAAATTTATATCTCAATGCACCAAATTTAATATTGGGAGGTTAATGATGTGATCTAAGTGTACTATTACATAAATGACGGCAGAGCGTCCAATATATCGGGCACCCATCTTACACCGACTACAACTTGGATCTCTAAATCGAAACGATATCAAGACATCACGCTCTGAAGTTTACAAAATCTACTTCGACAGAGAATCTATTTAATTTACTGAAAATAATTTTACCTCAGCTGTTAAGAAGTAACTTTTTTCTTACGAAAGACATCAACGAAGGTCATTTTTAAATAATTGAATATCATAAAAAAGAAAATTAATCAAGGAAACAGAACGTTGATTTACAATTATTATATGATGATATTATATCAAGTAGCCCGGGGTCTATTCCTGCATAAAGTTCGACGCACACTTATCAACTTTGAAAGGGATTGTAACCGTAAGCTACGTTGGCTATTGTAACGCCCTGCCTGCCGTTCCAATATCTTATTTATTTAATATTCATATTTTATCATATATTTTAATATTATGTTTATTTTACAAGTATTTTCTCGGTAGCATCCTCTTTATATATTTATTTTGCTTCTTATTATGTAGTTTATTTTTGTCTCATTTGTACTTTTAAATTTGCAAATATCTTCATTATAAATCATTCATTATTTTATTTATCTTCGGACTATGCATGTTTAAATATTTTATTTTTCATTCGTAGTCTGCTATCCTCACCTTTTCAAAATAGTATTCCATCTCTCTTTATTCGATAGCTACCGAGTGAATACACCTTTCTATTCTTTCATAATTTATTTACTCTTATGTTTTTCGTTCTTCTATCAAACCGATGACATGTGACAGCCATATATAAGGGGCTGTCGCGTGTTATCGGGGGTCATTCTCACATTATTCTCCGTCCTGATCATTTCTCATCATTCTTCCATCTTGTTCACATCATCTCTACGCTGTACCTCTGCCCGTTCCCGTGCCGCCTGGGAGCGCGCAGGCAGGTGGTCTCGATTTCTGAGTGAACAGAGATCGATGCCCGGCCGCCGTTACACTACCGACGTAAGCCCACTCCTAACACAACATTAGCTCAGCTGGAGGGATTAACAAGATTAATATTAATGTGTTAGCTGCACATTAATATCATCGAAGCGTCGGTAGCGTAGCGTAGTACGTAAGAGCGTCGTCTCCCACCCGGGAGGCACTGGTTCGATCCCCGCCACGTACCAATGTGTTTTCAAATTTTGAATTCATAATGTACGTTTAATCGACGCTTTTACGGTAAGGAAAACATCGTGAGGAAACCTGCACACACCTATGAAGAAATTCTTAGGTTGTGTGTGAAGTCGACCAACCCGCACTTGGCCAGCGTGGTTGACTAAGGCCTAATCACCCCTAATGTGCCATTATATGAGCTGGTGATGATGATGATGATGATGATGCACATTAATCTTAATATATATAAATTACGTGTCACGTTGTTTGTCCGCGATGGACTCCTAAACTAATAAACCGATTTTAATCAAATTTTTACACCGTGTGCAGTTTGATCCAACTTGAGAGATAAAATAGTTTTTAACTTGATAAGTAGTCATTTTATTTTACTGCAGATACAATGTTATAGGTCAGTAGTATCGTAGTATGAAATTACCACAGCAACGCGTGGTCAGGACAGCTAGTTTATTTATAATATATTTCTACGCTCACACCAAATTATCTAGCCCAAATTAAGTATCATTAAGAACTTGTTATGGATACTTTTTTTTTACGGGGAGGTCATATGCATTTACGCATCATCCCTGCGGGGTGGTGCCAACCGCAGGGGATATGTGGGACTCGAGGTTATGGCGTTCCCTCTATACCCACTAAACATCCTCCCCGACCTGACCTTCAGTGCGCTATTACGGGACGGCCCGGGGTCTGCGCACGTGAGCGCAACTACACCGAGACCGTCCCAACGCTGCCCGTCTAGGCACTCCTTGTGCACCAATTGGTGACCAGCAGCCCACAGGGCTACCGACTAACGCCAGCCCCTGTGGGCAGTAAATAAGTATAAAATAACCATGACTCGTCAACAAATATTCGTGTTCGTCACACAAGCAGCAGGACACGAACCCGGACCGCTTGATGTGTTGATTGTGTAGGCAGCTATACTGACCACTCCACTAAGACGGCGTCTAAATATCATTAATGTTAAAAAAGTGTCTTACGACCTTATGTACATGAATTATGTATGTCTACCGGTATTGGGGGGACCAATATGCCGCCACGAATACCACTATCGCCTCTTATTCTGTGGGTGTTGAAAAAGCTGGCTCAGAGAGTCTTTGGAAGTCATGCAGACATCGCAGCAGGGGGTCACTAGCGCGGTGACACCATCTCCAATGAGAGTTGGTGTCAAGCACACGGACATACAACTATGAGATAATATAGCAGTTTGCTGACTCCTGATATTGCACGACTCCAGATAGATTGGGAGCAGAGTAGGAAGAAGGAGGAAAAGAAGGTCTTACTCTTTAGTCATAGATATGTGAAATTGAAAACATTGCGTCCAAAAAAGTGGCACAAATCTTTCTTTACGTGTAATTACTGGACATGGAAGGCATATCATCTTGGTCACACCAATTTAAGAAATGGAAGGCATGGAAGGCGTATCAACTAGGTGGGAGACCCTTATGTAGGGTCGTCTGGGTAGGTACCACCACCTTTCTTAATTATGCTGTGAAACAGTTCGCTGTGTTTCGGATTGAAGGGAAAGGTAGCCAGTGTAATTGCTGGGAATGGAAGGCATATCATCTTAGTCCCCAGGATGGCAACGCACTTGCAGTGTTAAGTGATTTACCCTTAATATTGCAAGTGTCTATAGGCAACGGTAACCACTCAACACCAGGCGGGCCGCAAGCTCGTTTGCCATCTCGCAGTAAAATAAATCGTTACAAAAACTCATACTACTTAATAATAATTGTCTTATTTCTTAAATTGGCGTGACGTCACGCCTGTGGTCAATGACCCTACTCGGCTCCCGAGCGCAAATTCCGGAAATGGCCGGATGTCGGTGTAATGAATTGAGCATTTCGGAAGGTTTCTTTGGATATTTATTAGTTTGCTGTAAGGGAGAGTTAAATCCAATCAGTAACCGAAGCAAATCTCGCAAAATCTCACCAGGTGGTTAGAAGGGGTGAGAATATCGTCAAAATCACCTTATTTATGGATAGCCCATTGAAATGATATGATTTGAATTTACATAGGTACAGATAATCACGCTCATAAGTGGTATAGCAGAGCATTAGGTAATATTTGGTTACAAATAAAGTCACATCTGGCAGCATGGATTATGCAGTGCCACCACAGTAACATATAGCAGGATAGGAGACCAGCCTTAAAGGGGCATCCAGTTCAAATAGTTACAAATTTTCAGTGCTCCAACAAACAAAGTATGACGGTTGTACCAAATGTAAATGTTTTTCATATGAATTTTAATATGCAAAATGAACCTGTAGGTAAGTATCATGAAACAAAACATTTTTATGATTACAAGGGACTTTTTACGTGGTTCATTTTTTTTATGTGTTCTATCCAAATTATGTAGTGTCGTGTATTTTAAGTCAACCTTGTAATAAATAATTTTCTTGCCCGTTGTTCTCAGAAAAGTGACCATAGGTAGGCTTACGAAGTTAAGGACGGATATCTTAGAAAGCGTACTTTTACAAATAATAAACAAATGAATCAAGAAATTTTAAGCATAATTACATATAGGGGCCGTCAGCTGTTCTATCTGACAACATTAAAAAAAATAAGTTATGGTGATTATGATAAAACAGTAAGGATTATTAAACAATACTGTAACAACTGAACTTGTATACTCATGTTTTTACGAATAAAGAAATATTATTTTTATTTTGGACCTTTGGTCATCTAGGACACTATATTTTTTTTTGTAGAGCCCATGACATTAACCCACAGAAATCCTATAATTGCATTTAAAATACGTGTTGAGTCTTTTAATGTCTATTTTCCATCAATATAATAAAATACTATTAAAAAAAATATGTTTTCAATTGTAGATAATTATTTATTCTTATAACAAAAATGAGTATAAGAGCTCCGCCAAGTCTTCAGGATTTATTACATTGGCCAGAGCATGAACTATGAAATTTGGCTCATTTCTATCTCACCCAATCAAGACCTTCGTACAATCCTGGGTCATCAAAAGACCATGAAGAAGCACCTTGCAGGTCGGCAAGACGACGATGGCTAACGCGGCGGTTTATCACTCGCGTCTTTGTATTTGGACTACACTTCTGATTACCATTAGCTGGAACGGAATCCTTAGCTTAACATTTTTATAAAAAACGAAAAGAAAAAGCCGTACGTCCCGTGAAAGCACTCAGTTCACAAATTCAACTTTATGTCTACACTTTAAAGGTGGATATTAACTGAGGAAAATAATTTTGGTCAGTCTAACGGGTAGGCAAATTCACAATAACGTTATACGTAAGCACGATCACTGCCCTATATCACAAGTATTTAGAACAGATAATTTATCATCAGATATCGACGCCTGATAACGCAACTCCAATTAACTCGGTACCTACAAGTCGCTATAAGCAGACGGCGAGTGAAAGTTACCAATGAATGCATTCTTCCGCATGCACTGGCCTCTAGTGACGAGTACGGTCACGTGATATTTAATCACTGTTGCGGTGTAAATATATAACATTTGTGATAATTTTATTTTGGCGTGATACAAATGTTTGACAAATTATTTTATTTTTGTACGAATGATGATTGGGCAAAAATGAAACATTGCAATAATAAAGCTCATACATCAGAACAACATAATTATAACGAAGCCGCGGGCAGAAACTAGTAAATAAATATTATTATAGAGACAAAATAATATTTTATTTGAATAATATTTATCTGCATAAGAGTTAAGTTTCTCATTATGATTGTATTTTTATAAAAAGCCGCAATTACAGGCAACAAACTAAAATACACACTAAAGATCATTGACAAATCTGAAGCCCTCTTACAAAAGTGCTCGTAATTTGCAACATAAAGTATTATTACAATTAGGAATTATTACAATAGGAAATACGCATCATTTTTTGGTTTTAAAATTAATTCTTAATTCTACATTTCACAAAACCGAAAAAATCTATGTAGATAAAACAGAGTCACGTTAGTTACACCATTTATAAATCAAGAACGGCTGGACCAATTTTGACTTATTGATTTATTAGATTCGTCTCTGCCCCGAATAGCAGAATAACTATTAAAATATCTATGTTTTAGTAACCTTATCTCAGTTTTAAGATACACTTCATATTTTAAATACGAAACTTTACATACAAAAAAAAATACCTCTACTACTTAATAAAAACTAAACTGCTACTATTAAAATATCGGAAATGACGTGAAAAAATTAACCTCAAATACTGCATTTTTAGCTATGATTGAAATTGATACCAAATTAAATAGAAAACGAAACGCATTTTTTCCATGTTTTTCGTTTTTTCGTTTCCTATTTAATTTGGTATCAATTTCAATCATAACTAAACTTGCCAAACAAAAAAAATAATAATAAAAGGACTGCAATTTTAATTAAAATATCTCGGGTATATTTTGGCTAAAATCAATTCTGTTTTTACTATTGGCAGTATAATTTGACGTATTCTTTTAGAAATGTATTAAACCAGTTTTTTAATAGATATTCTCTATGAGTTAATATTTATGCAGTCTGTACTTATGATTGTGTCATCAAGTTGCAACATTAACGTTACCTTGCAATAGCTAACATGTGATAAATCCTTAAAATATCGTTGTTAGACTGAGCAATTACTTCTCAAGAAACTGCAATTTTGCACCTGACAAGTAGCTAATAAAAGGTATTTATCGAGTGATAAATCACAGATATCGATCACACGAAACTACACCGTGGTCTGTGGAGTATTTTAGTAATAGTGATGTAATAGTGCAGATAATATAATACTCTATACTATCTAGTAAATAGTAACAGATGGGGATTAAGTGTGTATCGTTTTGATTTACGTATTGACGAAGTTGTTAATATATTTTTCTTTGTTTTATTTTATAATTCTCGTTGTTCTGTATAAATTTAAAATCAGAATACTGTGAAAGAGCGTCCCTCATATATTTTGGTGCATGTCTAGAATTGAAATGCATAATTATAAATTAATTGTAATTTATTCTCAGGTCACAAACACCAGAGTAACATTTGAATTTTTATTAAAAGACGTTATGATATTCTTCTTTAAAAATAGTTTTATTTAAATTAATTGCTTGTATGTTAAGTATTGTTAACCGCCGTAATCCTGGCTGAACATTTCGTAATCTGTTTTTTTGTCAATCATTGTAGGGACCGTTTTCTAAGTCTTATGTTTTTCTATATTATTAGTGTTTGTTTTGTCAGAGTGTTAAAATTATAAATAAAAATGCTATGTGTTAATGTATATAGTTGCGAAGTCTTAAAAAAAAACAATAACAATAACATATTTTGATGGTAAAGTAAATGTTGCGTAATTCAACAAATGCCATTATATTTAAACCTCAATGTTCCCTTTGCCACAACCATAACGCTAATTGATCAAGCAATGCAGTTTTATTACTATCACGTGCTTTCCTCATGTGACCACCAATGATAAGATCATTGCTCATTATGAACTGTGAACATCACTGTTGCTGCCTGCAAAAGTGGCGCGGAAAGGAATTTTATATACGTTCGTACAAATATACCTCATCATCATCATTACCAAAACAGCCTTTATAATTCGACCCACTGCTGGGACACAAGGCCTCTCCTTGTCATCGAAGGAGGCAGTAGTCCACCACGCTTACCCAATGCGGATTGGTGGATGGAGTATAAGGCGATCAATACCCCTATGCTGATCCATTAGTCGCTTTTTACGGCACCCATTGGAGGATATGGGGTGATGCTATTCTACTCTGCCGGCATCATATGGCTGCCTTTATTACAACTTAATTATGACCCTGTGTTATGAGGATAACGGATAAATATACATACCTAATAGATTAGAATTTACTTGGATTGTTTAGCGTCGGTGGCGTAGTGCCTAAGGGCGTTGTCTCCAACCCGGGAGGCACCGATTCGAAACCCGCCACGTACCAATGTGTTTTCAAATTTTGAATTCATATGTACGTTTATTCGACGCTTTTACGGTGAAGGAAAACATCGTGAGGAAACCTGCACACACCTATGAAGAATATCTTAGGTTGTGTGTGAAGTCTAAATTTCTTTATTCATTTGGGTACACTTATGAAAGTCAATTTTGATGCCATCGGTTCAAGAGTCTACCAGGACGCCTTGTTCTGAGAAGAAGCAGCAAGAAACTTAACAAGTTTTATCCTCCCTTTACAGTTTTTATAGTTTTGATTTGTAAAGAGTCATAATTCACATGTTAAAGTCATAATAATAATAAATCACAATAATGCAAGTAATAAAATGAAGAGTAATAGTTAAACTTCTCAAATTATGTTCTTGTTTCTCCTATGTTAGACCCTGCACTCAATCTGTCTGACGCCAACCCTCCTTGAGAACTATCTATTATGTATAATTTTCGTGTCACGATGTGTGTCCGGGATGGATTCCGAAACTAACGGTCCGATTTTTTTTAATGTATGTTTTGTTGCAACTTAAGACGCGTAGCCGGGACAGATAGTCCTTACTAATATTATAAATGCGAAAGTAACTCTGTCTGTCTGTCTGTTAAGCTTTCACGTCTAAACCACTAAAACGATTTTGATGAAAATTAGTACAAATACAGATTAGATCTCGGGGAAGGACATAGGCTACTTTTTATCGCGAAAAAAAAGGTTAAATGGTTTGAAATAGGGGATGAAAGTTTGTATGGAAGTTCGTCATTTTTGAAGATAGAACCATGAAACTTTGAATTTAGGCACTTAATAAGACAGAAAGAAATATTTGTTCTAAGATTTTTGAAATTTTGACCTGTATGGGGGTGAAATAGTGGATGAAAGTTTGTATGGGAGTTCGTCATTGTTGAAGATAAAACCATGATACTTTGAAATTAGGGACTTAATAAGAAGAAAGAAAGAAATATTAGTTCTAGGATTTTTTAAATTTAGACCCGTGTGGGGATGAAATTGGGGATGAAAATTTGTATGGAAGTACGTCATTGTTAAAGATAAAACCATGAAACTTTGAATTTAGACACTTGATAAGAAATAAAGATCCAAGCCAAGATGGCGGTTGTGACTTTTTAATATAATATCGATACGGGTATCATTTTCATGGTTTTCGGAGGTCCCGATTCCTAAAACACCATCCATTTTGAGATCCAAGATGGCGGACGTGACTTTTTAACATAATGTCAATATGAGTATCGTTTTCGTGGTTTTTAGGGGTCCGGATTACGAATAAAACATCTATTTCGAGATCCAAGATGGCGGACGCGACTTTTTGACAAAATGTCAATATGGGTATCATTTTCGTGGTTTTTGAGGGCCCCGATTCCGAATACGACATCTGTTTCGAGATCCAAGTTGGCGGTCGCGACTTTTTAATATAAAATCGATATGGGTGTCATTTTTGTGGTTTTCTGAAGTCCCGATTCCTAATACACCATTCGTTTTGTGATCCAAGATGGCGGACGCGAATTTTTAACATAATGTCAATATGAGTATCGTTTTCGTGGTTTTTGGGGGCCCCGATTCCGAATACGACATCTATTTCGAGATCCAAGATGGCGGACGCGACTTTTTAACTTAATAGGAATATGGGTATCATTTTCGAGGTTTTCGGGGATCCTGATTCCAAATACATCATCTACGTCGAGATCCAAGATGGCAGATGGGACTTTTTAACATAAAAGCGATTTGGGTATCAATTACGTAGTTTTCGGGGGTCGCGATTCCAAATACGTCATCAATTTCTAAATCCAAGATGGCGGACGCTACTTAACTTTTTATTAATATGGATATCATTTTCGTGGTTTACAGGGTTCCATTTTGAGATCCAAGATGGCAGACGCGAATTTTAAACTTGATATGGGTATCAGTTTTGTAGTTTTCGGAGGTCTCAAAATGGATGCTGTATTTGGAGTCAGGATTCAGAATACAGCATCCATTTTGAAATCCAAGATGGTGGACGCGACTTTTTAGCTTAATCGCTTTCACGCCTAACACCTGAACCGAATTTAATGAAATTTGGTACAAAAATAGACTAAACCTCGAAATGGAATAAAAGCTACTTTTTTTTTGTGAAAAAAGAGAATGAAGGGGTTGAAATATGAGATGAAAATTTATATGCGATTCCTCATTACCGAAGAGCAAATATTTGTTCTAGCGTTTTTGAGATATTGACCCATGTGGGGATGAAAGGTTGCGTGTAAGTAGCAAAGGATGGAAAAACGTAAAATGGTAGATTGTAAAAATGCCATTTACTGTAGCACACGGCAGTTTGTGTGTGTTTTTTGCATAATAAGTACCTACACAAAAAAAATGCTGCCTAAAGTAACTATTCCACGCGGACGAAGTCGCGGGCAAAAGCTAGTAAACTATAAATTATTATATAACCAGTTACTGCGGATGGTGATTCTATAAGGCGATCTATTAAGCTGTAGTAAAGCTTTTTTTATATTAAATGCGATTCTCTAACCGCGTGATCATTTCAATATCGCCGCAGTAACAGTAAACGGTACTGTCTAGTTTTCTCAAGCCAACTAGTTCACTAGGTCAACTATTGTCTGTGGTTTTATATCACGAACAAAGATTTGAGAATGTGATATTCCGATTGTTAATACTTGAGGACAAGTTCGTTAATTTAGATCTGTAAAATTAAAATCCAAAAGTTCTTAATTTAAATCTTTTGACTTTGCTAAGTGCTTTTATGTTTTGTCAAGACAAGTTGAAAGCGAGACAGATTTAAGGTAAGTATTTTTTAAACTAGAAAATATTACTGAAAAAAATCCATTTTACTAGGTGGTAGACCCATATGTAGGGTCGTCTGGGTAGGTACCACCGCCTTTCTTATTTCTGCCGTGAAGCAGTTCGCTGTGTTTCGGATTGAAGGGAAAGGTAGCCAGTGTAATTACTGGGCATGGAGGGCATATCATCTTAGTCCCCAGGATGGCAAACGCACTTGCGGTGTTAAGTGATTTACACTTAATATTGCAAGTGTCTAGGCGGCGGTGACCACTTAACATCAGGTGGGCCGCAAGCTTGTTTGCCATCTCGTAACATAAAAAAAAACCTGCCGACGGCGGGAATCGAATTCAGCATCTTCTGCAATCTGGGCGGCTACGTTAATATGCTGGGTTCTATTTCCGCCTTGGGGGGGGGGGGGGGGTCGCTTACTTTTTCAGTGTGTTTTCTAGTTTTAAAAATATTTGCGCGTTTATAAATGCAAAAATAATTCCATAATATTGTATGAAAAAAAAAACATACAGTCGAATTGATAACCTTCTCCTTTTTTGAAGTCGGTTAAAAAGAGGACATCATTGACCAAACCCAAATAAATAAGAATCAGGACAGGAAGAAGCTGAAGAACTACAGTCTTCTGAAAGGTGGAGGTGCTTTTCGAGGACTCTATACATAGTATAAAACAAAATTGCTCCATCTGTATGTGCGCTTATATCTTTTGCGGTTTTCAACAATAGATAAAGATCTTCAAGGGGAAAGTTTAGATGTATAATTCATTAACTTATCTACATTGCATCCGAGCAAAACTGGGCGGGAAGCCATTATTAATATGTGAATATTGTAATATTGTAATTGGTGAAGCGTGTAAATAGCTACCATATGTGGGGAGAATTTCGGCAACTTCTGATGGAATGGCGAACTTAATATTTCACAATGGCTAAGGACTGTACATCAACAACACAGGCACATAGGTCAGATAAAGTAATCTACGACTCACCCGGTGCTTCATCGATCATCAGCCTTCAGACCTAAAAATGTAGGCACAGCCGCTGCACGCAATAGTCCTCCGATTTTATGTGATCAGTCCAACAGTTACACCAAAACACAATACAAAGTCACCAATTATAATTCTCGATTATAGTTTTCTCACGAGCTAAGTGAGATTTATTTAAAATGCGGTTACGGCGAAGATTTACGAATATATTTGTGATAATGTTATTTGCGGAGCCGCGAAAAAATGTAGAATGCGCGGGTAGCAGTTTTTTCTTTTCTTTTTTCTTAATGTGCCAAAATTGGTGGCACGGCGTTGCGCCTTTTGGGCCATCTGACCGAATCACAGATTCCACACCAGATGGCGTCGCCGAGTATATTCACCAAACCAACATGCTAGTATTGTTGATGTGAAAATAATAAAATAAAATAAATGTATAAAAGATGCCTAACCATTCAACTTAAAATAATATCCAAGACGCCCTGCAACCTATTGACCTGGTTTGAAAGACATGTACCTTTTCAAGGGGTCATTTAATCTGCTCTTAATTTTCCCTTAATCTTTCCTCAGTGATTTGATCTCATTACCGGCACTATATAAAACCTTAATAATAAGTTACTTGAAAATATTGATTACTTTATATGACTTGCCAGGGGTGTACTAAGGAATTATAATTTTATTCGTGAGCGATTGAAGTTTAATAAACAACGTGTAGGCATATTATCTTCTGCCCGGAGGTGGCTCGGTGAAATGCTGTGGTTTTGCCGGTATTACCAGTGCCGTAGTGATCAGGTGCTGGGCGAACGCTGCACAGGCCCACGTCTAGCAGATGCGACGGTCCGCTGGTCCACTAAGGTACGGCTTAGGGTATCGTCCGTAAGCGGATTACACTCCGATAAAAAATTAAGGCACATCATCTTAGTTCCCAGGATGGCAACGAACTTGCAGTGATTGCAAGTGTGTATAGGCGACGGTAACCACTTAACACCAGGTGGGCCGTAAACTTGTTTGCCATCTCGTTTTAAATATAAAAAAATGCCTTCCATGTCCAGTAATTACACTGTCTATCTTTCCCTTCAATCCCAAACACAGCTTAGGAAATCTTACATTTATTCTTCTCTTTTAAGTTTATATCTGCAATAATATTGTTTTTATGTATATTATATTATATTATAGCCACGTGGCGGTTGTCAGAGTTATCGATGCCTTCCATTTGTGCTCAGTGGTGGCGTGGATTAACGGGCGAGGAGAAATAACCGAACATCCTATTAATTAGGCGAATATCACATCATAATCAACGATATATATTACAATTTAAGAATTATGCACTCACTAATTATTAAAATCAAAGTACAATTATAAAGTTAACACACTGTAGAATAGGAAAATCAAGACGTATTTACCTCAACCTTACAGTAAGACACCTCAAAAACCTTACATTGAAAATGAAAATGAAAAAGCTCTTTATTTATATGGACTTTGCTAAGTACTTTTAAATCGTCAAAAGCCCTACCACCATTTCGGGACCAATAATTATTATTATGCTGAGATGGAGAAGAAATGGCGAAAGAAACTCCACAGCTTACAATTTCGTAATGATTTCAAAACGTCAATACAAGTCAATAAATAATTATCAATATAATTGAAGTTACAGTTTTACATGTGTAAATTTTGGGTAGTTCCTCCCTTGGTGACCCCGATGTACTTTGATTTATTTTATTTTAGTAATAACATAAAAATATTTCTGCGCCCTAGCTTCCTCCCTGCAAAATATTGTGACTAATAAACGCGTCAAGACATGGTCTAATGAAGTCGCGACGACCTGTCCTTAGTCTTTGTATCAATCAGTTAGCACAGTGACACTAATTGGTCGTGCTGAGAAAATAATTAGGGTGTAGTTTATTTCTTAGCAACTAATGACTGCTTAGTGAAGCAGTCATTAGTTGCTAAGAAATAAATAAGAGATAAAATGCAATAAATATATCTAGGTAGCTGAGTTATTAAATTGTTTTATGACAATTTCATTATTGAAATTATACTTCTTCGGGCACGTTATGAAAAATGATGAGAGTGAAATTTTAAGACTGTAACACAAAAGTGTTACAAAAGTCAAAGTTAAGATTGTTTTAGAGCATTTCTCCAAGCTCACGACCTCTCGACCGAACTGATCTGTCCCAATCTGGACTTTGAAGAAAATGTTCATGTCTTAGCGACTTAAAAAATTTCTCTAACCTAACTGGCGTACATGGTAGTTGGAAAGTTTTTCGAGTCCGCTCGGGACATAGAATTTTCTCAAAGGTCATTAACACTGACTTTAAGCTGTCTGTACTAAGCCCAAAAAAGACTTAGAACATTTTTCTCCAAAGTTTAAGATGTGCAAAAAATTTATGTACAATGTATAGTTGCGTATGGTCCATAGTCCATAGTCGCATCAACTTTCACAATTATAACATCTACGGAATTTAGAAAATTATTTCTCCCTGCGATCGACTCTCGTACAAGGGGTTGGGTGAGTAGAGCCCGGTGATCTTCGTGTCACCTGGGTCTACTCACCCAACCCCTTGTACCATTCATTCTTTTTTTCATAAGTGCAGCATTAAAAAAAAATCAAATAAAATTTCTTTGCTGTGTGCAAAGATTTTATTTGATTTTTTTATTTAATTTAATTTAATTTATGTTAAAATCTATGGAAGTAACGCCATTTCGACATGTTTATTCTACTTACATCAAAGATAAAGCAAACTGCGGTAATTATAAATCTAGGTTTACTTAAACATGGTGGCCGGGGAGTCAACGTTCATAAGCTGTAGAGAGGTGTATCCAAATCACCATATACCACTTGCCTATTTTGCGTAGGTTGTTCGTTTTTTGCAATTTTGACATAGTAATCGACATAAAAACAGCGTTAACCGCATTAATTGTGCTCCCACAGTTAATAATAAGAAAGCCAGTTCCTCTTCTTTCCGTTAAGGGTTCGGTGAAAATCGATTAATCTTGGGCTTTATCATCTCTTACCATCAGCTGAGATGAAGGATAAGGGTGGCCACAGACTAGCCGGTCGTTCTTTGCTACCTAGAAAAGACCATAAAAACGGGTTCATCGTAACACACTCACCGGTGGCCGGTCTTTCTTAATCGCCGCTCAGTCGTAGTCTAGCGCTTGCCGAGAGAGGTACTCGTGTACCTTTGTAATAATACGTAAAAATCGTAATGGACGATGATGAACTCATGCCCTTTTTTGAAGTGTGTAAAAAAGGACATACTGCATATCCCATAAAAACAGGAATTTTTGAAGATGTAAAATACGAGATGCTGTCATTTTTCGCAACTCTGCAACGAGTCCACGCAGGAGCACGGCTATGGGCGTACTGAATCGCCGAGGAGCGTGGTCCCGTTGCTTGCTTACCGGGCGTTCTTTCCGTTTCACACCGGGTGCTTTGTGATGGGTAGTATTTTGTATTGCATTCTTGCCTTCCGGTTTTAAGGGTCTTTTCTAGGTAGCAAAGAACGACCGGCTAGTGTGGCCCCACGCTAAGGATTCCCGACACTGTACAAAAAATACGCCAGTCAAAACCCAACAGCCAGGACAGATGTGAATAGTTCGCATCATATTTTTTATTGGAAAAAAGGTAGGATTGGAATTTTTCTGCTGATCAAATAAACAAACGTTTCCGATAAAACTTACAAGGAAATGTGAGAGTAATATTTTACGACTTCCCACTCCGGTGATACCTACTGTCCGAGCAAAGTCAAGGCGAAGCTTTATAGCTTGTGAGCCAATAAAGTTCAGGGTCGGAGACCGGCGCGCTGTTATTGTTTTCGTGAATTATAATATACTGAGTAAGTAATTGTATTTCGTAGTAAATACTATGTCATACTTTAATTTATGATAGTGAAAACGTTTATTGTTATTACACTATCCGTTAGTATTCGCCATTTAACGACAGGAGTTGTACGAGCAGGTCGTGGCGGTTGTAAGGCGCCGCTTCCCAAAGTACAGGAAGAAGATGCTGAGCCAGGGTGATATGATGATAGGTAGGAGCTGCCCCAGAGAGGAGCCCTCGCAGGCAGTATGGCGGTGATAGGAACTGCCCCAGGGAGTAGCTCTGTCAGACAGTAGTGGGGAGGTAGTGAGACCCAACACGGACGGTTGAGATCTGTTTATTATTGCTGTTGATTGTTTATATATTACATTGTTTAAATGTACACATTGATAGGTTTTTGTATGTCTCTTATAGGTGTAAGTAGCCGACGGTGCACGTAGCTACTGATCCGGGGAAAGTTGTTTGTTGCCTCGCTGCTGACCACGCAGCCGCAGAGTCCAATGTTCAGCTTGTGGCTCGAACAGGACTAAATATAATTTAACCGCCTCTATAGTCCAATGATTCTTCTACTGGAATAAGAACTAGAGCCTCTGGTTCTTATTCACCATCCCGGCAAGTCTGGTCCAGTGATGCCGGGTTCTATCCACGGGAGTACTTCTTGAATTCAGTTTGGTTGTTGGGCTTTAATCAAGTCCACCATCATATCAAAATCTGTGGCCATAATGATAATGTTAACATCATTATTGTGTTCCGACTCCTAGTTCCGATTAATGATAAGATATCCAGTCCCTCTGTGGTTGATGGTTCCAGGAGAAGCTGGATTACATCTTCGGCATTATCGTCACTTACCATCAGGAATGAGGAAGGTCAAGAGATTACCTGTCAAGAATATAAAAAACCAGCACAAAATTTAACGGAATTTCGGTAGCGCTTGTTGGAGGAAAGTCCGTCTGGATGTATTGCTAAATGCAGAGGTAAATATTTACGTATTTTTGGGGTAATATTTTGACTAGTTTACAGCGGAGGCGTGGGGGTAATAACTGTCCAAAATATACACATGTAAAACTGTAGTTATAATTAAATTATTATCTATTAACCTGTTATGAGATTTTGAAATCATTACGCCATTGTAAGATGTGGAGTTTCTTTCGCCATTTCTTCTCCATATCCGCTTAGTAATAATGATTTTAATAAAATAATCATTTCGTCCCGAAATGGTGGTAGGGTTTTGATGATTTAAAAGTACTTAGCAAAGTTCATTTGAATAAAGAGCTTTTTCATTTTATTTCATTCATTTCATTTTAATAGCACAAATAGGTGGTGACTTCATTGTCGATATGAAAGTAATTAGTTAGTATTGTAATTACCGTGATGAATGTGGCGGGTGACGAGTACCCCATGTCTACACGTTTCAAATCTTGATTTTAAATGTAAAAAAATGAGAAGGTAAACCAGAAATTTATTTAATATTATAATATTTGTATAATGTTTTATCATTCCCGAATCATCATCATCATCAACAATAGCTCATTATAATGTCCCCACTTCGGGTTCGAGCCTACCCCACATTAGGGACGATTATGCCTTAGTCAACCACGCTGGCCAAGTGCGGGTTGGTCGACTTCACACACAACCTAACAATTTCTTCATAGGTGTGTGCAGGTTTCCTCACGATGTTGTCCTTCACCGTAAAAGCGTCGATTAAACGTACATATGAATTCAAAATTGAAAACACATTGGTACGTGGCGGGGATCGAACCAGTGCCTCCCGGGCTCTTACATACTACGCCACCGACGCTTCTTATTCCATTCCAATTCCCAAATATAATTTTTTTTTTATCTTAGCTCACAAAAAAATATTTCAAACCACACAATTAAGTATTTTACATTCAATATGTAAGTATTGTTTTTAAATAAAGTTTTTCTTTCAAACATATATTTTGACTTTTTAGTTTTTATGTTAACATTAGATAAAAAAGTTATCAATATTAAAAAAAAAAAACATTTTAGTTGCTTATTAATTCGAATTTCTTGTAATTTGGAATAGCTTGCAAGTTTCTTATTAAAAAACGATTACGTTTTCATCATTCGCTCATTTCTCATCGAAGTACAATGCAATGTTGAAACTGTATCTAATCGTTCCGAAAAGGCGACTTAAGGCCACTAGGGAGTTTCCCAACGGCCCTTAACCAGTCAAAGGCCGCAGTTACGATATCCGACTCTAATGCGACGGCGTAGCGTCCTTCATGCGGCCGGTGAATCAATTCAGAGACATAATATAAACAAAGCGCAGAAGACAAAATCCTAGAATAAAAATTATCACTAGAAAAATGCACTGAAAAAAATCGACTTGCCTCAGGCGGGACTCGAACCCGCACCTTCCACAATCCGGGTGGACGCGTTGACCAATTTCGCCACCGAGGCACTGCTTTTCGCTGTTATATTTACGCGTTTGTAAACGCAAAAATAAAATTATTCCATAATGTAAGGTAGTTTCATCTTAGCTGGGCGTCAAATATTTGCAAAAATATTTCGTTCGGGTCTTGGAAGTGCAAATTTCAAAGATTTGATGAAACGATGTTTACCATAAAAACATAAGCACCAAGCACTGACAAATTTCGGCAGCGAAAAGCAGTGCCTCGGTGGCGAAATTGGTCAACGCGTCCACCCGGATTGTGGAAGGTGCGGGTTCGAGTCCCGCCTGAGGCAAGTCGATTTTTTTCAGTGCATTTTTCTAGTATTATATTTACGCGTTTGTAAACGCAAAAATAAAATTATTCCAAAAATTATCACGTTGATTTTTTTAAATTTTTGTATATTTTATGTTAACAAAGAGATTTTGAATTAAAAATTGAATATAAGTTATATTAAACATTATTCATAGAAAACCTTTTGGTTATGTGTGTCTGCTGGAAGAGATTGAGAAAAATAATACACGAACACAAATATGTAAAAACCCTGAAAAACCCACTTATAAATAAAGGCTATTACACGATACAAAAGTATTTAGATGATAACACACAAAATGATTTAAAAAAGTAAAATTAACAATTAACAAAATTATATACAGGAAAGTAAATCAAGAAACTACTACTTACCTACAGCTAGGTGAAGTGCCAGCATAAATTATTTTTGTGTGTACAAACGACGGCCTATAAATCTCCAAAAATTTACAAATTTCTTCAATAAACTTTGAACTCTGTGTTTATGAAATAAAATTGAGATTTTATTGAAAATTTTTACAATCATAAATAGCAATTGAAGAAAAAAGGTTTGCTTGACTTAACTCACTATGAGTACCAGCGAAATACTGCTGAAAATAATATAAGTGAAAATATAATAAATTGGAGGACTGGAGTCTAATTTTTTTATTTAAAAGTCACGTTTTTCAGGACTAAAATGTATGGGAATTTATGTATGCGTACAGGCACGTACGTGTGTTTTGTACATGTGTGAGTGTGTGTGCTTAGATGCTATAGTATAATGTGGAGTTTTTGTAATTTTATTAGTGCTTCCGTTTCATAGTAATTAATTTCCAATAAATGGCTCTCACATTAGACGGTCTTTATGCTGAGAACGGTCAGGAACCTTAGCTTGCACAGATTTAAGTGAGCAACAACAGCGAGAGTAGATGGCTATTTAACAATTTTAATAACATAATGCAAATCAATAATAAACATTACGTTCAAACGCTCACTGTTGGACAAAGGGCTCCAAGGAACTGCAATGAAGCTTACCTTCTGTCCCTTGTTAGTTTGCGTCTGAGGCTTAGGTAGGTACTAACCCACGGTACAGGTTATTAATAACACAACATTGACACCGATTACAATTATTAAACGGGTATCGAAAACTAATTATTATTTATTTTAATCTGAGCAGAGAGTTTAATTTGCAGTAGGTAGATACGTGTCCAGAGGAAAAAAATAAATTAATTCTATACAGAATAACGAGGTAAAATTATTAATAATTAGCGCTGCACCCGTGACTTTTTAATTAAATATAGCTTATGTTACTAAGGAATATTTTAGCATTCTAAGTCGATTGAATTTTCAAAATGTAGTTTGAGTTTATTCGTATTCCCACTTTATAATGATTAGCTTCAACGAGCCGAGACCAGTGCATCTAACTGATATCGAGCAGATCCGTCCTAAAGGTGACAACAGTACTCCAAGCATCAGTGAACTTGAGCTCCATAAAGGCTTAGGTACTGCTTAGATGTAAAATAACGCCTCTCCTAGCAAGTGTTTTTAGCGCGGGACGGAAGATATGCCCCTTTTTCTGTTAAGGGCAGCAGGACAAAACTAAATGTGGGTCATCATGCCACCATGAACAGACTTCAGCGGCAGTATAACAAACTCTAAGTATGTATCGACATCTTCGCAGATAAGCCCCAAAAATTCAGGCTTCAAATACTACAGTCCTTTGTTATTACACCAAATTTTAATCTTGAGGATATATATTTTTGTGGAAGTTAGTAAGTAAGTTCTTTAATGTATATAGATTAAATGGTAATATACTATGACAGGTCTTATCGTCTAACTTAGTATTACTTAATCCTGCCTTCTCAGGCGTATATACTGGAAGCATTAAATTAATTAAGTAAACAATTTTGTAAGAACCTAAAGTAATGTTAAGTTAAATTAAGTTAGTACTATTTGAATATTATAAGTAGTCCTGCTTTTTTTTAAAGTAAATTCTAGTTTACATTGCGTGCCGTGGCAACCTTTAATTAAGATGGCACTTAGCTTTAAGTATTTGGCTCCTAAAATTTTGACTTGAATCAGTGTTTATCTTTATATTTGTCCTAATAAATTAAAAAAAGTTTTTCAAGTTTTTTGGCAGCAGTTTTAGCAATGGCCAAAATTGAGGATTGCTGAGATATCCAGACGCAAGAGCTCAAGATGCTCTTTGACCAGTATGGAGGTATTTCGGATAATCGGAGTTAGATGGAATAGACTCCGTTTTGCGGAGAAGAGAAAAGCCTGTGTTTTGGAGGGATTGAGTAATATCGAACCAACCATAAAAAATGTAAATTTAAATCCTGTCATGATAAGGGCTGTCTCAGCATTTTTAAGTATTTAATTTTTTTTTAAGCAATATTAATTTTAAGTTTTTTACCTTTAATTAAGTATTGCATGCTCGATATGAGCATTCTGTTGTGTCTAATTCTATGCCTAATCACCTGCAATATGTACACAGTAATAGCAATAAATGATATTCTGATTCTGATTCTGACTATAGGATTTTATCTTTTATTTTGATTTCTATGTATATAATTTTGATTAAATTTCAAACATTTTATGTATATGCCAGGCAGCTTACATACTTAACCCGTTCTCCTAGCTAATAACCATTAGTTAGAGCTAGATAATTTTTACGAGTCGGTGAATATTATTAAGCGATTAGATAATAGTTAAAAATGAACAGAATTTTGTGCTTTTCCACACAAAACAAGTTACATACCTGGTTAACATTTATGTGAGCGCAACCGAACAAAAAAGGTTCTGAATTGTATAAAAACACGTCTTAATTTATAACAACTGGTTACTTTGAGATATTCTCTTGCGGCCTTGATAACTGTGATTCATAGTGTTATGATGATAGTATGCATAAGCCCCGGCGATGGGAAATACTATATTATTATTATTTGGATTTTCCAAAGGCATCTCTCTGTGTTGGTTGTTTTTTATTTTATTTCGATTTATTTTATTCAAGTTCAATTAAATTTTGTTCTTTTAGATTTGTGCAAGCACTACACGTTTGTGTAACGGAGCACTCAAAATTTATCATTAAAACGGCGGTAGATTTAACTATTTTCATCAAATACCTAGGTAGGTACATATTTATATCTTTAGTCTACAGAATGATCAAGTTTGATTTCCGGCTATGTAGTCAAAAAAATTGAATGCCATTATTATTAAATCTAAAATCGACGCCATGGTTCTTAAGAACAGATTTCGCTATACATTATAGTTTCTGAATTCTCCCTACCACGGTAATATTCCCTACTGACCCATTTGCATTGATCACCGTGACTACGAACTCCGCAAGTGTTGCGAAACGTCGGACAATATTAACAAAATGTGACCTGAAAACCTAATAAATTAGTTGTTTTATTCAATGAAACACTAAATAGAAATAATAACTTAACCCTTACTTTAATTAACGTTACAAGCTATGGCAACACGAAAAATTTGGTCATGTCGGTAAGTATAATATTTTTCATGTCTGAGTGCAAGATTGAATATATTTTATAAGTTATCTAGTAACATAAGTCGCCAAAGCAAAGATAGACTACTATTGGCGGTAGCCAAAGTTCAAACAACCAAATCCAATTTGAATCACGTTTATTTCCACAATTATATCACTTGTACACAGTTTCACACTTTTTGCAGACGATGTCGACACTTCGCTGGTTTGTAACCGACTGCCTGACTTGCAAGCCGCCAAGCGTTGTAGTATTCCCCCGGAAGTGCGCAAAAGGCGCCAACCGTTAAACATTACATTTTAGCAACTTCCGAAGAAAAACTGTGTGAATGTATTGATAAATATTATGACAATTGCAGATTTAATTTATAAATTAACTATCAATTAATTAAATAGAACATATTAATGCTAATTTTTCACCGGAAGTAGCTGTTGATATTAAAAGACATTAAGCGAATACAGTAACGACTTTACTCCTATTCTTACTGGAAGTCAAGAACTTTTCTTATTAGAATTAACACCGGAAGTGCAAATACAATTACTTTTAATAATAATTAATGTTATAAGATGCCAATTAACATTATCATACAGCATTAACCTAACAGCTCGGCCATCCTGTTAATCGCGAGTCCCTCCGCGATCACTTTGGTGACACACTTAGGTTAAAACTATACAATTTCTTCAATAATACAAAAACACAATGAAGTTATCGTAAGCATACCGAATAATATAAAATATACCTACATCGACTGAGTAGCAATTCAAAATCACACTTACTTTAATGATACACAAACCAGTTTCATTATTGTAAATAAGAATAATGAAAGTTGTAACATAATTAATCATATAGTAAATATGCTTGATAATATAAAATAAACAATTACGACGTCAATAATCAATTGCCTCTCCCATTGATACTTACATAAATTCAGTATTATTCTAAAACTATATAAAAATAGATAACTATATAAAAAAGATTAAATAACACAGTCTTATTATTGTACACAAGAATAACAATAGTTCATGTAATTGAATTAACTTTGTAAACATGCTAGCTACTATAAAATAAACGAATATATACACTTTTATTAATCCAATTGCTTGCATTAATTATTACTAATTTTACCGCCTAAAGATATAATATCATACTCATTATTAGAATCACTATCATCTTTTCCGTCATCGGAACTGCTGTCAAAATTTCTATCAAAGCTCATCCAAGGGAGAATTTTGTCAATAGCCACTATGCCTTCATATCGTCGATTATTTTTCCGTGATAGTGGGGTATCTTCTACTACAAATCTATCATTTTCAAGAATCTTTATGATACGGTAGGGACCTTGATATTTCACTACTAGTTTTTGCGACTGACCATCATGTGGGAATTGTCTTTCTATACGAACTAAATCTCCAATTTTATACTTTTGCGCTTGTTTTCTATGCTTGTTATACCTATTCGCATCTTTATTTTGTTGTATTTCTATACGTTTAGTAGTTTCTTCCCTTAACGTTTCTAACTCATTTGGGGGTATTATATTAATGGTGTCGTTAATTACTGAACTTAATATTCCTTGAGTCTTATGATTAATATTAAAACCGAATAGAAGTTCGGAGGGCGATTTTTGAGTGGTCTTATGTACAGTAGTGTTTAAGCCAATTTGAATATGTTTAACGTGTTCGTCCCACCTTTTTTCGTCATTTCCATGATTAGATGTTGCTAAGGCCTCGGTAATCGTTCGATTGAATCGTTCGACCTGCCCATTGGCCCTTGGCGTTGCGACCGCGTTCATCACATGCTTTATACCATATTCGCCGGTAAATTCTTTAAATGATTTGCTAGTGAAGCTTGATCCACGATCTGTGATTAGTCGGGTTGGAACGCCAAAGAACCCTATGTGATCTTTTAAAACTTTAATTGTTGTCATTGATTTGGTATTTTTGACGGGAGCTATATTAATAAATTTTGTAAAACTATCAATTATTACTAGTAAATAGCAGTTTGCAGACCTACTTTTTATAAAAGGGCCTAAATGGTCTGCGTGAATAGTATGAAAAGGTATCTTTACTTTTTCAATCGGATGTAACATCCCTTCCTGTCTACCACCTGGTTTCTTGTGGTAAGCACATTCTAAGCAAGCCAATACGTATTTTTTTACAAAACGTCTCATACGTTTAAACCAGAAATGCTTTTTCAATCGTTTGAGAGTTTTCTCGTATCCGCAGTGCCCTACATCGTCATGATTTCTTTTTACGATTTGCCATCGGGAGCCTTTAGGTACAACCCATTTTATTTCATCACCTACAATTCTATAAACCCTCCCGTTTTTAACTTTATAGTTTTTTTGAACGTCTACTGCCTGTTCGGTATGGGGATCGCTCAGTATACTTTTAACTCTAGCAATTTCCTCGTCAGCGCATTGCACAGTCGTGATCCAATCTTGTTCATTTTCGATCAATAAGACATCTAACAAATGAGGCTCATCTAAATCGCTTTCAATTGGATTACGGCTTAGAGCATCTACATGCGCCATTTTCGCACCTGGCCTATATTCAATAGCGCAATCAAATTCTTGTAGCTGGATCCACCACCGTGCAATCCTAGGCACTAGATCCCTTTTAACTAGAGTCGATCTAAGCGCATTACAATCCGTTTGTATTATGAAATGGATACCGATTAAATATACTCTAAATCTCTGCAATGACGCAACAACAGCAAGAGTCTCGAGTTCGAAAGAGTGATATTTTTGCTCATCGGGAGTAGTCTTGCGACTAAAATAAGAAACTGGTTGTAAGATACCATTTAGATTGCGCTGCAACAATATGCCTGCTAACCCATTTTTACTCGCATCCGTATGCAGCTGTGTTTCAGCCAACGGATTATATAACGCTAGAAGAGGACGTTTTGAAAGCAAATCTTTAATTAATGCAAACGATTCTTCTTCGGACTTACCCCAGACCCAATGCTTATCCTTTTTCAATAGATTGGACAAGGGGGCTGCTATCGAGGCATAATCTTTAATGAATCTCCTAAAAAATCCAGACAAGCCAAGAAACTGGCGTAACTCATGCTGGTTTTTTGGTGTAGGAAATCTCGATACTGCCTCTGATTTTTTTGAACCCGGTCGGATACCATTCGAACTTACTTCAAAGCCAAGAAAATCAATAGAATTAAAGAAAAACTTACATTTGCTAATTTTTAACGTTAACCCTCCCTTCCTTAATAGATCTAATACTTCTTTCAATCTCTCCAACCCTTCGTCAAAATTTTGTGATGGTATCAATATGTCATCCATATAGACAAGTGCGTATTTTATTTTTGCATCAGATAGGATTTTGTTCATTGTTCTTTGAAAAACAGATGGAGCATTAACAAGTCCGAATGGCATCCGATTAAATTCAAACTGGCCATCTGGGGTAACAAATGCAGTTTTGGGACGAGAGCTTTCACCGATTGGGATTTGGTAATACCCCGATGCTAAATCTAAAGTTATAAACAACCTATTACCAGCAAGCATGTCAAGTTGGTCTTCTATACGCGGAAGAGGATAATGGTCTTTTTTTGTCTTACGGTTTAAGGCGCGGTAATCTATACATAGTCTCTTATCACCCGTTTTCTTTTTCACGAGAACTATTGGACTGGCATACGGTGAAGAAGATTCCCTAACAATGTTGCTGTCAAGCATTTCATGGACCATTTCTCGCACAAGAGACCGTTCCGAATGTGACATGCGGTACGGTCGATAAACTACCGGATCATTGTTTTCAAGTTCAATATTCATCTCGGTAACGTCTGTATATCCCAAGTCTTTGAGGTTGGTGGAGAAACAGTCCTTGAAATCAACTAAAGTACGCTGGAGAGCTAATCGTTGCTCGATAGTTAAATCAGGGCTACAAACTATTGTATCGTCTACCTCTGTTGTACTTAAGGTAATTGAAAGGGTAGATGCTGTATAATTAACTGACGTCGCTCTTGTTACTAATTCCCCTTTTTTTATTGTAATGTCCGTATCTGATATATTGAAAATCAGTAAAGCACAAATTTTGTCCGTGACACTATATTCCCCAGGAAGTAAGTAATACTCATGTCCCTCAGGCCCTCGAATTGAACCGTTGATATACACATTGCCGGTACTTAAAGTATTGCAAGACACTACTACAGGGCGTAGACTATTGGGAGGAATTTTGATAGAATCACGTGAAAAAAAATGGACTTTCTCATTTATATTTATCCTCTTCAGTATAATTTCATCGGGAGTTTTTGTAATTATTATGTTAGGTTTTTCAGTAAAGGAATGTCCCAGTAAAACGGGATACTTCAATACATAGTCCTCGACTACGTACACATTCACAATCTCCTTTATACCTTGGACTTCTATATTAGCAGTTATCATGCCTAAAGGTCGGATAAGATTTGCTCCGATACCTCTTAACATAGGTAATTCAATATCAGTGAGTATTTCCGTATTTAACAAACTAACGTCATGCTCCCTCATTAACGAACATTGACTCCCTAAATCTAGATGACACTTAAAGACGCTGCCGTTAACTTTTATATCCATTATGTACTTATTGTTTGCTGTATTAGAGATACTTATTTCAGAAACATTTTTTTCATTCTTATCTGAAGGTATATCTTTGTTAACACTACTATCATTCTTATTTCTGTAGCAATTCGACGCCTGATGCCCTGTCTTATCACATTTGCTACATTTGACCAACGGCTTGTCGCACTTAAAACTCGGATGTCCTATTTGGTCGCAATTAAAACACCTAATATTGGAATTGTTAGTAACAGGTTTTGTATTACTTCCCCTATTATTACTAAAACTACCTCTTTCATTTTTATTTCGCCTAAGATTGTAAACGTTATCCCTATTCCCCACTTTCACTGTCCGGAAATACTTCAGAACCTGTTCAGGCTCGGTAAATTGCGCTGCCTGTGCCCCTACCTTCACGGCACGATCGTCTACACCGTGTAATAAACAGTCTACGGCCTGCCTACCAGTTATCCTACAGCGATTTAAAAGATTAATTTTTGCATAATAGTATTGATCTAAAGATTCACCGTATCGCACTCTTTTATTTAACATGTCTGTGAGAAGTTCCGCATAATCTTCTCGACTGGGGAATGACTCTATAAGTTTCTTCTTCCACTCAGACCAACTGTACAGTAAAGTAGGTAGACCTTGGTACCATGACTTAGCTACGCCGCATAATTTGGGAAGAGCATAATGGATGGTTTCCTTTTCGCTCCATCCATAAATTTCGGCACACTCTTCTACTTTTATAATCCAAGTTAAAATGTTTTGCGTTTTAGTCATGGGATCAAAATCAGGTAACGTATTGCTATTAAACGATAATTTATGGTCAGTTCCCTTAACATTTTTAATGATTGAAAGCAATTTATCTAAAACAGTATTAGAGTGACTATCTGACAGCCTAGCTTTTTTGTGTTTTGAATGAGCTTTGTTTTGCTTACCCGAAGAGTCCGATGACGTGCTAGTGTGTCTACGTCGGCGTTGATAACGCCTTGCAGTACTCCTTGCTTTTGACCGCCTTTGTTCATGAACATCACCCCTTTCATCTGACGATGAACTCCCCCTTGGTTGCCGTCTGGCCCTGATTTCAAAGACAGGACTGTTCCTTCGCGATGTCCCTGGAATTTGATGTTCGTAACTAAAAGGAGCTGTTCCAATATCAGGATCTTGCATTATCATACTGTGATCCGGTCCTCTGTTCTGAATACCACCATCCGGCTTGATGTGTTCCCATCGTCGCCTATCCTCAGCATTTAGCCCTTGACCTCGGGCTCCATATAAATTTGACCCTTGACCTCGGGTTCCAACCGCGCTTGACCCTTGACCTCGGGTTCCAACCGCGCTTAACCCTTGACCTCGGGTCCCATTCTTAGTTAACCCTTGACCTCGGGTTCCATCCATAGTCGACCCTTGACCTCGGGCTCCATTCCCATTTGGCCCTTGACCTCGGGCTCCATCCATATCTGACCCTTGACCTCGGGTTCCATCCATATTAGACCCTTGACCTCGGGTACCATTGTGTGCCCACTCCATTTGTCTGCAACTCACAAGAACAAGAGTTAATGATTTGCTATAATTGAGACGACTGGTCAGAAGGAATACACGAGTTTGCTAAGTGACGGCAATAATAGATTATAATTTTATTTTATTCCTTCAAGACTTAATTTGTTTATGGTAAGTAGATAACTTGTAGGGTTTGATTTAAAAAATAAAAAAAAATATAGAAAAGTTTATCAGGGTACAATGACGATAAGCCATAAGCTTGTATTCACCAACTCAAACTCAAAATAACTTGTCTACACTCATGTTTTAATATTTGAATTAAGATCTCAAGAAAGAAGAACAAGCATCTGCTAGACCATAGTTCAATAAAAATAAAAAATAAATGTCAAACGTATGACTAAAAAAATACTAATAGATACTTGAAATTACAAATAATGTAAACTGCAACAAATAAATTAATTTCCATTTTTGTTTTAGTTTGATTGTATGATAAAGTACCTTGCGTATGTAACTGCAATTATCTTCACATTAAGAAAAAAAAAAAAAAAAAAAAAACTCGCCAAGGCTCTTTTTTTTTTCTTTAAGCACCCATTCGTGCTTCAGTAACATCCATTATGTGATAGTTACATAAATCACTATATTTATTCTAAGCATCTGCTAATATCAAAAGCTACGCCATCGATTCACAAAACGAGGCAAAGTTATTTTCAATAGACTGGTCCGCATGCATTTTATTGGAATGTAGAATTGATATATTACCCCACTGATAACGGGGCAAACGTTATGAAGATAATATAATTGTGAAATTTGTTTAAAACAGTTATTTTTTTTTTATTATATAATCAGTATTGAAATTTGTCTCATATACTATTCGTTGAATAATAATTATATTGCGTTAAGAATGAATGTAATATAAAAATTATATTGTGCAATAGTTATGCCTGTAGTAAGTGCCAATTATCTTCAATATCTAAGTAGAAAGATCTACGTCAGTGAATTTACTTGCAGATATTTCACATTTCCTTTAATGAAGAGTAAAGGAAAATAGGTAAAGAATAAAACGTAAAAAAAATTAAAGGGATTTGGCATGCAGTACTTACTTTTGGTATGGCGTGTGTAAGGAAATTTTATATATCCTTTCGAATCCCACTTCTGAACTATTGGCGGTAGCCAAAGTTCAAACAACCAAATCCAATTTGAATCACGTTTATTTCCACAATTATATCACTTGTACACAGTTTCACACTTTTTGCAGACGATGTCGACACTTCGCTGGTTTGTAACCGACTGCCTGACTTGCAAGCCGCCAAGCGTTGTAGTATTCCCCCGGAAGTGCGCAAAAGGCGCCAACCGTTAAACATTACATTTTAGCAACTTCCGAAGAAAAACTGTGTGAATGTATTGATAAATATTATGACAATTGCAGATTTAATTTATAAATTAACTATCAATTAATTAAATAGAACATATTAATGCTAATTTTTCACCGGAAGTAGCTGTTGATATTAAAAGACATTAAGCGAATACAGTAACGACTTTACTCCTATTCTTACTGGAAGTCAAGAACTTTTCTTATTAGAATTAACACCGGAAGTGCAAATACAATTACTTTTAATAATAATTAATGTTATAAGATGCCAATTAACATTATCATACAGCATTAACCTAACACTATATGAACGATGATATGGCAAACAAATGTGTAATAATGGAATAATTTTATTTTTGCGTTTACAAACGCGTAAATATTTTTAATACTAGAAAAATGCACTGAAAAAAATCGACTTGCCTCAGGCGGGAATCGAACCCGCATCTTCCGCAATCCGGTCGATTTTTTTTCAGTGCGTTTTTCTAGATTAAAAACAAGTGTGTGTCGAGATGACGGCTGATCGACAAGAGTGGGAGAAGAAATCATATTACACCGGATAATTCTTTGGTTGACACCACGAGCTGTTGTTGCTGTTGACACCGCGGTGTCAATTGCAGAAGGACTCATTTTGAATTGGTCAATAATAGTCATTGTTATCAAACAGCGAATAACTTTTGAATTGCTCCCAAAGGGTAAAGATTTCGCTGCTCCAGGTACTAGTGTTGCATAAGCCAGTAGAAGTATGACCAGTTTAGTTGTAGTTACATTAAACACATATTTCCGTTGACATTGCTATTTGCTATAGTTGATATTTCGGGAAATGTGTCGGCAGGGCAAGCGGCAACGTCAATGTCTGAATGTAAACGGGGTATTATGTTTGTCGGTGTCCAATCGACGAAGTGCAAAAAAGTTATTTGCCGTTTGACACTAATGAAGAACCATTGGTGTCAATGGCGAAGTTAAAAATCGCACAAATTAGACATGCACACTGTGTGAAAATTGTGCGAGTGACACCGCGGTGTCAACACCTCGAAAACACCCATACCGAGCATCAATAAATTAATAAAATTGGAAGCACAGGTACCTAATAATCTAACAGCATACATAAAGTCATCGAAACTTATTTTGGAGAGAAAAGAGCCATTAAAAATACATTTATTGATTGATTTTAACCTGGTTAGCCAACAAGCATGGAAAATACTGCTATTTACATAAATACAACTTGAGGCGTATATTCCACGAATTAATTTAAAATTTATTCGTTACATAACGTAACACCATAAAACTTAACTTTATTTCCCACTTGACTTGTTTGGACGTATTCGGTACTTTAAGAATTCGCTTCCTAGCTACGTCATGGGGCGAGATACGTCACTGACATCGATAGTTTTTCGATTTTTAAAGCTAAAGTTATAAGCGAGTAGCGAATTTCTTTACAATTTTATTTAGTAGAATAGCTTAAAAGAGGTCAATGACGCCGCGGTCTTGCGTTCCTTGTAACGGTCACAATAGCTAACCTTTCAAGTGCGCAGTCGATACTCGGATGGGTGACCGAAAATTTTTCAACTCGTTATTCCTTAGTGCTTTGGAAGGCAAGTTAACTAGTAGTTTCGGTTGCATTCAAAAGATAAAAGTCGTAAACAAGTCACCTTAGAGGCCATTGTAGCTTAAATTACCCAAATTATAATTGTGCGTGCATTGAAAAAATGAAAACAAAATGCATTATAAAGTTACCTACTTAAAGTGGCCCATGTTTTGTCTCCTTGTTACACACAACGTTACTATTATAATCATTATTGCCTTATTCATTAGTAAAGTGCAGATAATTAATCTCGTTGAGACTTAAGACTTGCAAAATGGTACTATGAAAGATAAATTAAATTACTATTTATACAAAACCGACTTATAATACCGTTATCTTGTACTGTGCATGATAGGTAAAACTTAATGGCATAATATTATGTCCCATCGCGTACACACGTGCTAGAGCACCCATAAGATCAAAATCGCTTGCGCACTCGTAGCAAAACGTAGAAAAATATTATAGTAAAACAGTTTACGCAGCAAAGGAAACTCGTTTTGAATTGCAGTCTGCCACCGTACAGCAGTCCGGGTATAACTTATACAATATTGTCAGTTTAATATCCAATTATAATGTTATAAATTGTAGTATAAAAATGTTAGTACGTAGATTTGGATAATCCATACTTTTATCATGTAGGTATATCAATCAAAATAAAATTGATAACGTAAAAGAATGCAAAGTCCTTGATAGATACAATAGTTCGCAAACACGAGTTGATTTCGCCACAATCTATAAAGGGAAGTTTATTCAGAATACCGTGTTATCGTTTTGATATGGATAAACTTTATCAGAAATGATTTGTCATTATCTATATTATGACGTTTAGACGTTTAGCTGCTTACGCTGTATTATTTTGATCAAATAACTTCAAATCATTAACCCGGCGACTGTAAGATTGGGTCATATTGACCTGTGATGTTTTTAAACGTAGCTATCGCAACGTTATAGGACCTTAACTGCAGCTACTGAGAAGCGTGACAACGCACCTCAGTAGTTACAGTTAAGGCCCCAACCCCTTCGTTTCTAGTGTCTGTTTGTCAGTAAGCAATTGCACTTGAAGTTAGATGCGTTCGAACGGCAAAAAGGTCAATTTAACCCAACCAACCAACAAGCCCACGTTACTATTTTGCGCCAATTACTTTTATACAAATAAATGGTTATAACGATTTAATATCAAACATGATACGGTGTGCAGTTTTGAAAAAGTCTCAATTTTCTTAAAAATTACTTGAGCACTTGCAATGACTAATACGACTTATCAAGTGCTTGCCTCTGGGGTTGCGCAAGCGAATTTAGTGAAGAAATTGGTGGCGGTCCACATTCAAAAATACAAGAAACTACCAGCAACTGTCAAATATGCCACAATTTCACATGTCCAGCGCACATTATCCGCTTTTGTCAAACATGTGTAGATGCACTCGCTGGTAGTTATTAATTCTAAGAAATTACTATAATTTGTCGATAAGTTTCTAAAACATCCTTTACTAGGCACTTGAAAAATTTAGGAATAACTATAAAAATTTCGCTTTTATTAACCGACTTCAAAAAGGAGGAGGTTCTCAATTCGGTTGGAATGACTTTTTTATTACTCGTAGTCGCACGCGGCTTCGCTCGAGTTAATGTCGGTTTAATTATAGCCTTTATGATATTCTGATATATGAGCTACATTACTGTAAAGTTTCATTAAAGTCAGTTCAGTAGTTTTTGCGTGAAAGAGTAACAAACTTTACATAAAAACATTTTATCCCTTATTTTTACCCCCCACTAATTTTCACAAATTTTGAATTTCGTATATTTATTCACATCTAATCAAAAGCCGATATAAGTTTCAAGCTTTTGGCTTTAAAATGACGTAATTTTCATACAAATTTTCATCCCCTATTTCAACTCCTTAGTTAAATACAGCATTTTTTTTGCATTAACAAGTAGCATATATGTTCTTTCTTAGACTCTAGGCTATCTCTGTATCAAATTTCATTTAAATCAGTTCAGTAGTTTACGCTTGATTGCGTAATACACACAAAGAGACAGTTCGCATTTAAAATATTAATTAAAAATAATATAAATAAAATCAATTAATATAGCAAGGAATCAAGGATTATTATTATAAGTAATCACAGGAACTACAGCCTATGTATAAGACCCTTGTGAATGTTATGTGATACGCACTAAAGATATTTGATTTCCAACAATTTTAGAATGTTATTTTGGGATTTATTTTTTAGTATTTTCATACTTAAATGAAAAATTATAACCTAATGCTACTTGAATTATCATTGTTTTTCCTTAAAATAGCAAAAGTTAATCATTAACTATCTTGTTCAGAATATATTTTCTTACTTTTTCTTGAATCAGTAGAAACTAGACACGATTCAATCTCCGGGTCATATTGACCCACCTTACAGTCCTCGTTCTATTTTTCTACCATACAGACGCCGGTAATTAACCAAACATCAGATTTAAAATCAATATCATAGTGATGTGATTTTTTCTCTGATATTGATACTTAAATTAAAACTGAAATGTATTCAGCTATGAGAGATGTTTTGAAGTGGAAAAGAGTTGCAATTTATTTGCGAGGTCGCACAATGTTGAAAAATCATTTCGACCTCGAGATTTAACAATTCGACCTCGAGTTTTTTTGGACCTCCCTGAGTCCAAAAACCCCGTTTTGGAATTATGTCTGTATGTGTGTCTGTGCGTTAGCACGATAACTCGAGTATTCTTTAACGTATTGCAACCAAATTTAACATGCATGTATAACATCAAAATATAAGGTTTCTATCAACTTTTGAGTCGTCGATCACAAAAGTTAAGTAGTGCGCGGTCTTTACTCGGATGGGTGACCAAAATTTAACATGCATGTATGACATCAAAATGTAATGTTTCTATCAACTGTTCAGTCGTTTCCGGTATACGAGAAAGTCAATGGGAGACCACTCCCGATTTTTTATTACAGTAGCTGCAACAGCGATCATAAAGCACGCACTTATAATACTACTGTTTTTTTTATTCGGCTACGTATGGAAGGGACGGTACACTAATAAGCACAAATAAGAGTATTATGATTTCTCTCTTGTTAACTAAATAAAGGATAAACATTCCAAAGATTTGCTTTAACTACGAGAAAGAAAGAAATTTGTTGAAAAATATTAAAGGCTTTAAATAATGGCATTCTTATAGCAATAGAGTATTTATTGTTGAAAAGAAAGTTGTAATATTGGTATGGTATTTTAAGCTGGTTTTGTTTCATCCTAATTGACAGAAACAAAAAAAATACAAACCTGTGGCTTTTAAACATCTGCTGTTCTTTTCAGATGTAGCAATATAAACAAAATACCATTCTAAACTATAATTCTTGTATTCATCTCAAAATTAGTGAAAGAATAGCAATAATATTAATTATGAATTACTAGTTTTGCGGCTGTAAGTTATTATTGTAATTAACTGGACTTCGGGTCTTTTTTTTTATCTAATTTAACCTTAACAAAGTCCAATTGTCAATTTTACAATTATAAAAACTACTGAGGTGGGAGTTCTGGTTTTCATAGCTTAATTTATATTGGAAACATACTTATATAACGTACAGACTGATGTGATTGTCATCAAGGTGGTTTAAAATTGTCCCTTGTTCTATAAAAAGGTAATTATTTTTCTATAGTAAAAATACATTTCATATACGTCATAAGAATCACAAAATTTGGTATTTACCTCCGGGAGTAAAAAAATAGCATATTAATCGCCCTCGTCTTTAGCTCGATCATCAAATACCTAAGATCTGAAATATTATTAATTTACCGCCCTAGTTGACAAATGTTACTCTTGCCTTACTTCTGTTATTGCAAGCAACGCCCATTATTATTTCTTGAAAAAAAAAAAACAGGAGTGGTCTCCCCTTGCGACTCAAAAGTCGAAAAAAACCTTATACTTTAATGTCATACATGCATTTTAAATTTAGGTCACCCATCCAAGTACCGACCGCGCACTTGGTTGCTTAACTTTCATGATCGACGGCTCAAAATTTGATAGACACCTTATATTTTGATGTCATACTCGAATGTTAAATTTGGTTGCAATAAGATAAAGCATACTCGAGTCATCGTGCTAACGCACAGACACACACACATAATTCCAGAAAAAATATTTTCCGGGAGGTCCAAAACGTGTAAATCCGTCAAAATCTCGAGGTCGAATTTTTTGACGATTACAAGACTTCCTCTATACTACGTATACGAGAAAGTAAAAAGCGCCCTGTCAGCTAACCACTAAAAACGTCCAAAGTTTGCCTAAGTTTTTATCTCTATTAATAGCTATTTTCGCATTTGGACTCCACTTCTGCTTACTATAAAGTGGAATGAAGTCATTTGCGTGACCTTTTTATATAAAAAAGAAGCCCTTATTTAGGTAAGCTTAGACTAATTGTAGGAAATTATATCAATTTCAACTTTTCTTAAAAAAAATTGGTTGTCTGTAAAGTCGGTTTACTGACGATAGTTGAACGTGACAACGTCTTAAGAAAATACTGATGGAATGGTAGCATTTTTTAAAAGGAAAATTTAATTTCATTTGTTTAATAGATTTCGCATTATAGTATGAATAAACTTGTAATAAAATCTCTTTGGCTATACTATTTGTATCTGGCTGGTTTTGGTATCATTGAAAGTTTAAATTTTAAAGAACATAATTCCAAATTCAAATTAGAGAATTAGATTCAGAGCGAGGTAACGCCGCATGACGTCATGTTTTTTCGTGCGTGCAGCCGGCTCTATCGAATTATAAGACGTTGTCACGTCAAAAAAACTAAATGTATTCGAAAGCTAATGAGTAATAAATCTTTTATTCAATTAGACACAGGCGGTAAAAAAATCGTACAAACGTAAATCGTATTATATTAGATATAATTAAAGTGTTATCAGTAATACAATACTTACTATTACCGTTACTAATCCTCCCTACTTTTAAATACCACGAGAAAGAATGCATTCAAAACAAGCTTTCGATATTATAAAACATATTATGTTAATTTTGTCATTAAATAAAATTTTACCTGCTAGCCGCCCCCGCTTATGAGTTGTACCGCACCGCAGTGGTCAATGAATGGCCAGTCACGTAGTACAACTCAGTTTCACTACAGCCGTCGGTCAGAGCACTCGCGTGTGTAATTTCGTGTGATCTTTGAATGAGTTAGTGTTTCGTGAGATATCATTGTAAGTGTTGTGTTCTGTTGGAACTGAAAGGAGTTTGGTTTTTGGTAAATATGTTATATATTTTATGATAATTGTTCTGTCCGTGTGCATGTCTTTGAGCTCTTCCTAAATGGTAAGACCAATTTTGATCTTTGTAAATCAAAACGATCCATTTGATAGAAATTGTTTGTTTTAACAGGACGAATGTCTGGTCGGGTCGCTAGTTTCTTTTATAAAATTAAATAAAAATAAACTTAATTTTAGTGGTGACGAAAACGTTTTGATAATGTTTTTACGGTGTGATGTTGAAATTAGTTGAACGTGGTTCATATTTTGTAAAACTTACACTAAACATAACACAATAAACACTAAATTAAAAGGAGGGAACAGTATTCCGAAATTTCATGTAATTGTGACTTAAGGCTTTGATCAAACCCTTTTGAGATTATGAGCATAACTATAAGTATGTATGTCTGTATAATGATTGGTTCAGTTCTGATGATTCATAATATTATTTCTGACACAGGAAAAATGTTTTAGAACTAAAATTACTTAATGCTAACGGTACCAAACATTACCAGTAAATGCGTTACCGCAACCTCTGTAAAGCGACGTCATTTAGATTTTAATATTAAAAAATAAAGTAAGAAGTCGGTCACCCATCCCCTACCAATACTTAGCAAGTGTTGCTGCTCTTTGACGATCGTCAGCAAAATTATCTTAAACTTGACGCTATCAATCTCGAGATAACTATACAGGTAATGGCTCTAGGGTATAAGTTACGGCATAATTCGGTGATCATTATCGCAATTATTTGTAATTACACCTCTTGGCATGTTCTTAAGGTCTTTTCTTGTGGGAAATTTCCCTTGCCTTATGTGGGAAGTAATCTTAACACAGGCTGTCAATAATTAATAATATAAAAAATAATAATAATATATTTTCCATGCTCACACCAATTATCCAGCCCAAATTAAGTATCATTAAGAACTTGTGCAGCTATTTTTATAAATAAACTTAAATAAAAACACATAAATATACTTGACTCGTGAACAAATGCCCGTATTTACCACACTAACATTTGCTCCTACCAGGACTCGAACCCGGACCGCTTGATGTGTAGGAAACGTTACTGATAACTCCACCACGACGGCGTCATAATTAAATTTAATACATAGTTTTTCGTGGTTTTTCAGTGATTAAATACAGCTATACCCACGATAATTTAATGGGCGCTTTCTACATTATATGTATACTAACAGTAGCTGTGCCCGCGACTTTGTTCGCGTGATAAATGGACTATCCAACACAAAAATAATTTTTCAATTTGAATCAGTAGTTCCTGAGATTAACACGTTCAAACAAACAAATAAACTCTTCAGCTTAATAGTATTAGTATACATTTATTGTTATGGGACCAACATCCAAATCTCGAAAAAAACAACTCTTCCATACAAAAGGGCAACATCTACGCAGCCAAAATGTATGGAATGTATGGACCCCTAGCAACAGTTGTTTGTAGTAGGACGCGTCCCTAAAAAGATTGTGGGTGATAAAAAAGTAACGGTGTACTTACATACAATGCTATCACAGATAATAATTACACTACCTATAGTATCATCCTCATTACCCCAAAATTAGAATTCTCCATACAAATAGTTCGATCAAAAACCTAATAAAAATATTAACACAAAAAAGTCATCTCGTGACCATGAACGCTCAAAAGTGTTACGAAACGTCGGGCAATAATAACAACATGTAAAATCTAATTACACGTGAGTTAAATCCGTAAAATTTGTTTTATTTATAAAACAACAAAATTGAGAATTTTATGTAACCCCCGACATAAATGTATAGCTAAGAACCATTTCGATCACGTCAGCTTTCAAACAAAAAAATTGTATCAAAATTGGTCTATTCGTTTAGGAGCTACGATGCAACAGACAGACACACAGACAGATCAAACTTATAATACCCCTCTTTTTGCGTCGGAGATTAAAAAGAAGTTGAGCAGAGCATTAGGTAACATTTTGGTTACACAAAAAGCCACATTTGGCACTATGGGGCATGCAGAGCCTCAAAATAGTGACAGGTTGCCAGCCGGTCGCCTACATAAAGGGACATCATACCCATCTACCATACAATTATGTTACTTTACATACAATTTCACTCGAAGTTGGCAATATGCGTAATCTTTATGTGTCGCGAACGCCATTAATTTGAAAAGAGGAAGAAGTAGACATCATATCCTAAAAGTATCAATTCTTCAGTGAATCAACAGATAGAAGCCAAAACAGGACACACGTTGTAGATGCTCTAACTCATCTTAGCAGCCAAGATAAGGGGTTTAGAGATCCAAGTATTATTAGGGCTCAAGCCTGTTTCAAATTTCTGATACACCAAGTTGCAAGATGAAATGACAATGAGAGCTTCGACCGCGTGAAGATTTTTTTAACAAATATAGTTTAGCCTTTCCCGACTCAAAAATAATGTTTCAATTTGAATCAGTAGTTCCTGAGATTAGCGCGTTCAACCAAACAAACTCTTCAGCTTTATCAAATTAGTATTGAAATTATTAGTTTATCAACAAATACATTGTAAACATAGACAGTATATAAAGGAAAAATTTGCAGTAATCAGCTTATTTACAATATTAGGTACCCTCAGAAGTCTGAGTAAGGTACCTTAGAATATTCCCCGTGAAGTTAGTCATGTTCTCGTAAAAGGATTTGTCACTCAATGGAGGCAGGAATCACTAGCAGTTGTGCTATTCTATAAAGAACTCACTTGTTACTTTGCATTTCACTTTAAATTTAGCGAAAATTTAAACCAAACAGAAGAAATATTATATACAACACGATTCTCTAAATAAGATCTAAATAATGTCGTTATAGAACACCATGGCTAACTTTGTTGCTAGAAAATCCTGTCAAATTTTAAGGGAAATCCCTCGATTTTCCTTAAAATTTGACAGGTGAAAATGAAGCGAAATGAGATCTTTGCAGAACAGCATGGCAGATAGGTCTGCGCCGTAATTCTACTCTGCACTGTTTCCGGAAAAAGAAATCCACATTCGGGTTGCTCAAAAAAACCTGAATTTGTAAGGGGAGAAGGTTATAAAAGAGGATGTTTCGTAACACGAAAAAATAATGTAAAGAAATGTTCTTCATTTATTGTTTTCTTCAATTGTTGGAAGTGCCAATTTTACAAATCGTAATTTCGTAATATTTTCTGAAAATTAATTTAGCTTGATTTTTTTAGTAAATGTATGAAATTGAATATTTATCTCTGCTAACTATGTATTTTATTAGGGATTTAGTTTTTTTTATCCATATCAAATATTTTGAGCGTGAAACTGAATCTGTATCTACCATTTTTAAAATGCTGCTCAGATATTCGTGAAATAAATGACACATTTTTCCTGACCACTTAACAAGAATATGTTCTAGTTAATAGTTTTTATAATTATCACATTAGTAGAATAACATGGAAACAAAGAATCGCTTCGAAATTCGGCCTGCGTGAAAAAAAGCCAAATCGTGAAGATTTTGACGCAAATCGAGAGAAATTCACATCGAAACTGACTCAAACGTATCATTTTAATAATGCTGCTCAGATATTTTGTTATAATTATACGACTACTGAATTTGTTTTGAATGACACATTTTCTCTGATAACTTTTAGAAGAAGAATATTTTCTAGTAGACTGTATAATAATCACAATAATAGAATAAGAATTCATGTAAATTTTTTAATCGCGAAAATCTGAAGATTTCGGCCAAAATCTAGAGTAATTCACATGGCCTTTCTACAAATCTCAAATGACTTCTTATTTACTACTAAAGAAGCTAATATTATCATAAATCACAGAAACAGTAAATGGGAAGTGATAAAATAACACTGTTTGTACAGTGTAGGAAACATTAATCAGGTGAAGGAAGTAAACACAATTAATGTGTACCTACGCTGTGATATTGTGGCAGTAACAGGTGGTAAATATTCTGTGATAGGTCCTCACATTTGATAAGCTACGTGTCTGAAGTTATTTATAAGTTGTTTATTTAGTGTGCAAACAAAAAACGATACAAGTGATTTTGTTTTCAAACGGCAAACTACAATTGGACCTACACAAAAACCGGTGACGCAGAAAATATCATCAGGGACAACCTGCAGTAGTCAATCGAAAAAAAGGGGCCTACGCCACAGTATACCAAGAACAGTAGTTTATCTGCGGGCTGTCGGCGAGTTATTAGCCTACTCTGCGTTGACGCTAGGGCTATCGTAAATGTGCCGGGCGGGAACGAGCGGCGAGCGAATGTGCAATGACATAAAAACGCGCGATCACACCGAGACGGCGAGACCACCTTATGCCCCCATATTTTTATGTCAATGTGTGCGTCACAGTGCGTGCGTACACGGCGCCGAGTACGCACGCACACATTCTAATGGATAGCGGCCAGTTTGTATGAAGACGTATTACTGTTCTTTGGTAAACTGTGCCTACGCGGTTGACCGCTTTACCGAGAGACATTGTATTCTACTCACTAAAAATGTCTTAAGGTATGTTATGTAATATGTTGACTCTGCTACTGAATGAATTACATACTATCGAATAAGTGAACTTATAAAACTCGTGACTGCAAAATCTTTGCAAACAAATCATGCAACCACGAATGAAGTAATGCGACTTCAAATAACGGACGTCTAAATCTCAGAACCACTAAGATTATTAAGCTCCGAATGTTTGGTACTGAATAAGGATGATTCCTGAGAAAAGTGTTTAGATCGTCAGATCCGTGGCAACTTATTATTTTAGTCACAGGTGCTAACTAAAATTACAATAAATGAATAAACTACTAAATTTTTTATTTTATTTATTAGGACAACCAACAAGATAAACACTGATACAAGTCAAAATTTTAGGAACTAAACTTAAAACTAAGTGCCATCTTAATTAAAGGTTGCCACGGCATGCAATGTGGACTAGAATTTATATAATATATAAAAAAACAGGACTATTTACTTGAGTAGGTAGTTAAGTACATTACTTTAGATTCTTACAAAATATTCTAATTAATTACAGGTTAGACAGTGCTTCCATTACAGGTCTAACTTATTCAATAAAGAGAGAATTATAATTAAGATTAGTACAAAATGAATAAACAATCATAAAACTAATATATCTATCCACGAGGCACATTTTCAAAGCTTAAAGATAGTTCTAATTAGGGGACTATGTATCTTATAACACTTAAAAGTCCTAACACCAGTCAAACCCAGCACGAATGAGGGTTGTCGCACACTTATTAGCTTGGAAAACCTCAACTGAACCGGGGACCCTAAATTTCTATTCGTCGCGTGGTAAACCTTCGGTTCTAATCCCGTCAGGGTACCTAGTTATTCTATAATATTTTATATCAGTCACCCATCCTATACCCGGCTGAATCAAACAGGGCTTTGCTTCGACGATCGCTAGACAAACAACAACAGGAATACAGTTATTAATGCATTTCCTTCGTTACGTAAATTTCATTGCGTTTAATCTTAGTTACAATTGCACGCGGTATAAATGGCAGTAATTCAACCAAGCTATTTGATATATCAAGATAAAACTTGTAAACATAAATTAGTCAGATGGACCATTTTTGAGATACACGTTTCAGGCTTATTTGAGATATACTCGAGCAGTTATTTTATTAAATCTGGTAGCACGGTAGTTACCCCGCCAAGACCAGCCAAGCGAAACGCAAAGGCACTACCTACCTTTTTTCGAAGTGCTTTGTCGTTTTTTTTTTGAACCCTCAAAACTTGGTTTTGGATTACAAAATTCTCGGGATATAATTTCAATAGTGGAGTTATTAAACTTATAAAGTTGCAATTGCATGGCTCGTATATTTTAGATTTTATTGATATATTAAACACCCCGATTTCGTCACTGACTGACTGATGATCATCGAAATTCTTGGGATACTTCCTGAAGTCATAGAAAGCTGAAATTTGGTATGTATATGCTTGTATTTGTACAAAAAATTCTAAAACTTAATTTACCCCCTAAAACTAGGGGATAGAAATTTGAATGAGACTTCCACAAATTGTGATGCTAGAAATCTGAAAATTTACATAAGGACTGTTTGTTATCACTACATAGTATAAAACAAAGTCGCTTCCGCCGTCTGTCTGTCCCTATGTATGCTTAGATCTTTAAAACTACGCAACGGATTTTGATGCGATTTTTTTTTAATAGAGTGTCTCTTAAGGAAGGTTATTGTATAATACATGCATATTTACATAAGCATTGTACCCATGCGAAGCCGGGGCGGGACGAAATAATAAAACACATCTTTCAGGATTTTACTGAATTACCCTCCAGAAAGAAAAATGAACAAAATATTGTCATAATCAACTTACAAAAAGAAGTCAAATCCCACGAAAAACATTTTTATGCAAAATGTTGGCTAGACGAGAATATAAATAGCTCGCACTGCCAATAAGTTGTTAGATCTCATGTAGAGCCAAGCTTCTAACTCTACAAGCCTTAATTTCACAAACTCAAAATATGTGGCTTGGCCGTTTCGCTACCGTCACATGGGAGTAGGTTGAAAAATTTTATTTCGCCAGAATAGTAAAAAATCTATCAATAATTCTTCGCCGATCCCGGCAATCAGGTTTGAGTGTTATTGACTAAGAATTGCTGCTTAGAAGCGGTATAATAAACATAATCTTATCGGCAATAAATGTACTGAGTATATTTCTAATTTATAACAATACGCTTTTATAGACGACACTCGAATGTTTATATCAGATAAGAAATATAACATAGTGAATACCTGAACTAGATATTACCACTTCAATGATGTCAACAAAGAATATACTTTTCTTACAATACGTATAGTGCAAAAGCCTCTTGCCAAGAGATACCGCAAAAAAATATCGAAGTCTTCTCTACAGCAGACAAATTTTGACAGAAAACCAACAAGATGCCCTTCGAAAGATGTCCTACGGAGGAAATGTAGACATTATACTAGTAGGTAATCATATTTTTAAGGCGAACATTTCATACGGATACAAAAAACTATTCAAAATTATATTTTTGTATTTAACTTTTGATGATTTCTCTTATTAGAAATTGTGGTATTTTCGGGAATAAATTATAATTATAACTTTGAATATATTTTATGAATAAAGTCATTAACTTTTAATTAATCTACTTTCATTACTATGGAAAGGTATCGTTTTAAAAGGGTTTTTTGTTAAACTATATATCCATAAATAAATTAAAGGGTAGACATTTAAAAGACTTACTTTTTTAATGAATATAATGCGCAATAATCATTTTTACTTACATTTAGAACTTTGATCGAAAATTAACAGTAAATCGCAAGGTTAACGTATACTAAATCATATTCTGATAGCTTATATTATACAGATTTCAACAATGTAAGTTTTATTATGTACCTTTCATACAAATTTTCGGAGGAATCGTCATTTTAATATGATGTGGCGTTATACGGCGTTATAGAGAGCGACCCACGTCGCATTGACAGATCTCCCTAATAACGTCATACAGCCTTCGATAGCGGAGGGGTTGAATAAAAAATACAAAATATCATTATCTGAGGTCATTATTAAATTTAACTAATTACTAATTTTGAAAACTGCAACATTCAAAACGAACTACATGCATAATTATGATAATGAGGAAGTCTTGAAGAAGATCAGAGAACAACTAAAACTAACACTTAATATTTATTTTTATATCACCAGAGCATAAGGTTCACATTCGTATGACTGGAATTAGAAAAGTGTACAATAGCGAAATGATCAGCTGCGACACAACTTAAAGGCTACCTACCTTATCGCATGGGAATAAATGATAAATTCACATACCCTCTGTATTGTATTATTTGTAAAATGACGAGCACCTTATTCCTTGAAAATAAATGTCATTTTTGTATTACAATGTTATGATTTGTAAGCGCTGGCTTCGGTCACGAGGAATGCATCAATACAACAATAGCTCTTTGATGTGGCGACAATATTTGCTTTGAAATAAAACGATTTGCATTGCCGTACAAACTGACAATGGGATGGAAATAATCCTTTACTCATGTAAGCCTTACTTCATGGTAGAAACACGACACTGCTCCAATGTGGATCGCTGAGTTAAAACAGCATAGAAGCTTCTTCGGATCCGGCTCGAACGGCCTAGAGATGTTCTAATCGGTGTAGACTCCACACCGATTAGAACAGTCTCTACTAGAAGTCTCTACACTGTAGAGACTTCCCCATACTTTGATAGTTGCAATTGAGATTACATTGTTACCTTCGATTATTTATAGCTCTCTCAGATTTCAATGTCAATGTGTCAAATGGAAAAGTTGCGTGTAATTTTTTGACATAAAGATAACATTTTAAAAATAATAATAACACAAAAACACAAAGAAAATATCGGTATCAGTTATTATGATGTAACGTAGATTTGTATATCAATGTCAGATTAGTTTGAAGGTTGCGGTCGCAGGTTCGATTCTCGATGCATCATCACGCGAGAGTTGGACGAGTTGGAATGCGATATGAACTTTATCAAAATGAAATCTTTTATTTGGTGTTACTTAAAACTAGTACCTAGTGCATGAGTAGATACCTACTTATTTTTATTTTTACTTTATTCAACGTTGTACTAAATTTCTGACTCATGTTTTATTTTCTTTATAAGGAAAAAAACAGCGTAATATTAAAATAAAACGAAAAGTATTTAGACATGAGGAAAATAAATAAAATTGATAGGTACTTACTTACTATTTTTACAACAATAACATAATTAATAGTCGAAGATTTGACGACTTGTTACTTTGAAAGGCGTCGAAAAATGCGCCATTTTCTCGTGAAATTTGTCGATGTCATATTCCTATGCTCACCTCACTGAAGAAAACAAAATAAGTTAAAAAATTATATTACCTGCTACCGCATTAGAAAGTCGGCATTTTTGCAAACAACTAGTCGGAAAAATGCCTCATTGTTTTCTGCTAACAAATGGTAAAAAATTAAGTATTGTTCTTAAAAGAAAGATTTGGGTGCAGAAATGACTAGATATTATTAATGTCTGCAGCGATATCTTCCAGGTTGCAATGCCGATTACCGCATTTCTAAGTTAACGCCACGTGGTAGAAGAATGAAACTATTTAATGTAAAACTTTTCCCCAGTGCAGCATATATATTTTGATTTTGTGAACCTCCAGACTGTCTGATATAAGAAATGAAGTGATGGAATAATTTTGGCGTTTACAAACGCGTAAATACTTTTAAAACTAAAAAAATATACATTGAAAAAAGTCGATCTGCCCCAGGCGGGAATCGAACCCAACATCCTTCGCAATCCGGGCGACTGCTTTAACCACTTAGGCCCTAGCGTAGTGGTTATCGCAGCCACCTGGATTGCGGAGGATGTGGTCAACTTTTTTCAGTGTATATTTCTAAAAATGAAGTGATATTAAAACAGGCCGGTTTCAATATTCAATTCAAAGTTACAGATCGCCCTACCAGGGTTTGGTTGCTAAGCGAACGCTGTTATTTTTACTAATTTAGCAATAATTGCTAGGTAATCAAACATCAGTAAGCTTACTTTTACTAGCGGGTAGAATATTGAAATCGGCCGTTAGCCATTCTAAAACACTTACTCACAGACTTCACTTTACCACCCAAATCAATCCTAGAAGTAGATGTCGGTGCAGCCTAACAAGCCGCATGCATTGTATGTTAATTTCGACCTTATGGTCGGCCTACTTAGACCCTAATCTCGTCCACGAGAACTATTTTCTTGACACAACAATTAAAGGTCATGTTTGTGGAAATGATTGACTGAACTTAACAGTAAATTAAGTACAATGAACAGCACGTCGGGCTATACAAAACAATCAAATTCTTCCAGTTAATTTTCAATCATAACTTCTTTGACACATAGCGCAAATTTGATTGGGAATATTACTCAGTTTAAGCCAACAACCAGGACAAATGGTACACTCTACATCATGTGAACAATTTGGGTAAAATAGTAATCACTTAGTTTAAAAAGAATATTCCAGTTTTGGTAATTCTTCACTATACTTAGTATAGCAGTAAATTGCAATATATGTTTTTTATAAAACTTGCTCATTTGTAAATTATAAAATAAAACAGTAGAGAAGGCAAAATCACTCAGAAATCATTTTTGGGTAACCGAAATAAACATTTTTCCTTGCGTCACGAAAGTACAAAAATAGTGAAAACCTATCAATATTTGGACCCACTGCATAGCCCATGCTGTCAGATGTGACTTTATGTGTAATGAAATGGCTAAGGTTTTGTTCAACCCCTGTTCGGACTATGATAGTGATCGTATGTATGTATGAAAGCGCGCCAAACACTCCTTTAACACAAAATGATAGTAAATGTTAATGTCGGACGTTGCAAGGTTAAGCTATATCACGCCATGCTATCACTCTAAAATAAGGTTTAGGCGCAGAAAGTCCATATCGCACAACGTCCAACGGTCGCAAAATGTCCAGTTCGCAGAATGTCTAGTTCGCAAAATGTCCAATATTAATCGTAACGTGATTTTCCCTTTTAGTGACAGAGTAACTTAGGTTAGCGAGGTGCGAAGCGACGAGCGCGTTATAGGTTGACATAAACACAGTGCCAGAAGCGACTTTAGGGCGTTTCTCACATTAATATGAATCACAGAAACATGAGAAGGTGTTTAGTAAATTAATCACGTTACGATGAATATTGGACATTTTGCGAAATGGACATTTTGCTAACTGGACATTCTGCGAAGTGGACATTCTGCGAACTGGTCATTTTGCGACCGTTGGTGTAGCATTGTTTATTTATCAATTTTTCAAAGTCAACATCGTAATCTGACAAGTGACATTACGTTCCGTTTCGCATTAAGTTTGACATTTAGGCAAAGTGATAAATTCTATACCCAGCGACTTATAAAAAAAAAAAAAAAAAAAAAAAAAGAAATAGTTCAGACGAAAGTTTCTTGTCTTGGTAAGTTGTATCATGTTTCAGTTCGATATTAGAGATTATGGTCGTCTGTGTGGAATTCTTACACCTTGTTTTTGAATTGGGGCGCGTTAGAGCGTTTTCTATAGTCTCGTCATTATTTAGGTGACGTTGGGCTTACGGGGATCATATTAGTTGTTCAAAATTCATTCAAAGTAGTTATTCGCAAAGATTCGTATTGACAAGAATATTTCGTTCATTCGGATGTATGGACTCACTTTCCTTTGCCTCAGATGTTAAAAAAACCATAGGTAGGCCGACCAATCGGGGACGTTTGTTTTTGCTTGTCAGATTATTCATTCGCATTTCGAATTTCAAATTCAAGGCTGAATTTATTTTGGAGCTATATTTTAAATCTTCGTCATATTATCATATGCGAGGATTATATTAACGAAGGAGAACTATTTTATAATTTGGAAGGAAGATAATTCCGTATTTACATAATATCCTGGAACGGATAAATAACCGTTAAGGAGTTAATAATTCACCCGAAAGGTAACTATAAAACTCTTATCGTTTTTCAATTATTCTGAAAGTTAAAAGTAAATTCTGTGATTGCCTTGATTTTGTGTTACAGTAAATTAGTAAATTCGGTTGTAAAAAACCGCCTCATCTTGTAAAAATTGCCTGACTACCTACTAAGGTAATTATATTTTGTCAGGTTCGAAATTTTAGGCAATGAATGATCTATTTGTTTAAATTATGAATAATTCACATCTCGAGAGATCATATTCTAAGTACTGTTGGTCGGGTTTCGTAATTGCTCAAAGATTTGCCGTTGTTTTATATTAGTTTTTGGACAAGTTGTGGTTCCAACTCCCTCTTGGGGTTTTATAATGAGTAGTGTAACATTTATTGATGTTGTTTTATTATGACACATCTTCAGGGTCGTCGGTACGGGTTTAGAGACCCAAATTTCCATTACAAATATAGTCGCCTGGTAGAGAGACCTGCGCAAAACCAGAGTTTGGAGGTGTGAGATCAATTTGGAAAAGTGACCGGTGAACTACAATATATAGAGAGAGCTAACTAGTGGCTGATCTATCAGAGCCAAGACACAACGCACTGATCCAGGTACACTACACTAACCAAACGGTAGCGGCTGACTGTCGAAGAGTTCTACAAATACTCTGCAGAAGGTTGTCTCATAACGCGTTTACTAATAATTTATACATAGTAATACCCAAATTCCACTCGTTAACGATCAGAGCAGACTCCAGGACCCTACCTTTCATTATTTTTATGGTTGTATTTTACTATTAGATATATAAGTTAGAAGGTCTAAATGGTGTAAAATCTAACTTGTGTAAACTAGGTATTTTCAAGGAAGAGAATTCTCACAAAGGTATATTATTTGGAATATGTAAATTGTAAGTAAATAACTTTTCTAGTGCAACAAACAGAATATTGTCCACCCTAAATAAACATTGTACTGCCAAACCATCAAATTGTTGTTTCACTTCATATATACCCATTTAGGAAAGGAAAATACGACCAGTTGAAATCTAGTATTACATGTGGTGGCATATTGTAGCATTGTTTATTTATCAATTTTTCAAAGTCAACATCGTAATCTGACAAGTGACATTACGTTCCGTTTCGCATTAAGTTTGACATTTAGGCAAAGTGATAAATTCTATACCCAGCGACTTATAAAAAAAAAAAAAAAAAAAAAAAAAGAAATAGTTCAGACGAAAGTTTCTTGTCTTGGTAAGTTGTATCATGTTTCAGTTCGATATTAGAGATTATGGTCGTCTGTGTGGAATTCTTACACCTTGTTTTTGAATTGGGGCGCGTTAGAGCGTTTTCTATAGTCTCGTCATTATTTAGGTGACGTTGGGCTTACGGGGATCATATTAGTTGTTCAAAATTCATTCAAAGTAGTTATTCGCAAAGATTCGTATTGACAAGAATATTTCGTTCATTCGGATGTATGGACTCACTTTCCTTTGCCTCAGATGTTAAAAAAACCATAGGTAGGCCGACCAATCGGGGACGTTTGTTTTTGCTTGTCAGATTATTCATTCGCATTTCGAATTTCAAATTCAAGGCTGAATTTATTTTGGAGCTATATTTTAAATCTTCGTCATATTATCATATGCGAGGATTATATTAACGAAGGAGAACTATTTTATAATTTGGAAGGAAGATAATTCCGTATTTACATAATATCCTGGAACGGATAAATAACCGTTAAGGAGTTAATAATTCACCCGAAAGGTAACTATAAAACTCTTATCGTTTTTCAATTATTCTGAAAGTTAAAAGTAAATTCTGTGATTGCCTTGATTTTGTGTTACAGTAAATTAGTAAATTCGGTTGTAAAAAACCGCCTCATCTTGTAAAAATTGCCTGACTACCTACTAAGGTAATTATATTTTGTCAGGTTCGAAATTTTAGGCAATGAATGATCTATTTGTTTAAATTATGAATAATTCACATCTCGAGAGATCATATTCTAAGTACTGTTGGTCGGGTTTCGTAATTGCTCAAAGATTTGCCGTTGTTTTATATTAGTTTTTGGACAAGTTGTGGTTCCAACTCCCTCTTGGGGTTTTATAATGAGTAGTGTAACATTTATTGATGTTGTTTTATTATGACACATCTTCAGGGTCGTCGGTACGGGTTTAGAGACCCAAATTTCCATTACAAATATAGTCGCCTGGTAGAGAGACCTGCGCAAAACCAGAGTTTGGAGGTGTGAGATCAATTTGGAAAAGTGACCGGTGAACTACAATATATAGAGAGAGCTAACTAGTGGCTGATCTATCAGAGCCAAGACACAACGCACTGATCCAGGTACACTACACTAACCAAACGGTAGCGGCTGACTGTCGAAGAGTTCTACAAATACTCTGCAGAAGGTTGTCTCATAACGCGTTTACTAATAATTTATACATAGTAATACCCAAATTCCACTCGTTAACGATCAGAGCAGACTCCAGGACCCTACCTTTCATTATTTTTATGGTTGTATTTTACTATTAGATATATAAGTTAGAAGGTCTAAATGGTGTAAAATCTAACTTGTGTAAACTAGGTATTTTCAAGGAAGAGAATTCTCACAAAGGTATATTATTTGGAATATGTAAATTGTAAGTAAATAACTTTTCTAGTGCAACAAACAGAATATTGTCCACCCTAAATAAACATTGTACTGCCAAACCATCAAATTGTTGTTTCACTTCATATATACCCATTTAGGAAAGGAAAATACGACCAGTTGAAATCTAGTATTACATTGGACATTCTGCTCCTAAACGCAAAATAAGCCAAATTCTGTGTTCTTTGCTTCCGTATGTTCGGAATCTCACGTGGCTTGAATAGACTGACAAAAATTTTTGGATATTCTAATCCATCACTCCTAATCCACGAGCTCGTGTGTTGCCACGTCCATTTCGTGACGTGTCAGAAGTCGCTGCGTAGAAATAGAGTAAATTGGAGCGGAGCAAATAGAGCTATCGTCATGATCAACAGCTCATATAATGTCCCCACCTCAGGCTCGAGCCTACCCCACATTAGGGGCGATTAGGCCTTAGTCAACCAAGTGCGGGTTGGTCGACTTCACACACAACCTAAGAATTTCTTCATAGGTGTGTGCAGGTTTCCTCACGATGTTTTCCTTCACCGTAAAAGCGTCGATTAAACGTACATTATGAATTCAAAATTTGAAAACACATTGGTACATGGCGGGGATCGAACCAGTGCCTCCCGGGTGAGAGACGACGCTCTTCCACACTACGCCACCGACGCTTTTCGTGTGTTTGATCAATTCTTGTATGACATCTACAGCACGCCTGATGGAAATGGAATGATCGTGAGTTCCACTTTACGTGTGAAAAACCTGTAGATGACACTTGACATTTTTCTTTTCCAGATACCCATATCTTAGTGGCGGCTATCGATGTGACAACCCCGAGGTTATTGGCGCTATGTGACAAGAACCTTCCAAAATGCTGCTCAACTTCTGCAAATCATGCCAGTAGTAAGTACTTAGAAATGTCGATTTAAATAAACATTTTTTTTATTTTGATTTTCGTATTACTCGTCTTTAGGCAACGCTGATTGACATAAGGCGTGCCGTGTGCCTGTATGCAAACCCATATATCATAAAAAATAAAAAATAAATCTGAGAGGACATTACTCCTTAAAGTATTGCACAATTTTCTTTTAATTTTTTCTTGGTAACGTAGTTTTTTATGTGAGTTAGTGGGCAGGCGAGCATACGGCCTGCCTGGTGGTTAGCAAGCATCATAGCCTATAGACGCTTGCAGCACTGACGTTCCTACCCCATGTGGAGTTTTGTTAAAGGCCTTGGCATTTTGTAAAGTTTTTCCTGATTGCATTTGATATTCTCTATTCTACTCGCATCACAATATACACGCACACATTTACGGTTACAATGGGCTTCATAAGAAGGCCCAAGGTTTGCAGTTTCTCTGCATGATCATATCTGAAATGATGAGATCCGCAGGAGAACCAAGGTCACTGACGTAGCTCAAGGCATTGCGAACCGTAAGTGGCAGTGGGCAGGGCACATTGCGAGGCCTGACGGTCGTTGGGGCGGCAAGGTTCTCGAGTGACGACCACGTACCGGGAGACGCAGCGTTGGAAGCCACAAGGTGGACCGACGATCTGGTAAAGGTCGCAGGAAGCCGCCGGATGCGGGCAGCGCAGGACCGACCGGTTTGGAGATCCTTGGGGGAGGCCTATGTCCAACAGTGGGCGTCTCAAGGCTGAAATGATGATGACCCGTATTATAAAAAGGGTTTTCGCAAGGAAAATTCAAGCCCATTTCTTCAAAATGGCTCAAATACTTTATCTTGACATCATTGTCACTCACTGGATGACGTAAGAGCCTATAGGTCCGCTAATAACCTCTTATCTGTCGTGATATGTGTTGCCACCTTTTATACTGTTATATCTAAAAGAAAGTGTTTTATTTAAAATACATATAAAACACATATTTGCTTCTGACATGCGAATGTTAAGCTGGGTACACACTTGGCAGTGTAGCTAGTAAAGTATCTTATTCGGTAGTTATTCATCCTTTTTCTGAGGATGGTTGGTGGTTCGATGGTTCCACGGCTGTTCGTTCTTCGTAAGGATAGCAAAAGCTAAGCTAACCAAGTGCGTGATAGGTACTCGGATGGGTGACCGAAAATTTTCAACTCGCATTTCCTCCGTGCTTCGTCAGCACGTTATGCTAGTGGTCCTGGGTGCTGTCCAAAGATAGCAATCGTCCCCAAGGAGGGTAGGTGTCAGACACACGGCCGTAAAAATCTAATGCCAAATCCTTAAGCAGTATTTTCGATATCAAGACATACTGAACTGACGCCGAATAAATTAGGAACAGGGTAGGAAAAATAAGCTTGTCTCTGTGAGCGTCAGTGCCAGCATCAACCGCCATGTATCCGAGTTCGTGAGATAAAAATTAGAGATGAAACGGATTGTTGTTTCATACCGGATATCCGGCGAACTGCGTGGCCGTATGGCCGAATATCCGGCGGCCGGATATTCGACTCATTGTCTCGTTGCATGACGTAACGGTTTAGCGCCGCAAAGGTGCGCCGAACGCGATCAGATCAATTCGGGCGGTTTGGCTAAGTTTTTACTAAAAGTTTTTATGGAATAATTTTATTTTTGCGTTTACAAACGCGTAAATATAATACTAGAAAAATGCCCGCCTGAGGCAAGTCGATTTTTTTCAGTGCATTTTTCTAGTAAAAGTTTTTAGTTTAGATATTCATGTATTTATCATTAGAGTGAATAGGTATCTTTGAAATTTTTTTTAGTTTTTGGAAGGCCTTGTGGCTTATTTGTAACTTTTTCGCCTTTAAATAAAAGCCGTCATAGTTATTTATAAGCCTTATTAATTTATATTTACCCCACAAAGGTTATAATGTATTACATTTTATTATAGTAAATTGTCGTAGTTTTTGAATATCCAGTATCCGGCCGGATATTTATTTAGTACCCAGTGTCCTGCCGAATTTAGACCGGATAGGCTGGATACCGGATAGTTACAGGATATCAGTTTCATCTCTAATGAAAGTATCAGATAATTTATTCGCTACATACCCACGTGAGTACACTGCGTTACGTATGTCGTAGTGATTTCGTCTCCGTAATCTGACTCTTTAAGATATTCAGATAAAAATGTCAGCTGTCAAGATAACGAGTCTCTAATTTAGAATTCTTGAGAAAAACTTAGCTACATTTATACGTAATTAGTACTAGTGAGTGCTTGTGATAAATTAAAAAAACTTAAATTTTACAGTTAAAATATTAGCTGGGAATGAATTGCAGAAGACTAGAAAGAATACGAGAAGAAATTGTATTTATAAGTTACAATAAAAAGTATCAGCAAAATTAAAGACTCAAAAATTTGTTCAAAATAATATGCCTACAGTAAAGAGTGAAAAATTCGAGTTAAACTTTTCTACGATCAAGTGCCAAATTTTATTCAATAAAACGGATTTTATTCGTCAGTGAAAAATAAATGCGTGCTTAAAGTGAAGTACATAAAAAAAATCTTTAAAAATAACTTAATTGATGTCTACATACCACAGTATAGGTATAATGACAGTAAATTAACTCCATAATGCATGTTCAGTAGTTAGTTTTCCTGAGTTTATAATTTATAGTGACTTATTAGCGTTACTGAAAGTTCTATTTTGTCGTTATTTAGTGTGAAACAATGTGACTATTACTATTTTAGCTAAGGCTCAGCCTTGAGTGTGATCGGTGTAAAGTTCTCGCCAATATCTAATCAGATCAGCATATCTATTGAAGGAGATGAAACCGCAAATTTCAAGAGCAGAATTAGTTTGTCAGGTGATAAATAAAGCATAAGTTTTTTAATTTATTCATAAATTAAACTTTAACCATGTGATGCTACCAGAGTAGAATAACATCACTCCATATCCTCCAATGTGTGTCGTAGAAGGCGACTAATGGATCAGCAAAGGGGTATTGATCACCTTATACTCCGTTCACCACTACCAACGAAGCCTTTGCCGCACATTTTTAAAACGTTTATTTATTTATTAATTGTCCACAGCTGCCTGGAGAGCATGTACTGGAACTGCTGCGAGGAGCGTTTCTGCTTCGACAAGAAGATAGCGGCTTACAAGTAAGAATTATTTATCACATTACCGTGCGGATAATAGCCACTATTTAAAAAATCGGGAGTGGTCTCCCCCTTCACTTTCTCGTATACCGGAAAAGACTCAAAGGTTGATAGGAACCTTATATTTTAATATCATACATGCATGTTAAATTTTGGTCACCCATCCGAGTACCGACCGCGCACTTGGTTGCTTAACTTTCGTGATCGACGGCTCAAAAGTTGATAGACACTTTATTGAAGCATGCTCGAGTTATCATGCTAACGCACACACAGACATAATTCCAATAAAAAAAATTTTGGAGTCAGGGAGGTCCAGAACGTGTAAATCCATCAAAATCGCGAGGTCGAATTTTTTGACGATTACAACACTTCCTCTATACGTACGTGAAAGTAAAAATGCATGAATTCTGAGAAAGAAGCCCTCAACTGAAAGAAGAAGAAAGAAAGAAAGAAAAAATATTTATTCCGTGAACAAACCAGCTTAAAATTAGTTTACAATTAAAACTGATCACTGAAAAGGCACATACTCAGCATGTGTCGAGGTGTCAAAGGACGCCCCGACGCTGGTCTTCCGTAGGCACCTCGAGTAAGAGGGTAGCTACTATTGCGCGCACCAATACAAGTAGTAGAACAACAACAACAACAACACAACCAATGGGAATAATCAGCACGTACCATGTTAAACTGAGGAAAGACCTAAAGAGAAGTGATTTTGTGTTTATTTATTTGTTTAAGTCGTAACTTACTGTACCACTCCACTACAAATGCACAACGATGCACTTCGACTGTTAAGACACTACTCACTAATGAAAAGAAACTCACTAATGAAGATAAATGAGACGTTACATTTCAAGCAAAACGACCAAAGGCCAGTAGCCCAATTCACGTATTAAAACCGTAGCGATATCGCAGTCGTTCAAACACTTTTTCGTATTCACGTACGTCAAATGAACCGATTTTGAAGTCTCTCTATCGCAATGTCGCTCAACCATCGTCGAACCGTATTCAGCTATTAAATCGTTTTAAAATCGCACCTGAAACGTCAACTTAGAGGTATTCAGCTAAAGAAATCTCGTATCACGTTCTATGTTAAATAATGTCGATATTGTTTGATTTAATTTGATTAATTTATCGTAAATCACTGTATTCGAATTAAAAAATATATTTGAACCTTTTAGTAGAAAATAAAATAATTTTACGGGCATCCTTTTTGTTTCGTTGACTAGACGTTCAGATGTGCATTAGTTCCGATCTTCCGATCCTATTAAGTTGTCGTCCTATTGAAATGTAGCTGAGTAACACGTGAATACCAAATTTGGATAGGACTACGATCGAACGATTTCTAAACTACAACGATTTTTAGATCGAATGTATTTACGTGAATTGGGCTACTGGACTCCACCAAGACCGAGATATGCGGAGATGTTCGAAGCGAAGACGAGAAGAGATGTTTTCCAACAAAGGTGTATCCACCAAAGCTGAGCGGAGATGCGTACTGACTAGATATAGTTATTTATAATTCGACCCACTGCTGGGACACAAGGCCTCTCCTTGTCAGCGAAGGAGGTTCTATTCTATTCTATTCTTAATTAATGGCGTCGCGTCGCATTAAGCGTACTCATTTTGCCAATGTCAAGTGAAAATGTAACTAAAGTAACAAAAATTTTACCGACGATTGAGGTTAAAAATGGAGTCTCTCAACACGTGTTTTTACAACAAGAACTCGGGAGAAACTCCATCGAAGGAGGTTTAGGCAGTAGAATCACCTTTGTTGATCCATTAGTCGCCTACTACGATGCCCATTGGAGGATATGGAGTGATGCTATTCTACTCTGCAGGCATCACACGGCATGCTTCTTTTACTTGAAGAAGAAACAGAGTCCGAAGAAGCAGAATTGATAGCCGCTCACTACACGCTGCTCACATCTCTTCTCATCTCTGCTGCGTTCAGTCGGCCGGCGCCAGCTTGCGAGGCACAGAGGCCTTAGTATGAGTTTTGATAGTTTTCGAGCTCGATCAAACGTATCGTCTTTCTTCATACATTGGCCACTGTTTCTGATAGTTTACGCTAGGGGCGCTAGTGGGCAATGTATGAAAAGAGACGATACGTTTGATCGAGCTCGAAAACTAACAAACTCGTACTAAGGCCTCAGGTCACATCTCCGCTAGCTCGATCGCGCCATACAAATATGATACATCTCCGGTCGTTGGTATCCACTGAAGCTGACTGGAGACAAATGTGAGAATAACGAATTTCTATTGGCTGTTTAACTCATGCAGACCCGGTAGCTCCTCTCATCTCGTCTCCGCTTTGTAGAGTCTGGGCCAAAAACGCAAAATAATGTTACGTCACACCCGCTCTCAAAACTAAGTTCTACGTGCGATTGTCACCGTTTTTACTGTGTATACAGAGTCGATTATCACGTTTTTTTCTGATGTAGTTTGTGTAAAAAATTGCAGAAGCGAACCTTTGTTCCCGAATATGCGATAATACCCCTTGCGAATAGTTTATTCGCGACATCTATCTTTCGACAGCAGCTAAGCGGAGAGGCTAAATACCACAATGATATGAAAAACCAAAAATTTACTCTGTTTTAACAGATGAATACTAGGAATTTAACTTAAAACCAAAAATCACTCTAGGGTTCTTAAGCATAAGATCATTATTCGTTCAACAAGAAGACTCATTAATAAATAATTTGTAAGAGCCACACGTAGAACATAGACGAAGCGCGAACAAAATATGAATATATATTATGTCATATACATATAAATTATATCAGGATCTTGTTTTAGCGCGTCCATTAAAAAAATATTTTAAAAATTCGACTAGCTCATGGCGACGTAAACAAATGTTGTTGGTCGGGATTTTTTTTGTTCCAGTAGCTGCCTAAGCCGAAATTGTGGCGTTTTATGATTTGACTATGTATTTAAAAAAGCGGCAGTAGTGCAGTGCGTAAGGCCGTTGTCTACCACCCAGGAGGCACCGATTCGAACCCCGCCACGTATCAATGTGTTTTCAAATTTTGAATTCATATGTACGTTTAATCGACGCTTTTACGGTGAAGGAAAACATCGCGAGGAAACCTGCACACACCTATGAAGAAATTCTTAGGTTGTGTGTGAAGTCGACCAACCCGCACTTTGCCAGCGTGGTTGACTAAGGCCTAATCGCCCCTAATGTGGGGTAGGCTTGAGCCCGTCGGTGGGGACATTATATGAGCTGTTGATGATGATGAGGTATTTTGTAGAATGACGAATCATACAAATTGCCTGCGCTTTAGGAAACGCTTTCGGCTGACAGAACTGGGAGTCATACATAATCATTCCGATGTTTCAAGAAGTAACTTAGGTAATTTTAGATTGTTTTCGGCGAGCCGGACATGTTCGGTGCTGGGATGATTTATGACCGGTTTCAATAACTTATCTATGTACACTTTTGCTCACTAGGGATAATATTATGACAGATATCCTTTACAAAATACGTCAAAATTCTACCGAGGACAAGTCATACGGAATAGACGCTAGTGGATGGGGGGCTATTATCTCATCAACACAAACCACTTAATTTTACTAAAGAAGCAACTCTGCAATCAGCTGTTCCATTTGCAGCACCTACGAACCAAAATGTATGAAACACCTGATTTTTTCGCGATTTCAGAGTTGCTTCCTTAGTAAAAGTTGTTTGTGTTGATGACATAAGAGCCCCCCATCCACTTATTCCATATGACTTGTCCTTCTGGATAAACTGTAGAGAATCATCGTAGGGATAAATAAAACCGTTAAGTCCATTAACTAATGTCATCTCTACCTTTCTATGTAACTAAGTCAAAGATTTTAACACCAACGTTCTTTCACGCTTTGCCCATCTACTAGAATTCGTTCCTCATAGATTGGACATTCCGGCAGGAATTAACACTAGTAAATGGAGGCTAATGGTTTGAAGACTGTTGGTGTTTTACAAGTAACTCTGTATAGTAGCATGCTTTGAAAGGATGCCTGCAGAGGATGTTTAGTGGGCAGTGAGGGAAACGCTTTTACCTCGAGTCCCACATACCCCTGCAGTTGCATCGTACTGGAGGGATGATGATTAAATGCATTAGACTCTCCGTAAAAAAGTAAGATGTCAGTCACTACAATAAGGCGGACTTAACCAGGGCCGGATTTAAAGGTCTGGAGGCCTCGGGGCAACAAAGTGTGTGTGAGCGGAGTGGAGGCCCCTTAGCCCCAAATTATTTTCCAAATAAAATGAACAATTTTTTTCAATCGACTTTTCGGTTAAAAAATAGGCATACTTCTTTACGACCTTTAATCAACGAACAAAATAGAAAGATATTATTATTATTATTATTATTCATGTAATCATGTTTGTACAAAGTACCGTAGGTAAAGGTAAAACGGGTAATAAAATATGAAAGGAAAAGTTGTTTACTGGTGTCTACTTGTCTGAAATTGAAATCTTTTTTTCCGATGTCTCTATTGTGGGGACCCTCTTTTGTGGAGGCCCTGGGCTGTAGCCCCGCTTGCCCTCCCCTAAATCCGGCCCTGGACATAACACTAACCTGAAACATGTCTAATGTCTGGGTATCAAACCCTAGACATGTCTAAAACCACTAGACTATAGAGACGTTTAATATACCAATAACATAGTCATACGTTTACAACAAAATACCACTTTGTATGTAAAAATAGCAAATATTGTATGACCTCACTATCTGAATAAAAATGACATACCGTATCTAATGTACAGATAAAGAGACAATACGCACTCATCCCCGTTACGTAAGAGTATTCTAACAATTGTATTATAATTATTTATCACCTATTATATTCGTTACAATCGCTTACTTGTTCTGAAAACTAGTTCTATATTTCATTATAGTTGCTTTGCGGCTTTGTTAAGAGAAGTGTGAATAATTAAGACCTTCTACCACTTGTCAGCAATAAATTAAGAATATTACAATTTTGATTAATATTAATGACAATGTCTTCTTTAATATAGAATAGAATAGAACAAATGTCGCATAGACTGTATACAATAGGATTTTAAATTAGAGAAAAACAGTTTTACCATTTCCGATCGTGCAACATAATATGATCGTAGAATAATATTATTTTATGACAGAAAATTTTGAACGTACCTCAGGCCATCGCCTTCAGCTCGGGCATCAAGTATCTGCGAGACATTCTTTGTTTTAGCCCTAGTTATGAAACGTACTATTATTTAAGGTACTTACACTAAAGGAAAGGAAAGAGATTGCTGTAGCGATACCTTGGAACTAACTTCTTTAACCTTTACCTTGTCTGTCTTCCAGGCTCGATGAAAATGCAGCTTACTCCAACGGCTACACGAACATGGGAGCTTCCCTGGATAGCGTGGTGACGGAGCAGCCTATCAACAACAATCACCTTCACCCCCTCGCAGTTATCGGCAGAGAAGTCAACGAGATGCCGTTGCACGCTGACAAGTTATATGAGGTATTCATCAACTCTGCACAATAAAGCAAATTAGAGACAAGTCCAACTGCCTTCAAATCTGCGCGTAGTCGATCAGTGGCCTTCGCTACTCCTAAGTCCCAACTTTATGTAGGGTTGGCTTTCTCACTTCGTTTTCATCATCATCAAACACCTCTCTTTACCATATAATCTTTCACACAGTCTACCCATACTATTCGGTCTTTCTCTTCAGACATGTGATGCCGGCAGAGTAGAATAGCATCACCCCATATCCTCCAAAGGATGTCGTAGAAGGTGAAGTAAATAATGGCTAAATAGGCTTAAATCACACTGATAATTGTAACATCTTGTACCCTATTTAACGCAAATAAATGATTTGATTTAGAAGTCGATTAAGGGGTATTGATCACCTTATATACTCCGTCCACTAATCCGCATTGGGCAAGCGTGGTGGACTACTGCCTAAACCTCTTTCGATGACAAGGAGAGGCCTTGTGTCCCAGCAGTGGGTCGAATTATAAAGGCTATTATGATGACGATGATTCGGTCTTTCTCTACCTTTATGTCCATCCATATTCATTCCATCACCTTCTTTGTAAAATGCTCATCATTTCTCCTCTTAACATGTAATATACCATGCCTACGACTGGTCCTACTTTCAAACATCCTCTAATGATATTTATCCCTCTCTCTTTGAATAAAGTGCGATTGGCTGCGATATTAAAATGACATAACTTGCACCAAATTTTCTTTTGCGGGCAGACCCTCAATCCATCATTAAATTTGTTTTATAAAGATCTTGATAGCTGCGTTATAGATCCTTAGAATCTCTGAATATAAATTAGATACTTTTCTAAAAAATATACGATACAGTAAATTATCTTAAAATGTATTATATTATCTGTGCTTAAAATATTATTCGATATTCCAATGCCTACCTGTTATAAATTTCAACGAAATTTTATTTATAGCTCTTATTTATATTGTAACCGTTATTAATTAAGGAAAAAACAGGATTTTATTGCAAGCCGTACGTCAATAATCATAATATAATTTGTTGTGTAGTTATAAAACCTAATAATATACTTATCAGAGTGAGGAATTCGATAACCAAACAGAACGAGTTTTTAGTCAGTGAAATTTACCTGTTACATTCCAATCAATAATAATTCTGTATACCTCTCTAATTGGATGTTAATAATATCTTAATTAAATTAAAATATTACATTAATGATAATATTTATCAGGTAATTTCTCAGATTATGGTAGTATAATGCCCTTATTTTATCTTTGCAGGTATTCGCCAAGTCTCTTATCTTCAGGGAAGACCATGAACTCAAATCAAAAGGAAGCAATGATTCTCTGGACGAACTCGAAACTAAATCTGAGCCGGAATACTTAGAGAAACCAAATAGAACCAAAGTGTACTTCGAGGATGAAGTAAACTCACCTGTAACTGACTTCGAAATCATGTTCAAGGATGAATTGATAGCTAATTATGACATGTTTAAGATCGAAGAAGAAGAAGAGAGCGACAGGAAGAGCCAAGATACTGAAGACGGTATAATAATGAATGTAGTCGCTGTTAAAAGACAGGATGTAGTCAAGCCGAGTACAGTTACAATGAAAAATGAAGATAAAATAACCACGATCAACCCTATTTACAAATATGATCCAATATCAGTAGTAGCTTTACCTTCAACATTAAGTATACCTAGAGTGGAAAACGTGAAAAGCATTCTTAGAAGCAACAGTTCTAAGACTTTAGAAAGAGTAGATAGTGGAAGCAGATTAGCGAGGCCTGTATTGAACAGAGTGGAGAGTCTCAAAAACATTGATCCCAATAAAATCAACAAGGTGTTAGCAAGAGTGCCGCACAGGAGTGCGTCGTTCTTGAACATACCTGCTCATTTGGCACCAGAAAAGCCTCCTTTGATGAAATCCAAATCCATGGTAGGAGTGCTATCATCAGACGAAAGTGAAGTGAAACTGAGCAGCCTTCCAGACACGCCTATAATCAAAAGCACTAATCTACCCAGATTTTTTGCTGACAGCCCGTCAATTCCCGAATATAAAGAGGACACATCTTTACAAAGTATTAAGAAGAAAACTGAAATGATGTTCCAGGAGAATGACTTCAGTATGCCTAGGTATTATGGTGCGGCTGCGAAGGTGGCAGAGACTGTTCCTGTTCACGAGAGCAAGTCGATGCCAGATTTAAGGAGTCCTGTATCAAATGGGAAAGTTAGTAAGAGATTGGTGAAACTGCGAGGGAAATTGAAACCTTTGGTTATTAGAAAGAGCTCTGAAGAGAAGTTATGAGGTTGTTTGATATTAAACCCTGCTCTGTGTATCGCGGAATCTAGTATTTACGTACCAGTGGATCAAATAGGCCCACTGATTCGATTAATGAGGCGTGCAATACTATGGATTTATCCATTAAGTGCATGTATCTGTTGTTATAATTAATGAATATTTTGGTGTTGAAAGACATCGAATAATAATGATCTCTCCTAAACAAAATATAAGTATTGGCGAATAATTTTAGTACCTAACTAATCATAATAATTTAATGTTATAGTTTTGTTGGTTAATACAAAATGATAATAAGAGCAAGCTTATCAAATTAGTTTTTTAACCATCTTGAAAGTGACTGAGATTAGTATGAATACCATACATTGTTTTTATTAATAATTCAGCATAATAAATAATAATAAGAATTTTTAACATTCATCAGTATTTATTGCTCAAAATAGTACCTAGACAAATGTGATTTCGTAATTTAGTTATAAAAGATGTACCTAAGTTAGTGGATAACGTGTAATGTATCGTTCAGTCATTTTCATTTCAAAGATTTCTAAAGTATTATTAACATCACATTTTTGTAAGTAACTCTAGTCATTTAGTATCACTAAATTTTTTTTTTATGGCATCGGTTGTTTGAGATCTGTCAAAAATGTTACCATATTAACAATTTTCGAACTTTACTTATTCTCTTTGCTTCTAATTTTTATTTGGCATGTGTAGTTATGTATGATTTAAATTGATACCAAATTAAATAGAAAACGAAAAACATAAAAAAGAAAATATTTTTTCCATGTTATTCGTTTTCTATTTAATTTCGTAAATATTTTATTTGACCAACGTATACTTAAAATAATTTTTGACACATAATTTACAAATACAAAGATATGCTTTGTAACAAAATTGTATGTACCAAATACACTGTATGTAACGTCATAGTTAAGATATTATTATGTATGTATGTGCCTTTATATGTCTGTAGTCATAGGTGAGCGACTATAAGTAGCACACCGCGATGCGATGCGATAAGTTTTAGTGCGTAATTCCTACGCAACAACATTAGCTAAGTGTAGGTAGAGCTACTTTTAGATATAATCGCATCCTGTCCCTATGTACATTCAATAGCACATCTTGTTACCACGAACTGTCAAATATTCTCAAACAAATTTGTGCTTCATTTCTAAGTGTTTAAGGTTGAAAATAACCGGAGGAATGTCGTAATTTTGTATAACCTGACCTGCTGTTCAATATACCGTTGCGTTAGGTTGCGTTGCGTTGTGACACGTTATTGCGTTTATTGCTCATGTAGAACAATTCCGTTAACTACATACACTGCGTGATGGATACTTAAGTACCGAAAATTGAAGTTTAGATTATTGAATCTTAATATCAGGTTAGGACAAATTTTTGAATATGAATTGTAATGGAATTACCCACCTTTATCTTGAAATAATAAGTGAGGTAGGTATTTAGTTGCCAAAGAAATATTGTTTTCATTAAAATTATTATGTGTGTCAAAGCAATTGAGTTCGACGCGAATTGGCGTCAATAGCAAACAGTTGGCTGTGTAAGTGTTAATGCTGTAGATACATTCAGAAACAAAAGCAGATGTTTATTTTTTAATGCCTTAAATTGAAATTAATAAAGGTACCTATAATATGTCATGATCTGGTAAACTATTAGTCCCATTTTTGTATTTTATCTTACCCTCATCTCAATTTATATGTGGTCATTGCGGTATGAGCTGTCACTTTATCATCTATTTTCTATTTCCTTAATATTATTTTCTCATGCAATTTATCATCGTGTCTAATTCAGTTGCTTTAACATAGGAATTAATAAAATAGTTAATTTAAAAAAATAATATCACTTCATAATTTAACCTTCTCTGAATTTTAAATAAATCTATCACGCTGTGTTGTGATAAATACCTAATAGATTAAAAACGTTTTAAATGTAAAATAAAATGGAACCAATGTGTAGTTAAAACTGAACGATTAAAATAGTGACTACTTAACAATTCTTTTTATTTTCATTTAACTTTTCCATTTCCAGATTTCCTAAAATACATTTTACATTTGGATGTTTATTGAAGTAAGTCATATTTAAAATTTATCGAAAAGCAATAAACACTACCAGAAGTCGAACCAGAAGAAGAAGAAGAATCTCAGATTGCAATAAATCCAATCTGAGATTTTTTTAAATAATTGCACATACTCAGAACAAGAACTCCTGGTAGACTCTTGAACCAATGACATCAAAATTGTTTTTCATAAGTGTACAAATTGTACATACTGAAACGAATAAAGAAATTTTGACTTGACTTGGGGTGCGTTCCAAAACAATCTCAATTTACTCGGGGTAGAGTAAATGGTAGCTCACTATTGGTCGTTATTAAGAAGCGCTTTCACCATTGGTTAGTTATGTTAAACTATAGTTAATTTACACCAATTAGAAAGCTTTCTTACGCTGTCTACTTGGCTTCACCTGGTTTTGGAACGCACTCTATATAGGTACCATAGATATAGGAAACAGTAGATCGGCAATGTAAAAGAGAAAGAGCATATTAACGCGTATATTAGAGCGAGATAGATAGACGAGACCATTTCACGTACACGCAGGAGGCCCAAGTCGGCCTGTCAGTCACGTAGAAAAGACAGCAACTGTCAGACTGCAGTACTATTTTTCACGCACACACGCGCATTACGCACACATCGGTGTATTTTTTTGGTCTCACCCTAGTCGATTCATTGTTCATTGCCAATCTATAAACGTTAGTAATAATAAATCTATGTTGGGAATGCTGCTGTTGTCTGTGGTTTGGGTAGTAGTATACTTATCGGCTCGGAAAGGGGACGCCTCCTTTTTAATATGAACGCTATGGAACGTCGGCTACACAACGGCCATGGACCGTAGTGTAACGTCTTTTTTCCAAAGTAAAAAGAGGCGATACTGTTCCGACCTGATAAGTGGCTATCACCTTTACTCGCCACCACGCGAGTAATCCGTTCGTGCGATGGTCTGCACGGTATTCAGAATCCATTGGTTTGGCCTATTAGTGAAAGGGGACAGCACAATAAATAACAAATAAAAGACTATGTTAGTTAAAAAAGCGCACAGTTTATTACCGAAACACAATTTCATACAACTTACAGTCCATTATAAGTAGGTAGTAAAATTTAAACTGTATCTTTAGGATTATCTCGGTTTCAAACTTGTATGGACTAAAATATTGTTACTAGAAAATTTTAATACATTTCTAGTGCTCTTCGTTATTACCTAATTTTTTTCTAAATAAAATCTCTAGTAATATATTTTTTCAGAAATTACATCTAATCTACTAATATTAACAAAGATTTACAATCACGCTTAGGAATTAGGTGCAAGTGATCATAACTAAACTATATAATGTATTAAAAATCACAAACCTACTTGATGTAAAAGATTTAGAAATACCTATAGTAAGCCTTTGGAACAAGCAAGGTCATGATATAGGTAACTTATCTGTTCTTTTTACCGATGTTGTTACATTATTAGAAAATAACAAAAAATATATAATTCAGATTTTCTTAACAATATAGAAAAAAATGCATACTTTACTACAAATAACAATAAATCTTTACAAATATAACAGACTTAGATGCAGTACATAAAGAAATCAAGCTACATTAGTACATCTGAAAAGTTGTGAAATAATAATTTAGCTATTACAATATAGATATCAGCAAAGCTAATTATTTCTCCTACCCTGCTCCCAATTTATTTGTGGTCGGTACAGTATGTTTTGATTTCGACAATACTGCTATAGAACCTTCCTTAGAAACGAATGCTATCCTTTGATATCACCTGGAATCTACAGCTTAACACGTTTTGCGAAGCACTGAGGAAAATTGAGTTGAAAAATTTACGGTCACCCATCTGAGTAGGTAGGTACCGACCGAGCACTTGGTAGCTTCACTTTCTGATCGTCACGAAGATTGCTCGATTACGGCGCCATTGCCCTTATCAGCAATTTTTTAAATACAAATCAAAACAGCCCTAAATAGCCAGCCAGTTACACATTAATTGATTTACACTAAAGTTCAATTAAAATCACCTTACATATTTGTTAAGTAAATGACATAAATCACAGGGTTACTTTTTGCTTTAATAGCAATTAAAAGACCTTTCTATCACTTTAGATGTTACCTATCAATCACTATAAAATGATTTTATACGGCAGATCTCTCACTATGTTTATTAAATTATCCTCTCTGTATCCACTACGTTTTGTCCTAAGTGAGGCATTCCAGTGTGCAGGTTAAACCACTCAAAACTGTCTAATATCTTCAATAAAACTTCAAGCTTATTTCTTAGGTGAAGATGTAGTACGAAAGTTTGCGGAACCTGAGATGCAGCTGTCCATATACATTTTATCTTTAACCATTTAATATGTACTTAATTACCTACCGTAAGTAATATAACATACTCGTATGCTGGTAGAGTGCTGCTTAAAGATAGTATGTAGAATCGACTTGAAAGGACTTCTATGGCAATTTCAGCTAACAACATAATAAATACGAGGTTTATCAATGTTATGAAACATTGGTATAAAAAGAAAAGAAAGGATATCTTGAAATGGAATATGAGTCGAATGTTATTAGACGCTATTCAGGCACAGCAACTTTGATATCCGTATTGCGGCTAAAGGCAACTCGCAACTGGTTGTTTAGGTACATATAACTTAAAGACAATGCGCAGACATAGCTACTAGATGTGAAATACGAAGATCGTATCAGTTTTCAGTTGCTGCACCCGAGGACAGAATCAGATTCAAATTGATGCAATTAGCAACTCGGCAATTGTAACAAGTAACAAGAGTTTTCACTCCCTCCCCGCAGCACCTGACACTGATTATGGACCATGGATTTAAAAAGTTTATTTGGAATTGTGACAACATGGGCTGGGCCTTTTTGTTGCTGCAACTGATAACCTTTACCGAAAAATATTAAAAAGTTGATAGCTATTTCAATTTAATTGATAGTTTCTTCAACTATATTTGATTTTTCTGCATAGGGCCTAACAGATATTCAGACCTATTTATTTTTTCTTCATTCATTGTATTTGTCCATATACATCGACTCAAATAAACATCTTATCCCCAAACTTATAAAACACGTCGAATGGTTTTATTTCATATAACAGACTTTTTTGATATTTTTTATGGCACTAGCGTGTTATTTGAACTCATTTTTAATAAAAAGAACTACAAAATCCAATATGACTTGAAAATAATTCACATCAAAAGCGCATGAAACACATTGCGAAACTTTGTAAACATATTCCAAATGTGACGGTAATTATATTTCAGGCCCCAAGTCAGATCTAAAAACAATATTATATTAGATTTTGAATGAATTATCTAACTATACCACTAAATCTACGATTTATATTTAAAAGAAAATTACTTTTATACAATTTACAATGTTTTAGAATTATGCTACGCAATTCTTTGTATTTTAAATGCAATATTATATTCACTTTATAATAATTTTATAGGAATTGGCATTTTAATTCTAATTTATTTTTAGCTTACATTAATAAAGTTTTTAAGAAGAATTTCCATACCAGTTACGACTTCAACAATAGGCTTTTATATTATGTACTAGTATATTTGTTTACATAATATTTTATTTTGTAGATAACGCATTGTTAGTCTGAAAATTTTTGCACTAAAAATACGACAAAACCTACGAAATTAACCACTAAGAATGGTCGTTAAATTTTTTAGTAATATAAGACGTCATTTACTAATAAATAAATGCTTAATTATAGATAAAAATACTTTTTATTAAATAGTTTTACACAAAATATTTTAGACTAACAACAGACGCTCCTTTTTAATTTCTTTATTTATTATTTTTTTATAAAGTTTCTTCATTTCTAGCATACTATAGGTATAGATAATTGGAGTATGAAGCCTAACCATATACTATTAATTATAAAGGCAATTTTATAGAAAAGACGACATACGGATATTACGACTAGAAACTTCTCTTATTAAAATTACATTTTACCCAGTCAAATAAAGTTTGTTAGCGTTAATAATTTTGGCTCGCTGTAACAGAAGCTTTTAGTAAATATTTAAAACTTTCTTTGACCGAGTCTTTGGGGATAACTCTAGAAACAAAATGTTATACAACATCTAAAAGGTTCTATGTAGTTACAGTTGGGTTATCCGCCCACAGCAATAACGAATCAACTAAACTTTTAAAGTCTAAAATACTGAAATAACCTTACAGGCTACAACCAATGGGTCATTTCGGCCTATTTTTTTAAATAATTATTAAAACTATCACTCAACCCAGATCTAATTAAATTATATACAAATACTGTACTTTGAATGAACACTAAATATTTCAGATAAAACCAAGTCTAAGGAAAAGACTACGATTTCCTACTGTGTAAGTCTTAAATTTGATAAAATTTTGCAAATTTTGAAAGGAATTAACCCAATCCAAAATTAAACGGCAAGCAATTTTTATCTGTAATTTCTGAATCGTGTTTTATTGTCTGTTCACGTATCCAACACTCACCGTCTAAAACAGACCAACATTTAGAGAATTGTAAATTATGAACAATCGACAGCACTTCACTGAATTTTCATTGGCACAGTTAAATAAAATAACCTTTTCAAAATATTAAAATAATTTTATGGTGTGAACTATAAAACTATTCCTAAAGGCCAGACAGAATCTCTTATAAAATAATTTTAAATTTGAGGACTCATAACCATAACTGGTAGCATCTAAACTAAAACTGCACAATATTATTTGATTTTAATTACACAGGATGGCTGGTTGAACTAGTACATAATCTCAATGTAATGTATAAAATATACAATAAAATAAACTATGAGCAAAATATTAATAATTATATTTACTACACACGTATGTAGCGAATAGTAGACAATGAGTGAAGTCGATGTAATTTTCAACCCTTTCGCTGCACCGGACGCCGATCGGCGTTTATAATATTTATTAATATTTATATTAATTCTATTAATGGACATAATTTTTTTTAAATAATGGTCTCTGGTCATCATCATCATAATTCGACTGTCTTGCTCCCAATGTTTCTCCTACTCACACTACGCAGGATTTGGCTGCAAGTTAAAAACTTACGCAGCCGTTTACCAGACGGTTGTTAAGCCTACTATAGTTTTAAAATTAATCATTACACATGCAGAGGTAAGGAAGCCATGTGATGCCGGCAGAGTAGAATAGCATTACCCTATATCCTCCAATGGGTGTCTTAGAAGGCGACTAATGGATCAGCAAAGGAGTATTTATCTTCTTATACTCCATCCACCAATACGCATTGGGCGAGCGTGGTGGACTACTGCCTAAACCTCCTTCGATGACAAGGAGAGGCCTTGTGTCCCAGCAGTGGGTCGAATTATAAAAGCTGTTATCATGATGATGATGACATGCAGAGGGCTGCTTCTTAATTTTTCCTGGCCCTTTCCTACTTTTATTAAAGTGTTCTCCCTTAATATTATGTCACGGGTTCATCCAATAATCCTGTATATTAGCTAATGAAAAATACGTTAAACGTTATGGAAATTAAGAACTTGCTCCTTTCCTTAATAAAATTTTCACTATAAATAGTTTACAGTCTAAAGAAGTTACTATTTTCAGACACTGATGCTACGAACAGTCAAAGTTGATCTAGCCATTCGCCTGATAAAGCTATTAGAATTATTTTTCAAATTAGATATTTTTTCAAAGATGATAACTCAATGACCATACAACAGTGACTACAGAAGCAAAGACCCCACAATTAGGATTAAAAAATCAGGTAATACTATTGACTGGAGAAAACTTTTTACTATTTTGGCTGTTATAATAACATCGATCTGCAATGACTGCTTACAACATCTCCTAACCATCCCGAATCGCAATAATTAGATGTTTTAAATAAAAAATAAATACATCTCACTTTGTCCAGCACTTATAACTTCATTCCATTGTGAATTCTATCGTTTACCTCGGAACCACTTTGAACCTCTTCACTTTAATTGCGACCTTATTGCTGCAGAGCTTGAGCGTGCTGGCTACGGTCATGAAGTCAGCCGCCGAGAGGTCTTTGCCGTCGACTGACACAATGAAGTCGCCTTTCTGCAGTCGACCGTCCAATTCTGCTGGCGAACCGGCGATCTGAGGAGGAGAATTTGGGGGTGTTGATAAGATACCGTGTCAAATTAATGATCAAGAAAACCACGTAAGTACATAGATATTTATTTTCTTTTTATATTCTAAAGGCTGAGAGTTTGATCACAATCACGCCTATTGGAAAGCGATTATGAGGCTCGCCTAGAAGATGCTTGTTTAATCTGTCCTTGAAGTCCGATATCCGATACCTATCAGTGAAAGGTGGGTACATATTTCAAACATTTTAATTGCTCCCAAACCCTGATATTGTAACGGCTGCCAATATCGATATCGGATCTGATAATGTGGAACCGCTCTTAATATTTTAATATTTAAGAGGAATGTTTGTACGTTTCTAACGAATAAGCTTAAAAACTACCGGACCGATTAAAAAAAGAATTTCACATTTAAAATGCTACATTGTTCCTAAATGACATAGGCTATATTTTATTTTAAAATAACAACTCCACGAGGACAAAGTCACGGGCGGAGCGCTAGTTAGTATAATAAAAGCGAAAGTGAGTTTGACGCTTTAACTGCTGAACCGATTCTGATAAAATTTGGCAAGGAGATAGTTAGAGACCTTGGTAAGGACAAAGGATAATTTTTGACGCGATAACCGACATTAACCCTCTCTTTACTAGGACTAAAAGTCACGTCCCGTATTAGGTGGGGTGTGACATACCCCAAAATATAAAAGTGACAAAAATGGCAGATTATCTTTTAAAGGAAATGAACTAGTTAGTAAATATAAATACACAGTAAAAAATAATTATTTAAACATTTTTATTAATTAAAAACAAAAAACCGTAAATATTTGCGTATGCGTTCATTATTAGACCATACTTCATTTGAGACATGAATCACATTAAATAATAATGATAATTAGTTTTAATCCATTTCAAATGCTTGACAAACATAAATTATAATAAAGCCAGAAAAATGCACTGAAAAAAATCGACTTGCCTCAGGCGGGACTCGAACCCGCACCTTCCACAATCCGGGTGGACGCGTTGACCAATTTCGCCACCGAGGCGTCAAATATTTGCAAAAATATTTCGTTCGGGTCTTGGAAGTGCAAATTTCAAAGATTTGATGAAACGATGTTTACCATAAAAACATAAGCACCAAGCACTGACAAATTTCGACAGCGAAAAGCAGTGCATTTTTCTAGTATTATATTTACGCGTTTGTAAACGCAAAAATAAAATTATTCTATAATAAAGCCTTCAAATATGTCTCAGAAATTACTATGAATGCTTCGTGGTGGGGTGTGTGATGCGAGCACTTTAGGGTCCTACTGTCTCTTGGTGGTGACCCCGGACTGATCTAGCAATACTGATCGGAGCAGCAACAAAGTAATTCCAGCTTCCTAGAACGGGGCTATCGCAGTTTTAAAATTATTGTGTTTTTCGTCGGACTGGGGTATGTCACACCCCACCTGGTACAGAGAGGGTTAAGGCGAACGAAGCCGTGGGAATCGGCCAGTATAACATAAAATCCACAGCCGGAGAGTTTGGCGGAAAACCATAGCGTTGATCTTTATTTCGATAATTCAAAATTGCTTCGGAGTGGATTTTGTGCAGTGAAAGTGGTGTCGTTTCGTTGCATAAGCATCCGTGTTGACGATCAGTTATGAGGAATCATTGAAATAAAGGTTTCGTGGTGTGACTGCCGTGCATTTCTTTTCAAGCACTCCCTAGATGCATTAAAATGTGTTACTCCCATATTTTAATGCAAACATCAAGAAATAAGACATTACCAAAATGAAGAGGTTTCTTTCCTAACTTGAGATTGACAGAAATTGTTGCTACCCTAATAAAACGACTAATTGCCATTAAATAAATATAAGAGATCAGCTGTCATTCATTACTGTCACGTCTTACTTTTTTAAATAGAATTTAAAATTTTTATTTAACGATTTCTTGAGCTAGAATAAAATGCGTATAATAAGTTAGAATGCGGGGATTTAAAATTAGAGTTTTTGTCCTATAATATTCCTAAAAATATCCTTTTTTATCTCATGTAACTTGCCTCCATACAAATTTGCAACATCTCCTTTTCGGAGGAATCGTCATTTTAATATGACGCGGCGTTATAGTAAGAGACCACTCACGTCGCAGTGACAGATGTCTCTAATAACATCATACCTTAGCATCATACGACCATTGACGGCGGAGGAGATATTTAGTACAAATTATGTCATGTGTTATGACATTTATTTCGAGACTTTGACTTTAACCTTAACCTGTGACTTTTGTGTTACAGTGATGCGCGCGCATCCTAAAATGTCACTCATAATTTTTTCATAACGCGCCTAGACATGTATAACTTCAAAAACTACAAACTTGAAAATTGTATGTAACCCCCGACATAAATTTATAGCTAAGAACCATTTCGATCACGTCAGCTTTCAAACAAAAAAAAAATTGGTTGTCTGTAAAGTCGGTTTACTGACGATAGTTGAACGTGACAACGTCTTAAGAAAATACTGATGGAATGGTAGCATTTTTCAAAAGAAAAATTTAATTTCATTTGTTTAATAGATTTCGCATTATACTTAGTATGAATAAACTTGTAATAAAATCTCTTTGGCTATACTATTTGTATCTGGCTGGTTTTGGTATCATTGAAAGTTTAAATTTTAAAGAACATAATTCCAAATTCAAATTAGAGAATTAGATTCAGAGCGAGGTAACGCCGCATGACGTCATGTTTTTTCGTGCGTGCAGCCGGCTCTATCGAATTATAAGATGTTGTCACGTCAAAAACCATCAAAATTGGTTCATTCGTTTAGGAGCTGTCACATGACACACAGAAATACAGATACACAGACAGGTTAAACTTATTACACCCCACTTTTTGCGTCGGGGATTAAAAATGTAATGTTGTTGAAGTCCTCACCGGGTCCCCGAGGTAGACGGGCGCGGCGGCGGGCTGCGTGACGGTGAGCCCGAGCGCGCGGCCCGCCTTGCGAGACAGCTCCACCTCCGCGCAGCTGTACTGCAGCGGCTCCGGCCGGAACACACACAGCTTCAGCTGTCCACACACAGCCAACTTTAGAACATACTCTAGGGTCTTAGGGTCGTCTGGGTAGGTACCACCGCCTTTCTTATTTCTGCCGTGAAGCAGTTCGCTGTGTTTCGGATTGAAGCGAAAGGTAGCCAGTGTAATTACGGGGCATGGAGGGCATATCATCTTAGTCCCCAGGATGGCAAACGCACTTGCGGTGTTAAGTAATTTACACTTAATATTGCAAGTGTCTATAGGCGGCGGTGACCACTTAACATCAGGTGGGCCGAAGGTTGTTTGCCATCTCGTAACATAAAAAAAAATACTCTTTACCTTCACTGCAATCTCGTCAAGGACATTTCGAATAGAATAGTATAAACAACTAGCTGACCCAGCAAACGTTATTTTGCCTTACAAAAATTATTAAATTACTAAAATGGCTATAAAAAAATAGGGGTTGGTGATAAAAAAAAGTAAAAATTTAAGGTTGTATGTATTTTTAATGCCACATAATAAAAAAATAAAAACAAAAAATTACGCTCAAAAATAAAAAAAAAGATTTAGAGGTGGATTACCCTTAACATTTAGGAGGATAAAAAATAGATGTTGTCCGATTCTCAGACCTTCCCAATATGCACACAAAATTTCATGAGAATCGGGAAGGCCGTTTCGGAGGAATTTAATCACAAACACCGCGACACGAGAATTTTATATATTAGACTAGCTGACCCCGCAAACGTTGTTTTGCCTTATAAATAAAAAAAAAATTAAGTGTGGACAACCCTTATCACTAAGGGGTATGAAAAATAGATGTGAGCCGATTCTCAGACCTACTCAATATGCTCACAAAATTTCATGAGAATCGGTCAAGCTGTTTGGGAGGAGTACGGGAACGAACATTGTGACACGAGAATTATATACAACATGTAAACCAAAAGTGCCCAGAAAATGTTGTACAATATTCTCTGGGTACTTTTAGATTTTTTTTGTTTTTTTTTTCAAAAAAAAAAATATTGAAATCAACTCGGAAGCCGATCCCAAACCACCTGTAAGTATTCAGGGTGTTGGTTATTTAGTTTACATGTTGTATAAGATGATATTATTTAACCCCTTTTAAATTTTTGCCAATGTAGTGACAGGTAAGTAAAATAATAGAAGTGTGCATTTGTGTTGCTACAGCATTTCGGAACATATTTTTTTCATGTTTTGTGAGCGTATAGCACTATGGTATAACGTATCTAACTATAATATATTATTGAGTATTTAAAGCCGGGTCCAGATAAGTATCATTTGCCCATCCGATCATGATCGCATATGTGGACGGGTGATGATACGCGATCTTGATACGCCATTATGATACGACCCGTCCCATGTCGTATCGGATTCATACGGTTGTCATACGGAGCAAATCGAGGCGTCCACAACTTGATACGGGGTTGATCAGGTCAGTAGTTATAGATGTAAGGATAGTGACAGGTCAGAGGGGTCGTTACCTTGGGTGCGCGCTGCTTGATGGTGAGACACAGTCGCTCGTGAGCCATGTCGGCGGTGGCGGCCACTCCGTTGCAGTCTCGCAGCTGGTCGCCGCTGCGCAGACGCCCGTCCTTGGCGAAGGCTCCGCCCGGGTACACGTCCAATACCACCGCTGCCGCGCCCTAAACATAACAGAGTAATAGTACATTTATTGACCAGGGTGGTTTTTTACCACCCAAGGTAAGTACAAAATTGTATGCCATCCTCTGACCAGGAAGGGGAATTTGAGGGCGAAAATGCCACTTTCTGGTCGGTGTGGATTGTGTGTCTGACGACATCACTACATAGTATAAAACAAAGTCGCTTCCGCCGTCTGTCTGTCCCTATGTTTGCTTAGATCTTTAAAACTACGCAACGGATTTTGATGCGGTTTTTTTAATAGATAGAGTGATTCTTAAGGAACCTTCCTTTATATGTATAATACATGCATATTTACATAAGCATTGCACCCGTGCGAAGCCGGGGCGGGTCGCTAGTATTTTGATAAGATAGTAGTGGCTAGTCAGGTGAACTTGAGAAGAGTGGTAAAACCGAGTACAAACTCCTCTGGGGATCGAAACTGGGATCTAGCTAATTCCGATGGATGAACCACTAGACCACGGATGAGGTCGATGGCGCCGCGGTCGTACGTTCTTCGTAACCACGACAGCTAAGTTACCAAGTGCGTGGTCGGTACTCGGACGGGTAACCGCCAAATCTTACAACTCGATTTTCCACCTTGCTTCAGAAGGCACGTTAAGCTGGTGGTCCCAGCTGCTGTCGAAAGATAGCAGCCGTCCCCAAGGAGGGTTAGTGTCAGGTTGGCCGTGAAAATGTAATGCCAAATCCTTAAGCAGTATTGTCAATATCCAGACATACTGCACCGATCACAAATAAATTGCAAGCAGGGTAGCAAATAGAAAGAACACAGTACAGTAGTTTGAGGAGACTTAGAGCGTTTACACAGTCGCGATGCTGAAGATGACCATTGAACTGTAAAGATGCAGCATCGATGCGTAGTGGTCGGTGTCGTAGTGCGTAAGAGCGTCGTCTCCCACCCGGGAGGCACGGGTTCGAACCCGCCACGTATCAATGTGTTTTCAAATTTTGAATTCATATGTGCGTTTAATCGACACTTTTACGGTGAAGACAAACATCGTGAGGAAACCTGCACACACCTACACACCTATGAAGAAATTCTTAGGTTGTGTGTGAAGTCGATCAACCCGCACTTGGCCAGCGTGGTTGACTAAGGCCTAATTGCCCCTAATGTAGGGTAGGCTCGAGCCCCTCGGTGGGGACATTATATGAGCTGTTGATGATGATGATGATCGATGCTGTATCGCGTTAGCATCGCGACTGTCGATGCTAACGTGAGCCACGACGTGAAATTTATTTTGATCAGGCATTCGTTGACAACCACATCGCGATGAGTTCTATTGTAACTGTTTTTATTGCAATAATTGGGTGGATGTGAATTCCAAATTACTGGTCTATTTTCAAATGCAGAGATAAAAAGTTCTGTGTCAAACGGCTCCATTATGAAAAAGTAAGAAAAAAATCGGGAGTGGTCTCCCCTTGACTTTCTCGTATACCGGAAACGATTCAAAAGTTGATAGAAACCTTATATTTTGATGTCATACATGCTTGTTAAATTTTGGTCACTCATCCGAGTCCGACCGCGCACTTGGTTGCTTAACTTTCGTGATCGACGGCTCAAAATTTGATAGAAACCTTATATTTTGATGTCATACACGTATGTTAAATTTGGTTGCAATAAGTTAAAGCATGCTCGAGTTATCGTGCTAACGCACAGACACAGACATAATTCCAAAAAAAAAAAATTTTGGCCTCGGGGAGGTCCAAAACGCGTAAATCCGTCAAAATTTCGAGGTCGAATTTCTTGACGATTACCAGACTTCCTCTATACTACGTATACGAGAAAGTAGAAAATACGCGATCGGACGGACGTCAGGTTTGAGAAGACTTACATTGATGAGGGTATCGCTGCCTCCGAGCAGCACCACTCCCAGTGGCTCGTTGTTGGAGCTGATCTCTATGACCGTGTCCTGGTTGGGCACTATGGGTGCGGTCGCGGGGTCTGGCGGAGGCTCCGCTGGAATAACATACAGAACAATTATTATTTGTTTTCTTTCAATCATAATCATAATCATAATCATAATATCTTTATTGCGATACACAGGTTACATAGTTGTTACATTGGTAATTTAGTGTCCATACTGTGATCTGCTATTAAAGCATGCAATGCATTAACATAATATGTTAAATTCATTATTTATTTTAAACATTCCATTCTAATTAATATAATAATTCCAAATATAATTACAATTACATTATTATTAAATTAAACAAAACATTTTAAAATCCCAATCACCCAACAAAGATAAAAGTCAAAAAGACAATTTGGATGTCACAACACAACTGAATAACAATGAAACGTATAAATGTCAAGTAATTAGCAGATTAATCCTTATTGCAATAGAATTCATTTATAGTATAAAAAGCTTTACTTATTAAATAGTCCCTAATTCCTTTTTTAAATGTCACAATATCGTCATTTTTTCTTAAAAATAATGGTAATTTATTATATATTTTCGTAGCACTTCTGAAAAAACTTTTTTGAAAAAGCGCTGTTCTAGAACATTCCGTTACAAGTTGATCTTGACGTCTCTCACTAGTCACTCGTGAAAACAGATTTGGATTGCGACGGATATATAAGCACACTTCGTATATGTATAATGAAGTCAACGTAAGAATTTTAAGCTCTTTAAATCGTTCTCTGCAACTATCAGTCCGTTTAATATTACATATTGATCGCACACAACGTTTCTGAGCTCTAAAGACCATAATTATATTAAAAGCATTTCCCCAAAATATTATACCATAGCGCAGAGTTGCAGCTACGTGGCCATGATATGCTGTAAGAACTGCATGTTGACTTGCTCTCCCTCTCAGCTTATAGAGTGCATAAGAAAATCTAGTAACTCTACCGCAGACAGATTCAAGATGTGTTTTCCAACTCATATCTCTGTCTATGTGAAGTCCAAGGAATTTTGTAGTTAATATTTCACCTATCTCTATATTATTACATTTAACATTAATTTAACATCAAGCACTGAGGATGAGGAGACTGAACAAAAGATAGATAGATTATGGTAAAGATGATATGGAAAGGAAGGATAACGGTGATATAACGGCTGATAAGTGGAAAAAAAAATCATAAAAAAACTTAGTACGGTCAGCATCAGCAAGCAGATTAACAGTTTATAGTTTCTGATGATGGAATAATTTTATTTTTGCGTTTACAAACGCGTAAATATTAATACTAGAAAGGTGCACTGAAAACAAAAAAAATTGGCTTGTCTCAGACGGGACTCGAACCCGCATCTTCCGCAATCCGGGCGGCTGCGTTGACCAATTACGCCACCGAGACACTGCTTTTCGCTGTCGAAATTTGTCAGTGCTTGGTTTTGTGTGCGCTGTCAAAATTTGTCACTACATTCATGTAAGTTTGGTGGCTACTATTCAATTAAAAATGATGGTAGGCTCACAAATAAACCAAAATAGCTATAATATGAACTATAGTACAGTATAAGGTGATCAATACCCCTTTGCTGATCCATTAGTCTCCTTCTACGTCACCCATTGGAGGATAAGGGGGTGGATGCTATTCTACTCTGCCGGCGTCACATGGCATTGATAAAATATAAAAGGTCTAAATTCAAGACGTTGTTAGAGGATTGGATAACTGTAAATAGCTCACATTTTCGTAGTGTCGTTGAAACTCATTTCTGTGGTGAGTTCAAAATTAAAACCATAGTTAAATGCAACAATACCTTACTCACCATATGATTTACAATAAATATATTGACTATTGACTAGTGACGTCTTTCTAAATACAACCATTATAAAGATTTGATTAAAGATATTAGATAGTAGACGAATGATAGATCGAAGAAAATCTCATGACAAGCTTTTACGATGGGTTTGGTTCAATTTTAAGTTAATTTTCTGCTTTTCCACTCTTTTCCAATGCTATTCCACTCTACCGGCATCACATGAGCATAGTACATAAAGGAACATAATAAAATATTTCTTTATTGTACAACATCAACCAGTTTAAACATATAAAAAAAGACTCTTAAAACTAATTGCACAAAGGGCGACCTTAAAAGCGATCTTTTCCAGGTAACCTTAGGATGGACAGGAATATAAGGTACTCAGATTTAGGGAAGATGGCGATGTTTACTTATACATAACAATAAGCTACAGACTTACATAATACGAGTACATAATGTAGAATACTACATTTTCCGACTTATTTCAAATTACCTTTGACGGGCGAAGGGACGGGGCGTGGCGTGTGCGGACGCGACGCGGCGAGCGTTGGATCTGGCGTCTGGTTCCTGCTGGCGGGCCGGGACGTGGCACTGCCGCCTGCGCAAGACGAATACTTATTAAAAAAAAATTAAAGGAGATGTTCTATGTAGGTATTTGAAAACCCCCTACGATAAATTAAAAATGGTTTGTTCAAAAAACAAACAGTTTTAACAATATTTGAGGTTGATTTCTCCTTTTGAACACTTGTGCCATAACAGTTTTGATAAAGCTTGTTTTATAACTATTTGAAACGTATTTTTTTTTAATGGTTTTAAATAGGAATGTAATTTGTGCGTCTGTGTGTGTTGTTGTAAGGATCTTGAATATACCGTTTTTTTTTACTTCAAATCACCGCATTTTTGTGAATTTTTAAAAAGTGTGTAACTTTATTAAGAAATCTAACATTAAAATCGAATATTCTCTGATTAAATAATGGTAACAAAGAATTAACATCGCTATTGTTAGTCAGAAACGAGATCAAAAACTAACTTTTCGAGTTTTCATAAGATTTTTTATGAAAAAAATTGCAAAGTATTCGTAGGCCGAACCAACCCAATTTCTAGTTAAAGCCTAGTTATAAAAAAATATTTTGACAAGGCAACAGATCAGCTGTCATTACTGACACGTGTTACTTTTTTAATTGAATTTTTCGTCTTTGGTTATCGATTTTTCAAGCCAGAATACAATGCTATGTTTTTCTAAATGCGGGGATTTAAAATTATAGTTTTTGTCCTATGATATTCTAAAAAATATTCTCTTTCATCTATAACTTGGCTCTTGGGGGGTGGCCGATGACCAGCCGCCATACTTTGGAATATCTCCGTTGGTCTACTCGGTCTACGCCTTAACAAATGTTCGTCTTTCAAACATTTACCGCTACCGGGATTCGAAACCGGACCGTTTGATGTGTAGGCAGCGATATTGACGACACTTTCCGAATAGAAGGGATGAAAAATTCTTTCAGCAATACTTAGAAATAGCACTTCGCGCGATTTTGTTCGCGTAGAAATTTCTTAAACAAATAAAGCTTACAGCCTTCCTCGATAAATGGACTATCCAACAAAAATATTTTTTCAATTTCAATCAGATTAGCGCGTTCAACCAAACAAACAAACTCTTCAGCTTATAACATTAGTATGGATGGGCTTTCACGGTGGACAAAGGTCTTTTATATACACAGATTGGCGGTCGAATACACGTATTCCTATTCCTTCAATATCTCGTATATCACCTGGTGTGGTAGCATCTTCGGCCTTGTCCTTCATGTTTGGACTGCATACCGTCAGCACCACCACACCCTCCGTCTGCTTCAGCTTCGCTGCTGCCTGGAACATTTAGAACACACATCATTTAGGTACGATATACTTACACAGGGTTCTTTGTAAAGCATCAGCAATCTTCAAGTCATTTGACGAGCTCTTCCATTCAAGCAACTTTTATAGATATTTTTCTTGAGCTCGAGTTGAGGCGATGCTGTTCCGTTTCCGAAATGATAAATGTGCTACCTTTATGCTGCTATCACCGTGTACCTACTTCACATTAGGTAGGTAAAGTAAACTCAATCCAAGGCCTTCAATAAGAATAAAACTGATAGAAACTTACGCCATCATAACTGCAGCTCAGCAACGAGTCTCTGTTCACAGCCAAGATCATGTCTCCGATTTGAAGACCAGCCTGAAATAATTTTGAGATAATTTAAATTTATTTATTCTATGTATACCAACATTAAAACCAATTAAAACACACCTTATAATAAAATATAATATGTGTCTTAAATAAAATAATGAAAATAAAAATAATTATTTGTAATGTGTTCGGTATTTCGTCGGTTGACACCACGGGCTATTGACACCGCGGTATCAATTTCAGGACTTATTTTGAATTGGCCAATAGGAAGCTTTGGTGCGAACGGTGAATAACTATTCTGGACTTCGTTGATTGACACCGCGCAGTGAAGATTTTTTTGCTCCAGGTAGGTACTAGGATCGCACGCCAATAGAAATATGACCAGTTAAATTGAAGTCTTATGTTTTTCGGTGTCAATCGACGAACTCCGAAAAAGTTATTCGCCGTTTGACACCAATTAACAAACAAAAAAGTGTTAAATTTGAGCAATTGACATCGTGATGTCAATATCTCGTATATAACAGCTATGATTCCTATAATACATTGTTCCTACCAAGACTCAAATCTCAGGAGCAGCGTTGCTGACCACACCAAGAGATCGTTTAAGACCAAGAGACGATCCTTACCTGCTCAGCTGCGCTGCCTTCCTGCAGATCTGACACAAAGATACCTCGCCCGGCCTCTGTGTGCCGGCCCTCGATGATCATGATGCCAAGACCAGTTGGACCCTGGAAAATACGGAGTTGCTGAATATAACACTATTCTGTGTAATGACTGCTGTGGTAAGATAGCACTGGTTCTCAAGGAGGCTTGGTGTCAAGTAGGTGGCAGGTCGTAAAAATCTTATGCCCAACCCTTTTGCAGGATTGTCGATATTGCCGACAGCCAGAACCACCAGCTTAACTTGCTTTCCGAAGAACAGAGGCAAATCGAGTTGAAATTTTTTCGGTCACCCATCCAGTTACCTACAAACCGCGCACTTGGTTTGGCTTTCGTGCTGGTTACGAAGAACGCACGACCGGAAATGGACCAAATCAGATTTGCAAAAATGCAATGATTGATTACAAATTGTAGGGATTGGGCTCCATGCAAAGTTACATTACTCAACTACATGAGTGATTCCTAAACCACCTACACAAGCTACTTTGAAGGGAGACTCAGATAAAGGTGATACAAGTGAGTACAGGGGCAAAGAATTATAGCGCAAAAATTTTATTCAGTTTTTCCATATTTGTGAAAAGATTATACTATCGAAGTTATATTTAGCAACCATGTGTCCAAATTACATAACCATTTGGCTAAAGAATAATGTTGCCTAATGCGTAATAATCGCAAATCTAATAATATTTCTTAATAAACATTTGTAAAAATCATAAAACTATGTACGTTTGAAAAAATGGTCCAAATTGCTCATAATAATATTTATTTGTCAAATCGAGAATGTCTGAAAAGGCTAGGTCAAAAGTAGATGAAGCAAAAGAAATAGGTATTAAGGATCGAAGCCAGCGGAAATATGTGATCTCTGCCTATTCATTAATATAAATTCACAATCTCACCTTCTTGATTGTAATATCTCGAACACCTTTGTACCCGGCGAACCGGTCCTCCGACTGAAACAATGACAAAAGAATCATTATATAAATGTCGTTTTAATTACTCTGAGATTACACGCGAAGAACACTTAATTGTCTCACTTATAGAGCTGTCAGTTACAATGTTGAAACATACAAGAGTTATTAGCCACTTAAGCTTCGTTTGTGACTTCGTCTGTGTGGAATGAAGAACACCCTTACTCATAAAAAAATATTTAAAACTGAAAATCTTCACTATTTAATATTACGATCTATACAAATTCTGACAGGCAGCCAACAAGCATAACTAGTCAGGGCAATCATGAAACGAGAGGGGGCGCTGGCGTCACCGAACTGCCATACACTTGGTTTGCTGATCTTAATTTATGTATGTGCCTACTGCACGCTATCTAGACAATAGCCGCATTTTCCTCAACTTCAAAGGCGTCGAACTACTGTATGTTTTTACGCTGCACTTATGTTGTAAAGTAAAAATATTTGTTTGAAAACTACCCGCACAAAAAATTCACGAACCTGCACAAAAAATGAGACTATTATTATTTACAATAAGTATTCCTTTCTTCTTTCCTAGGGGTCTTGGTTGGCTAATTACTGAGAATTGTTCTGATTTTGTTGCAAAGTGAAATCAATTATTACTGAAGTGGCTTGGCATAAGACAACCTACTGTAGTCTTCCCGTAACCACGAACGGCGAAGTGTTAAGAAATGTTGCGCTAACTTAACTAAATATGGATCTTAAACTTACAACTTCTCGCAATCAGGCAACTAGCTGTTTACATAATATAACTTAAAGAAACTGCACAGACATAGCAACTCTAGATGTGGATTATCGACATCAGTTTTCAGTTGCTGCCCTCGAGGACAGAATCAGTTTTAAATTGACGCAAAACTAGCAACTGTCAAATTTGTACTAGTGGTGTCAAGTGATATATGACAGTCACACGGATTGTGGCTTGAGTTTGAAAAGTTTATTTAGAATCGCGGCAACAGTTAACTGGGCCTTTTTGTGGCTGCAACTGATAACCTTTAACAAAAAATATTAAATGGTTGATAGTTACTTCAACTAAGTGGATAGTTTCGACAACTAAAGTTAAATACTTACACAGAAACGTCATAAGGCAAGATTAAGTACACACAAACGCCATAAGCATCTTACAATGATGGCGCGGTATATTTCATAGATTAATAACTACATTAGAACCGGCAATGTTGTTGATACAAATTATAATGTCTGTGACAATCACATAGAAGCAAGAAAAGTAGGCCTTAATTAAAATGAAATAAGTTAAGCCAAGTTAAATAATGTAGGTCTGCGCTGTTATTTGCTATTATGTTACTTTTATGAATATTATTTTACTATAAATTTTGGCTCTTCTAAAATACATACGCGAGTTAAATTCGTAACAATATTACAGGTAAAACTAGAGGCCTAAAGATATAACAATACGCAATAGAGAAAGAACTAAAACAGTTAAATAAATAATCGTTTATTTAAGGCGACAAAATGACAAATTTTTCACAACCATAAATTCCGTCTAATGTTGTCATGTTGTTACAATTGGTTCTGTTTGCGCTCGCGCTTGCCGGCGCGTGTGTGTGCTCAGCTGCGCACAAGGCACATGGGCTCGATGTTGCCAAGCATATAGACTTAATACACGTCTGGTTTCCAAATAAAAGTAGACAGACACACTACTGTCTCGCTTTGCAGATGATAACCATCGCAGTCATGCGAAAAGCTACGACATTAATACGAAATGATAATTACAATTTGATCCAATCTTTAGGTAATGCTAGGGAAAATCAAGAGCAAACGAGCACCTGGAAGAAGAAAATCTACAGGACCTGGTTCTCTCTTGGTAAGAGACCCCTTAATCGTCGACTTCTCGTAGGAGATGGGCCCCAAGAAGAAGATTGTAGTCAAAGCTGAGACCTTGAAAGACCTGGGCATAATGCTGGATGAACTCCATAGAGTTTCCAAAGAACTGGGTGTTAAAGTGAGCATGGATGAGACGAAAATCACGTCGTACCCATTCCTGTGAAGCTTGAAATCTCTACACTGGAAGTTGACGACGAATATTTATCTGGAGCAAACAGTTCAAACTTCCAGAAAGAGGTCAATCGATGGATCCAACTCGGCTGGACAGTGTGCGGAAGCTACGCGGCATATTCTTGGCCCATCTATCGTTGTGTCTCAAGATGCCAGTGATGTCCAACATACATACATACGTGAAAACTTGTAATTGGCTCTAATTTATTCATTTACTGTTACCTATACTTTGTATTAGCTGTAAGTTTTCCTCAAAAGTGTAAAAAAAAAAAAAAAAAACGGAACCGAAAAGTGGTCGCTTACAATGGGCCTCATATGAAGACTCAAGTTCATTCAAAGATCAAAAGAGTATGAGTTTCTCTGCCCGATCATATCAGGAATGACACGGAGAAAGTATTACCGACATAGGTAGTCCAAAGAATTGCGAACCTTAAGTAGCAGTGGGCAACGTGCTGTTTTATGTGTCTGCTGCCATCAGTTGCGCACTGATGGCCGCCGCACCGGCCATCAGTTGCACACTTATGGCCGTTGAGGTGGAAACCTTTCCACCTTGAGTGCTGACCGAGTACCACGTACGTAGCGGGAGCGTTGGTAGACCGTCCAAGGAGGACCGACAATCTAGTAAAGGTCGCTGGAAGAACCATTATTGGTAGGAAGCACAAGATGGACCGACGAAATGGTAAAGGTCGCGGGATGCGGGTAGCAAAGCAGCGATCGGGTTGGAGATCCTTAGGGGCAGCCTATGTCCATCAGTGGGCGTACCACTAAGACACGATGATGAGTATTTCACAACCGAGTTTAGACGTAGTTATTATATCATCAGGACAAAATATAATACTTAAATACAGGCACACGTTAACAGGAAAATGACTGATGTGGCATTATTATGATTTTTCGAGTAGAATTAATTGTATCGTAAAATGTAATTAGTGGACGAGTACTAAACCTGTTTTAAAGTTTTAGATTAGTTCTATTAATACATTACATATTACATACAATCGCGCTTATGATCCCAAAAGGGATTGCGCAGAACCTAATTGGTTACTTATAAGCAGTGGTCGGATAACCGGATGCATATTTACCTAAAGTTGAGATGTTCGCAGTTATGGAATGGACTTTTGTATCGGAAAAATCTCGGGATTCCGGAATCGACAAAATTTTGTGTTTTGATTGTAGAATCAAATCGGGTCGCGTGTAAATATACTTACGTTCAGGTATTGGCTAATATGGAATGTACTTTTGTATCGGAAAAATCCCGGTATTCCGGAATCTACAAAATTTTGTGATTTGATCATAGAATCAAATCGGGTTGGGTGTATATTTACTTACGTTCAGGTGTTGGCTAATATGAAATGTTTTATTGTAAATACCAACTACTGTAAAACAAGAAATAAATAGGTTTATTATTATTATTATAAATATGCATACGATTAGTTCGACATTCCCAATTTTTTTGGTATTCCGGAATTTGTAATTAAAAAATATGTTTTAAAAAGATTTTTCCATAATTTCTCAGCCAAAAATTCACTTTAGGTAAATATGCATCCGATTATCCGACCACTGCTTATAAGCCACATCTGGCATTAGGATGGGTCATACAGTATCACAAAATATATGACACATTGCCAACCTGTCGCCTACATAAAAGGTGCATCAAACCCAAAACCAACTAAACCATCAGTGAAGAAACAAAAGATAGATGTTACTGCTTCTTCAAAGTAGCAACATTCCCACAATAACTTGACGCCGTCTTGGTGGCGTCGTCAGTATTGCTGCATACAAGCGGTCCGGGTTCGAGTCCTGGTAGCGGCAAATGTTTGTGTGACGAACACGAATATTTGTTGACGAGTCATGGTTGTTTATATATTTATTTATGTTTATTTATAAAAATATCTAAAAACTATTATGTATATAAAAAAAATCTGTTAACTAGTATCCATAATACAAGTTCTTAATGACACTAAATTTGGTGTAAAAAAATATATAACTTATGTGGAATGGCGTAGGCCTATCAGTAACTAGACTGCCTTCTTTTCTTACGATAAGTAATGTTATCATAAGTCACCGTTGTACTCAAAGTACAACAGTCTACTCCTATGTTTCTCGCTTCTAATATTTTTCAAAGAAAAAGGGAACACTTGAAGTATATTATAGCCCAGTTAATGACCAAATAACATCTTTACAATACTATTGTTGTCAAGTTTGGACAGAACTACGCCAATATAGTCGTTACATTTAAGTTTAGTATAGTTTAACTAGCTTTTGTTTCCGGCTTTGTCCGCATGTATGTCGTTTTTTCTATATAAACCAGTGAATCCATGTCACAGAAGCATATTACAAGGACAAAATGCATCTTATGTCTCAATCCAAACGTCATATAAATACGTTGAACCGGGGGTATCCTCAATTTATTAATGGACTAACATCTTTCACATACAGGGCCGGATTTAAGGGAGGGCAAGCGGGGCTACAGCCCAGGGCCTCCACAAAAGAGGGGCCCCCACAATGTTTTCTGAGAAATGGATTTTTCAGAAACATAGCCCTTTCCTTTATGAACTTATACCTATAGACTGTTGTAATAGTATGTAATGTTTGATTTAGAATTAAAACGTTAGACAAAAACAACAAGTTGAAAGTAATTTAAATATGTTTTGAGGTATCTATGACGCCAAGGCCGTTGTATTTGTCTTAGTGACCAATATTTTAAACTATTTTAAAGAAAATACATTGTTGTTAGGTAAAAAGTAGCTTTAGCAATATTAAACATACAATAATGTTACCTCTTGTTGACACAAGCGGCCGTCTGATGCCGGCATATTAGAATAGCATCATTCCATATCCTCCAATGGGTGCCGTAGAAGGCGACTAATGGATCAGCAACGAGGTATTGATCACCATACGCCTTGACGCCGTCATGGTGGAGTGGTCAGTATAGCTGCCTACATATCAAACGTTCCGGGTTCGAGTCCTGGTATTTGTGTGTCGTCGTGGGTTTGTGTGACGAACGTGAATATTTGTTGACGAGTCATGGTTGTTTATATATTTATTTATAAAAATATCTAAAAATTATTATGTATATAGTCCGTTATCTAGTATCCATAACACAAGTTCTTAATGATACTTAATTTGAGCTAGATAATTGGTGTGAGCGTAGAAATATATTACATTATACTCCGTCCACCAATCCGCATTGGGCAAGCGTGGTGAACTACTGCCTAAACCTCCTTCGATGACAAAGAGGCCTTGTATCCCAGCAGTGGGTCGACTTGTAAAGGCTGTATTGATGATTGTTACTTAAGATTTGCACGAGCATAATGTAGTGCTCTAATTAAACCACAGAGCCGATTTTGATGAAATTTGGTATGAAGATAGTTTAAGCCCTTGGAATGCAATAAAATACTTTGGTGCGATAACTGACCTTAACGCGAGCGAAGCTGCGGGCGATCGCTACCATTAAATAACACTACTTTTACGGATTTAACTCGCGTGTATTTGGATTTAACATTTTGTTATTTTTACCCGACGTTTCGTAACTCTGTGCACCGTTCTTGGTCAAAGGAAGACTAAAGATGTAGGTAGGTTGTCTTATTCGATGAAAATATATAAAAAAAGTTGTCTTATTCATGGAAACGTGTTACGAAACGTTAGACAAAAATAGCAAAATATGAAACCTTAGCACACGTACTTACAGTAGTTTTATTAAATAAATCATACAGTTTATTCTAAGTCATTCTGTTAGCGAATATATAGCGTAACAGGACTGTTCACACCAAATGATTGATGGCGCGACGGATCATGTCGATATCAATAATAACATACCAAGATGGATGGACTCCGGCTTACTCAACCAACATAACGTAATAGCATACGCCAATTAGAAAATAGAGAGAAAGGGACGGAGATAGGAACGAGTTACAAACCGTTCGCAAGAAAGAAAAAACACAAATTTTAATAACTGGTAGCATCAAGTTATAGTCTTTGCAATTTCTTAAAAATTAACATGATATATTTGAAAAATCGGGAGTTGTCTCCCCTTGACATTTTCGTATACCGGAAACGACTCAAAAGTTGAAAGAAACCTTATTATTTTGATGACATATGCATTTTTTGTAAAAATAGTTTAGTTTACATTTCTATTTATGAATGCTGTGTATACTTGTAAAGGCTTACATATATGTCCTTTAACAATAAGTGTTATTTAAAATGTTTTGTATGTCTAGCTGTATACCTATAAATAAATAAATAAATAAATGTTAAATTTTCGGTCACCCATCCGAGTACTGACCGCACACTTGGTTGCTTAACTTTCGTGATCGTCGACTCAAAAGTTAATAGAAACCTTATATTCTGATGTCATACATGCATGTTAAATTTGGTTGCAACAAAACGTGTAAATCCGTCAAAATCACGAAGTCGATTTTTTGACGATTACAAGACGTATACGACGTATACGAGAAAGCAAAAATGGAAAAATTAAAAAAGTTCACTTTTATGTTACTTTTTTCAAAATTATAAAACGAACCTAAATCTTGGTACAACATGCCTTATAATATTTATATGTAATATTAAAATACCAAATAAAATGTACGGCAATCTTTATGTTTTTAGTGTAAAACTTTAATAAGGCATTAAGTTCGAAATAGAAGATTTTGGAGGTTATAATAGATTTTGTATTTGAATTCATTCGATTCGTATCTAATTAAATAACAGTACGTAGATATAGGACACTTGCGCCACTTTAAAATACAATTATATTCGTGTATAACCTGTATAAACTAATTGATAAACTGTTTGATTTGATTTGTCTATATTTTTTACGTCATACGTCATCAAGTTAAAGCCATATGTGATGTGGCTTTAACTTTATGTGCATAAAGTTAAAGCCACATCACATACAAAAATAGTGACATGATGCCAGCTTATCGCCTACATAAAAGGGGAATCCAGCCCAAAAAGTAACTAATTTTCAGTGATACAATAAACAAAAGCCATTCCATTTCTATTTCTACAATCACAATCGCTTCGGCGTTCTCTATCGAAAAAAGATAGACAAGTTTCTATTAAAATAATCTACAAACAAAGTTTCGTGCATATCACTGATTTTTTTAGTATCTTACGATTTTTTTTTGTTTTAAAAAGGTCAGACAAATGACTGCATTCCGCCTGATGGTGAGCAGAAGTGGAGTCCAAATACGAAGATAGCTAGCGTGAGAGATAAACCTCCGCGCTAGTCATCCTCGCCTTGCCGACCTGCAAGGTGCTTCTTCACGCCTCTTTTGAATGACCCAGGATTGTAGGAAGGAGGGAACACGTGTGCTGGCAGTGAATTCCATTTCTTGATTGTGCGACAAAGAAACGAGTTGCCAAATTTATTAATTCGCGTTGGAATGGTATAGCCACAATAACGCTCATCCTTCGTCTAATCCTTTCATCATTTTCCGCTGTCCATAAAAGCCTTAGCGAATGCATTTTACTTTGTTATTTCAACAAAAACACTCTAAATACGAACAACAAACTAAATCGACTATGCTTCTCTGTTGGCGCTCGTTTAGTTGACGACTAGTAGATTAGAACCGTTTCTATTTACTATGTCAAAAACTGCATCTTCTCTACCAATTAATATAAAAACAATCTAATAAGCCACATTTTGTATTAATAAACAATAGAATCCCTTAGACAGCATTTTGGCTACGTCTTTTCTATTGGCTAAATAGAGTCATGTGACATCCAGCGCAAGTATCAGTTGCTTACATTTTGTAATTTTTCTATTATAGAAACTGCCAATAGATAGTGACTTCGTATAGCTCCAAATAAAACAAATATCACTTGAAATAAAGGTTTTATTTATAATTATAATAATTATTGAATTAAATCGAGGAAAAAAGTGACTTTTCCCACTTTTACCTTCAATTTACTAATTTAATTCACAATAAAACTTAATTATACATCATCTTTAAGCTTATTTAATACCGATTCCAATAATATAAAATTTGTATATAACCTCGATACAAATTTCTTTAGATATCGTAATTTTAAGCAGGACCGGAAGTAAACCGGAAGTACTCCTGTAATAGCGGGACAGATACGCCATCTATACTAATAATAAAGCTGAAGAGTTTGTTTGTTTGTTTGTTTGTTTGATTGTTTGTTTGTTTGTTTGTTTGTTTGTTTGGTTGAACCCTAAGATCTCAGCAACTACTGGCTCAAATTGAAAAATTCTTTTTTCGTTGGATAATCCATTTATCTAGGAAGGCTATAGGCTATATAACATCACGGTACGTCCAATAGGAGCTGAGCATTAATGAAGAATGTTGCAAAAACGGGAGAAAAATATTTCATTTCAAAGCTTTCCCTGCGTGCGCTGCGTAAACGGTTAAAGTTACGGAAAAATTATGTATGACAGAATTATTCTCCATTAAATTTTCTAAAAAAAAGTCCGCGATAGCATATGTTTATCTTTTATGGTTGGCTCACTATAACCTTTCTTTTTGGTAATCAAATTTTTTTTTAATCAAAAGTTTATCTGCGATGGTGTTTTTGTATGCATGATATTATTCCTTATCAAAATAAATACATTATTTATCAAAAGCATTTAATTTTGAACAAAATTGATAGTGACCTCATTTGATTTCAATGAATATCTTAAGATATATCATAGTTTGAAATAAACGGAAAATAATAAATTTTGATTTGCAGAGCTTTTGTTGCGTGCGCTGGGTAAACCGTTGAAGTTACGCAAAAATCATGTATCACGGAATTATTTTCCTTTAAAAGTTCTAAAAAAAAGTTCTAGACAGCATTTATCTATCTCTTAAGGTTGACTCGCTATAACCTATTTTAGTTAATAAAATTTGTTCTAAAATAATGCATTAGATGCGAAGGTATTTTTGTAAAAATCATATTATTCCTTATCAGAATTTATACTTTATTCATCACAAGTTTTTAATTTTGTACAAAATTGTTCTTTACATCATTAGATTTCAATGAATATCTTCAGAGATATTACAGTTTTAACATAACTCCGCAGCTAAATAATGATCAAGTACTACGCACGCATCTATACTGAGTTGATTTTTGTTTAGATGAACGCGCTTATCTCAGGAACTACTGATCCCGTCAGATTCGGACGCATTAGAGACTAATAGGTTCATAGACTCCTCCGAGGGAGATGCTCACCGGTCAGGAATCCTCTTTGGAGTGATTCGACCTTAAAGCTTGAGGACCCATCGAGGTCCTCTCCTTTACTAAAAGCCCTGGTGACTTCAAGAAGGTCATCAGAGATAGCCTGCAAAAAAAAACCACCTAGAAGGAGTCGAACGCGCGTACGAAGGGTTCCGTGCCATAGATTTTATCAAAAATGTCCAAAAATTATTTGAAATTTAAATTAAATATTTTGTTAATATTTCAAGTTTCTACCTGTTATTATCGTTAATAAGACCGAGAAATAAAACACGTTTGTTGTTGTATTTTAAAAGTGAATAATATAACTAAATATTCTGTGAATACTTCAAGCGTCTATCTGTTGCCGTTATCAAAATCGACCAAAAAAAGTCACGCTTATTTTATGGGAGCCCCTTCAATATTTATTTTATTCTATTTATTAGTATTTATTTTATTCTACATTTTGAGTCTTAGTAATAGGATCCCTTAGTAATAGGTTTTACCCTTTGGGTACATAATCCTACAAAGGGAAACTACTGATCTGAAAAATTCTATGATTGTCTATTTATCGAGGAACACTATAGGACAGAGCTTCCCAAACTTATTTTCATAGTGACGTCCTTAGGAATTTTCTAATTTTTACGAGCCCTCCCCCCGTTATAGTAACAGCCAAGTTAAGTACATACCTAAAAAACAAAAACATAGCTTTTTTTGAATTATTTAGGCGTTAACGAATGCGCAAATATTTTAAAATTAGAAAGACTGAAAAAAAATTACCATAAAAACATAAATTAGCACCGACAAATTTCGACGGCGAAAGCAATGTCCCGGTAGCGTAAAGATGCTTATTCGATGTTTTCGCTCGCGCTGGACGGTCGATTTTTTTCAGTGTATTTTCTTATTTTAAAAACAGAGCATCTCAAAACCGAGTTCAAGTTTAGAAATCGCGACTTACATTTCTTTGTCTACATTTATTTTCGTTCGACTAGCTCGCTAAGCTAGCTAGACAGCCATTCTATGTGGATCGTCTCACGACGCCCGCCCCCGGGATAGAACCGCGACACCCCAGGGCGTCGCGACGCACAGTTTAGGAAACCGTGATATAGGCTTATATACGTCCATAACATCACTCTACGACTAATAGGAGTTGAGCATCAATGAAAAATGTTGCAAAAACGGGAAATCCACGCGGACGAAGTCGCGCGGGCACAGCTAGTATTTGATAAAAGGGGTTGGACAGTTGAACAGAATAGAAAAGAAAGTTGCACTCTAAGGGCCTGTATCACAGATTTCAAGTAAATTCTCATTAGTTTCTTTGACAGAAAGTTCATACAAAAAGATATCTGCTAATCAGAAACTGTAAATTAGGCCCTAAATCATCTCAACAGTGCGTGTAAAGAAGAAGGAGACAGTCCGAGTAAAAACAAACCATACGCGAACATAACATACTTTCCAATAAAAAAATTGTTAAAGCATGTGCGGCTTCCCATAGTTCCCTGTAATTTGTACTGTCTGTCGGTTCTCGAACTTTTAATAGATAAATAAACGGAACTTTTATAATTATAGAAGTGAACTGGGAACCAGTCAGCTGGTTCGGTAGAGACATTGGTGTGTTTAAACAAAGAAGCGGCAAGTACCAAGGAGCTTTTTAAGAAGGAGGCAAGATGCACCGGTCCTGCTCGCGCCTCTGGGATAGCTCTACCAAGTATTTTCTCGATGCTCTGGATAGTTTAATTGCAGCGTCACGCTACCCGCATCATAGATGACGAAGAACTGACCAACCATCTTGAGGTTCTCCAATGCGTCGCGAAATTGCGTCAATAAGCGCGTTCTACTGTCTGTACCACGGCGAGTGTCTGAGGAGCTGTTCCACCTAATTCCACTTCCATTCCTCTACGAACCACGCGTGCTGATTTATCGTTATCGTCAAACTTTTTTTTAATCTCATTTATTTAGGGGCTTTTACCGCGCAGGGTATTCCAGCCCCATCATAGCCTGATTTTGATACATGCATTCTGAGAAAGCTTTTGCTGCAAAAAATATTGATTAACCCCTTCCTAGTGACGCACTTCCTTTGACGATTTAAAAGTACTTAGCAAAGTCCATTTAAATAAAGAGCTTTTTCATTTCACTTCATTTCAGTGTCTCTTAGCGGTGCGGCAAGTAGGGATAGGGATAACATGACCTACATCCCATCTATATACATCATATCTATCTCTGTTTTTTTTGCAGAAATGACCCTCTGCCTTGATGAAACTTAATACATTCCTTGAGCATTTACATCATCAATTTTGGCGCAAACTTCACAATTAGGAGATTCTACTTTTCTCATCAAAATCCGAATTTTCGATTTGGAAAGTTGCCCTCTACCTACGTAATCTAAGAGCCGGTGACAATAACTTGTCTACCAATATCACTATTGAAAAACCAAAGGATTTTTGGAGGATTTGTACCATATCCCTTTTTCTAGACTCCTCTCATCAAAATACTCTTTAAATTTTTCATAACATATAGGTACTTCTGAAGTAATATATTTTTTTTGTGTAAAATAGCACTATGCTTAATTTCCTTTATTGCCGCTAATTTTTCTAATCTGCGAGCTTATGATCAAACATTGGCCACCATTCCAATGTGAACAGAGAAATTTGGCAACATTTCCTTATATAGATGGAATTCTCCTTCTTACAATCCTGGTTTATTTAACTTTGCCATTTGGACTCCACTTCTGTTTGTCATCAGGTGGGATGGAGTCACTTGCTATAGCTTTAATTTTTTATTAAATAAATTTCTTATCTTAATCTTAGTTTACTAACTTGTCAAGTTAATTAGTTACTCTGAGACACTTAAAACCATATTCGTTTAGGTATAAAAAATGTGTAAAAAAAAATAACTACAGCAACAGCAACGTTCATCAAGAGAGTGTTATTAATATTATCGTAAATCAAGATAAGTTAAATTAATTTTATTACATGTTTTATGTTGCAATTTTGATATCGAACAAATTTGTTATTCAAAAAAAACCAATAGCTATTTAAATAAATTTAGATTATATTTAATTATTTTCAACTTCAGCGTAACTAAAGTGAGTTTCGCTGAAGTTGGAAATAACTCACTGTTCTAACTCATTGACTCACCTTTTTCTTCTTGAATGAGAGTGCGCGCCGCCATATCGTCCGCAGTAATTTATATTGGTCCGCATGCGCTCTGCGCGTGCTCACTTCGCTCATTACAGTCATCGCGTGTCACTCATTGTAGTCACTCACTCACTAATTATCACTCACTGTCTTATCACTTTTTATTCACATGCTTACGTTCCACATTTTACGGTAAAGGTATTACAGGCTATATTTGTGATAGAAATAATTATTTCAATGTTTGTAATAATTATTAGTGAGTGCGTGTGTTATTTATGGAAATGAGTAATTTAGTTAAAAATATGAATATTAGATGAAGTAATAAATACATACAATAATAATCTTTAAAACTGTAGTAGTGAAGTGATCAGTAACGATGTTTACTTACACATCAAGCGAACCAGATTCGAATCCCGATAGGGACGAATGTTTGTGTGATGAACACGAACAATTGTTCACGAGTCATGGTTGTTTATAGATTTATTTAGGTTAATTTATAAAGTGATCTATTATGCATTATTCATCCATAGCCACAGCCCATAACATAAGTTCTTAGTGATACCTACATAAATTTGGGGTAGATAATGCAAATGAAATGAAAAAGCTCTTTATATAATGGACTTTGCTTAGTACTTTTAAATCGTCAAAAGTCCTACCACCATTTCAGGACGAAATAATTACTTTATTTAAACAATTATTAATATGCTGTTATATCAGAAAATGTATAAATGCAACGTAACTTGTCTGAATAAAAGACTATTCTATTCTATTCTAGGAACAACGACTACCTGAACATTTTTGGGTTACCCAAAATGGTAACAGTAACTTAAGATAGGGTTCGCACCCCTTCATAGCACTTCGTAACCTTCAAACACAGAATCCGGTATCCCTAAATTACTTTCACTAATCAAATTTCCATGTAACTTAGAACTAGTCGTAGTATGAAGCGTATTGAAGACGTCTCGTACAAGATATTAAACATCGAGACTTTTATAATAGGAATTTATTAAATTACGAAGAAAATCAACCATGTGATGCCGGCAGAGTAGAATAGCATCACCCCATATCCTCCAATGGGTGTCGTAGAAGGAGACTAATGGATCAGCAAATGAGTATTGATCACCTTATACTCCGTCCACCAATCCGCATTGGGCAAGTGTCGTGAACTACTGTCTAAACCTCCTTCGTTGAAAAGAAGAGGCCTTGCGTCCCAGCAGTGGGTCGAATTATAAAGGCTGTGATGATGAAAACCAAGTGCTTCGGAAGGCATGTTAAGCAAGCTGGTGGTCCCGAAATTAACCCTTAATAAATGATGAGCATGACAGAGAGAGATGGAAAGAATGTGGATGCGTATAACTAGAGCGAGAGGAATACTAATAGATAAACTGCGTGAAGATAACAATTAGCAAAAAAAGCAGTGAGGAGAGTTCGTGCGTTCTTCACAAGAATCGCAGAAGTTAAAGCTACTAAGTACGCGGTTGGAATGCGGAAGGGTGACCAAAAATTTTTCAACTCGATGTTGCTGCTGTTGAAAGATAACAGTTATAAAAACGAGTCACGAATAGTGGAGAATGATTATTTAAACTTGAATGATCGACATGCGTAGGAGTAGGTACAATCTTTCCAAAATATGCGCGGATTTTATTTTTGATATAATATTTATTTGACCAGTAATCATCATCACAGCCTTTACAATTCGACCTACTGCTGGGACACAAGACCTCTCCTTTTTAACGAAGTAGGTTTAGGCAGTAGTCCACCACGCGGGCCCAATTTGTCGACGACAATTGGTGGACGAAGTATAAAGTGATCAATACCCCTTTGCTGACCCATTAGTCTCCTTCTACGACACGCATTGGAGGATAAGGGGTGATGCTGTCAATTTGGCCGGCATAACGCGGCCAATTGACCTGTAATGATGTTTTGAAAGCATTACGAAATAGTAAGGTGTAGAGTTTCTATCGCCGTTTCTTCTTCATCTCAGCATAAAAGTTCCTCATAAGTAATTATTTATGTAACATTCCGATACGGTGGTAGGGTTTTTGACAATTTAAAAGTAGGTATATACAGTCCATTTAAATAAATTACTATTTGGTTTTGATTTTAAAATGTATATATAGGTTAGGGAAAAAGTCTTTTCGCATTATAGTATGTATAAACTTGTAATAAAATCTCTTTGGCTATACTATTTGTATCTGGCTGGTTTTGGTATCATTGAAAGTTTAAATTTTAAAGAACCTAATTCCAAATTCAAATAAGGAAAATCATTTGTTTTTCGTACCGCCAAGATGAGTGAATCGAATGAAGAAATTCGATACATTTTAAAATTTTACTACAAAAAAGGTAAAAATGCAACGCAAGCCGCGAAAAAAAATTGCGATGTTTATGGACCTAGTGCAGTGTCTGTGAGAGTAGCACAAATTTGGTTTAAGCGTTTTCAATCCGGAAATTTTGATGTCAAAGATGCACGTCGCTCTGGTCGCCCTATTACAGATAAAATGGATGCCATTTTTGAAAAAGTGGAGCAAGATCGGCATGTCAGTAGTTACGACGTAGCTGAAGAACTGGGAATTGACCACAAAACAGTTTTGGCGCATTTGAAAAAAACAGGGGACACAAAAAAGCTCGACATTTGGGTACCTCACGAGCTCACTGAAAGAAACCTAATGAACCGTGTACTCATTTGTGATTCTTTAGTACTACGTAATGAAACCGAACCATTTTTGAAGAAGCTGATAACTGGTGATGAAAAGTGGATCACGTACGACAAGAACGTACGAAAAAGGTCGTGGTCAAAGGCCGGTCAGGCTTCACAGACTGTGGCGAAACCCGGGTTAACTCGCAACAAGGTGATGCTGTGTGTGTGGTGGGATTGGAAGGGCATTATTCATTATGAGCTGTTACCACTAGGCAGGACCATCGATTCTGAACTCTACTGCGAACAACTGATGAGATTAAAGCAAGAAGTTGAGAGAAAGCGGCCGGAATTAATCAACAGAAGGGGTGTGGTTTTTCATCATGATAACGCTAGACCTCACACATCTTGAGCCACTCAGCAAAAATTAAGAGAGTTTGGCTGGGAGGTGTTAATGCATCCGCCGTATAGTCCTGACCTTGCACCTTCAGATTTCCACCTGTTTCGGTCTCTTCAGAATTCTTTAGGCAGTGTCAGGTTAACATCACGAGAGGACTGCCAAAACCACTTGGCGCGGTATTTTGACCAGAAGTCCCAAAATTTATATAGCAATGGGATCATGTCCCTACCTACAAGATGGCAAAAAGTTATCGAACAAAATGGTACCTACATACTTTAGTTAAATGTAAATAAACTATATTAAAAAATGTTTTGAATTTTCTTAAAAAATGCGAAGAAACTTTCTCCCCTACCTATTATTATGTCCAGTAATGGGCGTCTCTCTGCCTAATAATGATAATGATTTGCTTGCTTAGTACCCATCGCATAAGAGCTTCATACTAAACGGCAGTTACAAAAATCAATAGCCGACGTCACACACTGATATCTACTATTATCAACAAACGGGTGTCCACAGTTAAATCCGTCTTATCTATATCCCCGCTATCTGCCGTCCGCTTGTTTGTCTATAGCTTAGCTGATAAGAGACGTGTAGGAGGAATGTGTATCGTACAAATTATTATTACTATTTAAATGAGTTATACTACGGAAAGAATTTAAGGTTATTTTTTACGGTATTGGTTGTCAGATTAGCTCGACGCTCCAAATTTCAGCGACTTCGATCCTTAAACGAGTACTGTCATCTTTCGACGGCCATAGCTGGGCACCGTTAATCAAATAGTTAACTTCGTCAATCCGTTACTAAAAATATTAACTTCGTTAAACGTTATAACGTTACATTTCGGAAGATTTAACGCAAGGTAACGTTAATGGTTAATCCGTTAACACGTGAGAAAAATTGCATTTTTTATATCGTTGCGTTAGTGATATGCTTGCAAAAACTGTTGTTTTGGGTTCGGGAAGTAATGACGCGCCGCCAATACGTGACTTTTTTATTGGTCTGAAATACATGCCTACATAGTTTACGGCAGCGTCGGCGCAGCTCTGCACTTGTCGTTGTTTGTCGGCCCGCCCGAACCTACTTGTCAGAACGCGTTTTTCGCGACACGGCGCGGTGTCTGCGGTATCTTTTTGTAAATAGGTACTGAATTAACGATTAACAGACTTAGGTTAGTTTAACGGAAGTTAACGATTCCGTTAACATTTTTTAAAGTTTACTTAAAAGTTGATCCGTTAATAGAAATGTTAATTTCGTTAATTAACGGATTAACGAGTTAATGCCCAGCTATGTCGACGGCATCTAGGACCACCACGTGCCTTCCGAAGCATGAAGGACATTTTAGGTCACCCATCAGAGTACCAACAGCGGACTTAGAAGCTTAACTACTGCGAAGCACGATCGCAGCGCTATCGACTACTCCTCATTATGGTTGTATTTAAACAGAACTGAACTTAACATTACAATATCTGAAGTATCATACACTCGTACTTGGTCTAAGATAATTGTTCTGCTTCAATTAATCTGTAGTTCCCACGGTGTGAAGTATAATGCGACACGAGACGCGTGATCCGTGGTCATTGATAATGACTTGTTTAATTTTATTTACCAATGCACAAGGCCTTTCATTAAGGTCGAATTTGGTTTGCCAAAGTCGAATACGTTTTATGTGTTTATTGTAATATAAAGATTTCTTTATTTAGCTACAAATGAAATCAATAGAACATTTGAATAGAGCATTCAAAACTATGGAATAATACCAAATTAGTGGCGCGAAATTGCAGCGATGGCGAAAGTCCATCTTAAGGAGGGTCCTCCGCGTTCAAATAAAATAAATTAAAATTAAAAATCAAATCAGTTTATTTCAGACAGCGAGTGTCCATAAATTCTTAATTACGTATTTGAAATATAATTTATTAAACTAAATTAAATTGACAAGGGTTAAAAGACCTTCAAATGACAAGGGTTATCCTTCTGCATCGCGCTATTTCCCTAGGGTCTGATTCTGATATTGTACCGTATCACTGTGTATTGTAATATATATGTGGTCGCCTGATCAAATAATTGGGCAGATCATGAAATACCTGGGCATATCATGAAATGTCGCAATTATGTCGTAAGCCAATCGCTGAACTGGGCCACACACAGATGTAGGCGCATAAGACACCAGACTCTCCCATAAACAGTCCACTCCGCTTGCTCATAAGAAAAATAGCTCTGATCCTGCTGATCACTCCTGACCGCTTTTAGTGATATGCCCAGGAATTTCAAGATTTGGCCAATTACAAGATTGGCCGACAACAGTACAGGCCAGTTCAGTTTACTTATATGATCTGAGAGTTCAACGATTGGATATGGCATTATAGAAAACATTCTTGGTCTAAATCACTGAAGCGTCGACGAGGTGAGAGAACGTGTCATGCTAGCAGATTCGGTACAACGGTATCCCATCAAAAACATAAATATGAAAATTAAGAGCCAAGTTCGATATTGTATTTCGTCGTATTCGACTTCATCGACAAAAGAATTGAGATCTAATATGGGTGCTAAGCTCCGTGTTCACTCGGGATGTAATTAAAGCTCAAGATTGGACTTTGATTTTTATGATCCAGTAGCCACCTAAGCCGACGGAAAGGCGGCTACGAAACGACTACGGAGCGTAGCGCATCACCTCTATTTCTTGAATGATTTGTGCCAGGCATGGAACAGAATGTGAAAAATCGTATGAAATTATTTTCATTCGTCATATTGCTATTTCTTTTCACATTGACTGCTATAATTCACACTCTGTGAAGTATCAGATCATTCCATTGTTAAAGTTTGTCGTTTAAAATACACTATACACTATTCATTGCGCGCGTCTTAAGGACTGCGAAGCGATGAAAGTTAAGCACAGCCGCAAAAGAGATCAGTCAAATCGCTGAGTTACGTATACACTTGACTTTATCGGAAGGCGAAGTGGCGGAAATGTATGCCCACAGGGCATACACTTGTCACAAGTTAAACGCCGGCTTGGCCTATCTCCTTGTATTATTAAATCTGTGATAGATACCTTATACAATGTAGGCATCCACTAAGAAAGGATTTTTGAAAATTCCACCCATAAGGGGGTAAAATGTCCACGCGGACGAAGTCGCGGACGGAAACTAGTTCATTACAAAAAACAAACACTCGCAATTGTGATATTAGGTCACTGCGAAATATATAAATCATTATCTGTGAAATTTTACATATGAAATCATATTGTGAAAAAAAATATAATTTCATTAAATAATAATAAAAAACGGGAGTGGTCTCCCTTTGACTTTCTCGTATACCGGATACGACTCAAAAGTTGATAGAAACCTTATATTTCGATGTCATACATACATGTTAAATTTTGGTCACCCATCCGAGTACCGACCACGCACTTGGTTGCTTAACTTTCATGATCGACGACTGAAAAGTTGATAGAAACCTTATATTTTGATGTTATACATGCATGTTAAATTTGGTTGCAATAAGTTAAAGCATACTCGAGTTATCGTGCTAACGCACAGACACACACACAGACATAATTCCAAAAAAAATATTTTTGGACTCAGGGAGGTCCAAAACGTGTAAATCAGTCAAAATCTCGAGGTCGAATTTTTTGACGATTACAAGACTTACTCCATACTACGTATACGACTAAGTAAAAATGAACGAAAAGTAGCAATCACTTTCATGCTTAATAGTAAAAACAGGCGATACAGTTCCGAGCTGATAAGTGTGAATGACCTTTAGTCGTAAAATCTACTTATGTGTATAGCTACACAGTCAACTGGAAGAACTTTTCGGGGGCCATTTTCTTTTCTCGTTCGACTTTTTCAAGCTTGGCAGTACGATTATTTATACCTCTGCCTGTGTTGTTTCAGCTCCAAATAAAATTGTTTTCCTCGAGCCTCCCATTCCTCGCACCAGATTAATGACGCCAATATCCCGCATGCTTGTTTTGAACGGGGTTGCCAGAATACGAAGGAAATAAATTTAAAGAATGTTGGTAAAGCTAGCTTTTGTCAAACTAACGTTTTAAATTAGTTTAAATAGTGATAAAATAGTTTTTATTTCTTATTCTATCTCGACTTATGTCGATAATTCATACATAGGTACAATCACTCCCAAAAGGGTTGGGCAGAGAGTACATGCCATGCAGTTCCTCAAAATAGTGAAAAGTTGTCAGCCTGTCGTATAATTCTATTAGGTATAGGTACTCTTAAATATTTTTATTTATTGGATTACCAATAATTATATTTCTACGCTCACAAAAATTATCTAGTCCAAATTAAGTACCTATCATTAAGAACTTGTGCTATGGATACTAGATAACGGACATTTTTTTTATATTCATAATAATTTTTTGATATTTTTATAAATAAGTATATAAACAACCATGACTCGTCAACAAATACTCGTGTTCGTCACACAAATATTTGCCGCTTTCAGGACTCGAACCCGGACCGCTTGATGTGTAGGCAGCTATACTGACCACTCCACCAAGACGGCATCAAGAGTACAGCATTTTACAATTTAAAATGAGGTAAGTTAGTTACCCACATTATACAGTTCTTGCTAATGTTAACTATTGTTAATGCTTCTTACATTTACATGTAACTACAGCATGCGTACAGTCGTTAATATAAAAAATTACTTAATTTGAAGTTTACAAACAAAATTAAAATTAATTACCAAAGCGCGTCTTTAGCTTATAAATATATTTGTCATCTTTAATTTTAACTAATATTAAAGATGTCTGTGATAAAATTTACTAAAATTGCAGAGGTCACTAAATGAATTCTAAGCGTATAATTAAATTTGTCATATGTATTTTAACTAAGATTAAAGATGTCTGTGATAAAATTTACTAAAATTGCAGAGGTCACTAAATAAATTCTAAGCGTATAATTAAATTTGTCATATGTATTTTAACTAAGATTAAAGATGTCTGTGATAAAATTTACTAAAATTGCAGAGGTCACTAAATAAATTCTAAGCGTTAAGGTGCGTCAACTCTTCTTTATGATTGATATTAAATTCTATATAGGTAGGTAGGTAAGTTGAAAGTTATTTAAAATATCGTCTTCACCTATGACATTGGAGTTTTATTTTCTTGTAGGTACATAAACTTGCAATTTCCTTAATTCAATAACTACTTAATTCCTAATATTTTTTAAAAAATTACACTTTTCCAAGATTTTGTATGTGTTCTAATAATATTGGCAGATTTATGGGGATTTTAATGTCATGTGTTTGTCAGACAAGCATACGGTCTGCCTGGTGGTAATCAGTCACCGTAGCCTATAGACGCGTGCAACACTGACGTCACACTCGCGCGCTGACAACCATAGTCCCCTTCCCTACCCCGTGGAGGTCTGTCGACCTTACTCACCAACAGAAACACAACACCACAAAAAAAATGTAGTGTTATTTGAGTGTGGAGGTACTCTTCTGTAAGGTGGAGGTACTACCCCAGTTCGGACTGCTCCAGATTCGAGCGGCTAGTCCATTGAGCCCTACCTCGATATAAAATATTATCATATTATACAACATGTAAATTAAATAACCAACACCTGAATACAGGTGGTTTCGGGATCGGCTGCCGAGTTGATTTCAATATTTTTTTTAAAAAGAAAACTAAAAGTACCCAGAAAATATTGTACAACATTTTCTGGGTACTTTTGTTTTTTTTTCAAAAAAAAAACCTTTTTTTTATTTTTTTAAATCAACTCAGAAGCCGATCCCTGACCACCTGTATTCAGGGTGTTGGTTATTTAATTTACATGTTGTATATAAATTACGTGTCAAGTTTGTCCGCGATGGACTCCTAAACTACTTAACCGATTTTAATCAAATTTGTACACCGTGTGCAATTTGATCCAACTTAAGAGATAGGATAGTTTTTATCTTGATAAGTAGTCATGTTTTTTTTTACTGCAGATACAATGTTATAGGTCAGTAGTATGAAATTACCAACGCGTGGCCGGGACAGCTAGTAGGTTGTATAAATTAAGCATTAGTCGGTTTTTAATTATAAAACCAATCAACACGGAACCGATGAATGAGTCCGCAAAACCGGTGTCTTGCTCAGGTTTAAAAATAAGTATTTTGTAACGAACACCACATCAAAATACCGCGATTCACCGATTGTAAAAACTTTGTAAATAAGGAAATCGACAGTTAAACAAAATTGGAGTTTAAGGACTAAGAAAGAAGGCTTAGAATGTGCTAAGGGTTGCGTTAGCTAAGTTTATCACAACTATTTTATGGAAACGGTACAAACGAACAGACGGTTCTCTTGATGGTAAGTCATCACCGGCGCCCGTGGAAATCTGCAGCACCGGAGGAATCGCAAAAGCGTTGCCGGCAAAATAAACTTAGTGTTTACCACACAAACATTTATCACAACCAGGATTCGAACCCTGACCGCCCGATATGTAGGCAACGTTACTGACTACTCGACCACGACGGCGTTAATTCTATTCTGAAGCTTATCTACTGCGCTCCGTCTATTTTGTGGTTCCACATAGTGGTTGAAACACAATAATTAAAATTGGTTGTTAACTAATTAACTCATAGTGCATGCCGCGGTTTATATTTAATTAAAATTTTTGTTAGTTTCTTTCTTTCCTTAAAAACTAAGTTCTTAAAAAGTAAGTACATTTTTTTTTTGACTGACAATTAAATAAATACTCGGATGTAAGTTTAATACAAAAATAATTTCGCATTCACGACCTTGTATTACGGAGACCTGTATAGGTTGTAGTTAACGGAAACATATTAGTATACATAGGTACATAATAATAATATATTTTTTATAAATAATAAACTCGTGAAATAAAAAGATTGTGCTTATCAAACATGGAGGTAGGGTTGCCAATTGTTACAAGAAAAAAAGTATATTTAGGTCTGAGAAGGAAAATAAACAGTATTACAGAAAAACGAACAGTATTTTATTTTTTTAATGTTTTAAAGACATTGTTTTTATTGCTTCTCGCACAACTTATTAATTTAGCATTACAATCAATGCTGAAAACAGTATTTTTTGTATACTTTATTTTTGTTCAACAGTTAAAAGTGTAATGGAGTGAAAAACAGTATAATACTTTTCAACAGTAAAGTTGACAACCCTACATGGAGGTGAACTGAGCTATAGAGATCGATTACCACTAAGGGATAGGCTTCTACCAGGAATCTAACTCAACACCTTAGATACAAAACAACTGTTTTAAACTACTCAACCAGCGCAACGTGTTTAAAAATTTAAGATTAATGAACTAGACAAATCTAATGAAATCCTTTGTTAATAAAATAAACACGAAAAACTTACGACTTGAGATAACTCGCTAATTATAACGCTAAATAACTTAACTAGGTATGCATAACGTTAACAATGACTACACGGTAAGTATTTCAGACGTCAAAACAACATGGCAAACAGTCTATATATAGTTTATTTTAACACACAATTTAACCGTAAAACACTTAGTTAATCACTTGTTTAAATCGGCACGTCACTACCGAAATTACGTTAATTAATTAATTAACTAGTTTTTTTTTCTAAATTCGTGTAACGCGCGTCTTAATTCACGATAAAACGCAAGGCAACTACAAAACGTTTACAATATGACATTACTAAATGAAAGATAACATACACAAAAATATACGATTTTATACAACCTATGTGCAGTTAAAGCGCGCACGAATAACGACGTTAAACGGTTGGTTTAAAACCAAATTTTGTTTGCAAAATTCTCTTAACATGCGTCATATTAAAATGGAGAGCAAAGATAAACACTGAAAATCATACCATGCTGCGATTTCTCGCTCTACCACCTTAGTAATACAGCTTAGTATCCTTCACACGGTCATGTGTAGGAAAATTGTATGGTAATGTGTGGGAGGGAGATATCATATGTGTACGAATGAGAAGGAAGGCCTTTGCGGCAAGGTCATATGCACTAATAATAAACATAATAGTATATTAATTTTTCGTCAGTAAGAATATTATTGATCAAAGTTGGAATTTTTAAATTATTTTTAGAAATATTTTTGGTGGTTTACTATCAAGGGTAACTCGAAATAGTTTCGTGGTCCTAAATGTGGCCTTAGTAGCGGTTGCGACTAGTGTTGGGTAGAACTTGAGTCTTCAGAGTCCTTTTTAATACAACTAAACGTATTTTTTTATATTTGAATCAAGAATGAAAATTCAAGTTTTTAATGTTTTGCATTTTTAGGGTTCCGTACCTCAAAAGGAAAAAACGGAACCCTTATAGGATCACTTTGTTGTCCGTCTGTCCATCTGTCTGTCCATCTGTCTGTCAACACCCTTTATCGCTGGAACGAGTGGATGTATCGAGTTTAAATCAAAACCATATAGTCAGGTCTATGGTGTCTTGAACTTCTTAGTTAACGCAAAAAAAATACTACTATCTACCAATCCCCATTGGGCAAGCGTGGTGGACTACTGCCTTAACCTCCTGCGATGACGAGGAGAGGCCTGTCCCAGCAGTGGGTCGAATTATAAAGGCTGTTATGATGATGATGAACGCGTATATTAGAGCAAGATAGATAGAAGACCATTTCACGTACACACCGGTGAGCTAAGTAGGCCTGTCAGTCACGTAGAAAAGATAGCAAATGTTAGATTGCTTTACTATTTTTCACACACATATTCATATTATTCACATATTGGTGCATTTTTTCGGAGTCCCCATAGTCGACTCTTTGAATTAATATTAATCAAACTATGACATGATTCTCTACCGAATGCTTACGTATGCCTGTAAATGTACACTTTTGGAAATAGAGAATATTATAATTAATTATTATTAAATGGGTAATAAAAAAGACTCATATTCGACCAACACTAATTTCCTCTGCCATTGGAGACGCCGGATTGCAGCATTGAACATTGATCAATCAATTCGTGATAGAGTCAGTGACCCTGTCTCTATGCCAGCGGCGCTTTTGAATCGTAGAAAAGGTTTAAATTTACATAACTAATAACTATATTTTAGACGTAAATCTTTATATGAATACGTGAAGAAAAGCCTTGAATCACTTTTTAGCAGGTCAAAAAGGGTAATTCCTCTAATCCCTAATATTAACCATAAGATATGATGTCCCGATTTACTGATTGCCATAAATCTCAACGTTCTCCGTAGATGTCCTCGAATACCGCTTGCTAAGACATTTGCAGTGCCTCGCCATAGAACCAACCTAGGTCTCCACGAACCCATAAGTCGAATCTGCACAAAGTATAACGAAATTAATGCGAAATCTCCCGACATGGATATTTTTGGGGTATCACAATCGGTTTATAAGATAATGGTGTGAAACAGTTTCGTCTAAGCCAATCATAAAGTCTTACCATAGAAAGGAATCTAATCTTTAGCTTTTGTGCAACATTAAATAAGGAATCAGGAATGTTGATAAATTATATAGTTAGTAGTTAGAATAAAGTAGGTAAATACTCTGAAAAACCGAGACTCTGTATTAAGAATGCTGTGTAAGCCCATAAAAGGCCAGTGCATATGTATGTTTATAATTAGAAATTTTATTTATCTTGTATGTATGTGTTTGGCTGTAAGCTTACCTAAATAAATAAATAAAATCCCCATCGATTTGCCAGATCAATGGTGGTTTCATCCTCAATCCACAAAAGGGTTGAGTTTGTTAGTGTGGTTGCTGTTTGAGATGGAAACAACGCTCAACTCTTTCTTCATATTACTATGATCATGATTATTTATCATTCAATACTACTTTCCAACGGTCAAATGACATATTAAATTATGTAAATATATTTATTAACAGTTACATATGTATTATAACTTTTACTAAACACATGCATGCATAATGAAAAATGACCAATTCAATTGTTTCAATAAATTCAAAGTTAAAAGCTTTAACGTTGTGGTAACACGGTGTAATACATCCTAACTAATATTATAAGCGCGAAAGTAAGTTTCTTTATTACGCTTTCACGCCTAAACCACTCAACCGATTTTAATAAATGGTATTAGAGATAGTTTAAGACCCTGAAAAGGACATAATAGGATACATTTTGGCGCGATAACATTTTAGCCGATTCCACGGGCGCGATAGTAATTTTATATTTTATCAATAGCATTATATTAGCCGATGTAGTCCACTGGACGTTTTATCATGCCCTTTAAGAAACAATTATATATCCGTTCAACGTTCCTTATCAAATCTTGGCTCAACCTATTACGCAAAAGGAATACAAAAGTGGTAGAGGGACAATAAACTCCCTAATTCATATTCCAGACATTCCCCGTTCAGCTTTTTAAGTTGGCTTTAAATCTGGAGGCTAATGAAGAATAAATAAATTTCTTGTTAATCCGAAAATCAGATGCGAGGAAGCAAAGATTACGTCAGAAATGACTACACAGCTTTATGGAAAGCTATTGCCTGCAGATCTTGCAGAGCATCATCAGAGGTTTTAAGGAGAAGGCACCTGTGATTCTTGCCTGGGGCAGGTCGATTATAATCAGTTTTATTAATTTGTGTGATCGGTAGGTTCAGAGCGGCTGCATATAGTTCCAGCCCCCTAAAACTAGATGCAACCGCACTCTGTACAATATTTATATTCAGATCTTTTTCCGTCGTCATACTGAACCCTAAATTTATGCGTGCGGGGCTTAACCGGTTTTTATTCCCTCATCCTTATCTAATCTGCTTATTGAAATATGGCCTTCTTTCTCTATTTTTTTTGGCTGTAAAGCATTTTTTTAATAAAAAGTTTCACACTCTCATGACCCCTGTGATAGTAATCTCACTTGCTATAAATAAATCCTTTGGAAACCTATGTAAATATTATCTGTCTTTTACACTAAGCTTTATATTACTAAGTGATAGGGTTGGCTTGTAAGTAGTGTCGGCTGGGTAGGTACCACCGCCTTTTCTATTTCAGCCGTGAAGCAGTCCGCTGTGTATCGGATTGAAGGGAAAGGTAGCCAGTGTAATTACAGGGCATGGAAGGCTTTTCATCTTCGGCCTCAGGATGACAACGCTGTACCATTAATATTGTTATTGTCTTTAGATCACGGTAACCACTTAACACCAAATCAAATGAAATCAAAATAAATTTATTAACCAAGATTGCGTTCCACAATCTTGTTTGCCATCTTATTGTATAAATTACTTTCTGAATTTAAGCCAGTTATAGTTTTGAATGCTATTTTGTTGCTTTAATAAAAAATCGGGAGTGGTCTCCCCTTGACTTTCTCGCATACTGGAAACAACTCAAGTGCTGATAGAAACCTTATATTTTTTGTCATACATGCATGTTACATTTCGGTCACCCATCTGAGTACCGACCGCGCTCTTGGTTGCTTAACTTTCGTGATCGACGGCTCAAATTTTGATGGAAACCTTATATTTTGATGTCATACACGTATGTTAAATTTGGTTGCAATAAGTTTAAGCATGCTCGTGTTATCGTGCTAACGCACAGAGACACACCGACATAATTCCAAAAAAAAATATTTTTGGACTCAGGGAGGTCCAAAACGTGTAAATCCGTCAAAATCTCGAGGTCGAATTTTTTGACGACTACAAGACTTCCTCTATACTACGTATACGAGAAAGGAAAAAAAATGGCAGATAGCGTAAAAAATTAACAAAATTAATAAAGAAATGTAGAGTTCGAGTTTAATCAATATTATCTATGTACAGACAACAGCACGTTGGGTTACCACAAACTGTCAAATTATCCCAATCGATTATGCACTTTATATTGAAAATTCTTAGGTTGAAAATTGTTTGGAGAAATTTGACAGTTTTGTATAGCCCGACGTGCTGTTGTCTGTACCTACTTTCAACCTTTGATAAGTACTCCAGCTACCTTACCCGCATCTTCTCAAGGCCTCTGTATTTTTACACAAAGCACCGATTTGCATATTCGCCGAATTAAGTAAGAATAACAATTGGAATGATAATTTATTGTTCGTACAAATTAATATGGAGCCATTTGAATGCGGCGTGAGATGGCATCGCCCGTTTAAGAACGTTACTTGCTTAATTATGCAAGTGGTATGCGAGGAAAAACTGTGAACACTTTTTAGAAAAACAAAGTCCTCGACTTTGAGAAGAGAATACCATATTAAGGCGAAGATATCTCAAATGGAATATTTTAGAATGTTTAATTTTTTATTATTTTTATATTTATTTATTTATTGTTAATTAAAACGTTAAAATAACAATTACATTAATTAACTCAATTACAAGAAAAATAAAAATACAAAAACATTCATACATTCTTCTCGCAGTACTTCAAACGTTCTGACAATATCTTTACCCATCCATCATCAAACACATCACATTCAGGATTAGAGTCCAGAAGAGCATAAGCGATGTGAGTGAACGTGGTATGGAACAATTTGAATGTGCAACAGTTCTACACGAAGGCACACGGAATAATTTGTGCTTTCTGTTCCTGTGGTAATCATTTGGGCAGTACAGCTGCAATAACTCCTCATGCAGATTAGGAGCATCTATTTTGCTTCGAATCTTTAATTTGATTTTTATACGCCTTACTTCTAAAGAGTTGTAGCCTAAACTTCCTAATAAAAATTTTGTAGGATATAGAAATGGACAGTATCCATATTGACGTTTATATAAAAATCTAAGGAATGCCTTCTGTACCTTCTCTAAACACAAAGCAAATGTATTCTCGTGGGGATGCCACACACAGGCACTAATAAAGTTTGCTGCGGACCAACCCGCGCCTAGTGATTACAAAAAATAGAAACCCGATTAGAAATAATTCGCTCGATAGAAATAAAAGTATGTTTGGCACTAAACACTCCATGACGGTGTCAAAATTATAGGTCATTTTGGGAAAGATATTGGTGAGTGTGGAATTAACTTTATTGTACATATCGTCGTAACACATAGAATCACAACATTTTTACATAAAATTGTACAATGGGCGGCCTTATCGCTAAGTGCGATCTCTCCCAGGCAACCTTCGGATGGACAGGAACTAAAGATCATAACCGTGAGGGAAGATGGCGATGTAGCAATTTATCTATACATATAAATAAAATTGGAGTGTCTGTTTGTAATATTGAAATAACCGTTTTTTACTACATGCATATTATGAATATATATAAGGTTTTTAAATTTTTTGTCTGTCTGTTTGTTCCGGCTAATCTCTGAAACGGCTAGACCGATTTTGGCAGGACTTTTTTTGGCAGGTAGCTGGTGTAATAAGGAGTAACTTAGGCTACTTTTTTTTCGTTTGATTTTCTAAATAAATTTTACACAACTATTTTTTTATAGAAAATGGAACAAGCGAGCACACGATTGACTTGGCGGTAAGTAGGTATGCGAACATCAGCAACACCAGAGTAATTGCAAATGCGTTATCGGTAATGTGATATTTTCTTATTTGTTTATGTAAGCTTACCAACAGCTAAACACATACAAACAATTTACATAACATTGCGATTTATAATCGTACATACGCGCTGGCCTTTTATGGGACTTTCTTAATTCAAAGTCATTCTTAATTCGTTTTTCGTGCAAATTTCTACCGCGGACGACGAGACTGTGGAACCAACTGTCACCAGCAGTATTTCCGAACCGATACGACCTCGAAGTCTTTTAAAAAAGACACATTGAAGTCTTCAAAACAAGACAATAATGTATGTTGACAAATTATTTAAAATTTGTACTCATCAGATCTTATAGACGGTTCCACAGTCTCCTGGTCCGCGGTAGAAATTTGCACGAAAAACGCATGGTTGTAGACAACCAGGTATCAAGACTGTGGGTATGGTTGTGACGGTGTGAAATTACAAGCGTAGGTAACTACTAGGTGACGATGCCAGCCGAAGTTTTGGGTAAAAAGATATTTACTAAAGTAATGACGCGTTTGACTGATTTACGTCATAACAATAACTGCTTTTGTATTTCATTTTAATGTTACATTAAATGAAACGCCTACCACGTTATTTGAGCAAAAGATCAATTTAATGTATTTGCTAGTTATATCAGTGATGAAAACGTCTATAGCAGCTATACTCAACCAGCGGCCCGCCGAGCCTTTTTCATTGGCCCAGCTGAAGTTATAAATATATTGCAAACTATTTTAAATTTCGCGCCCATTAAAGAACGGGCGTTTAAGCCAAGCGCAGTCAGCTCTTTTGGCGTGAATCGGAACGTGACCTATTATTATTTATCTGTGATTGAATGAGCGACAAAATGAACGCCGCGTTTCAGGGGAATCACCTTTTTTTTTTGACACCATAATTTAAACGTGTTTGTGGCCCTTATAAAAAAAAGGTTGAGTATAGCTGGTCTATGGTGTGCAAGAAATTTATTAAAAAAAAGGTAAGACAACTTTTTGACCCCAAGTAACCTTTGAATGTTTCCATTTCCTACCTGTCTCTCTCTAACTTTCCGAACAATTAACATAACAATTGCATTTGGAATAATCTATATTTTTAAGTTCACACAGACGGAGTCACTTACCTACAAAATTCTTATATTGATGTCAAATCAAAATAATTTACGATGTTAGTAAACTGAAGGGATTTGTGGAAAGTCTTCGTAAATTGTAGACTTCATTAAGTAAGACATTAATCTTTAAAACAAAGAAATTTTCAAAGTGTGGTTTAGAATCTGTTTAATCTAACATTATACTTAAGAAAACAAAATTTATCACAGATTAAAAAACCTTAATTAAAAAACTGCGTGTGTAAAATTGGTTTTCGAAAATTAAGATCTTCAACTGCATTCCGTCGTATTAAGTTTAGCAGTTTTGCTTTGTCTTTCATGTTGCATGTAAATAAATTTCCCTTACCTCTTCATCTAAGGCGACAGGAAACTGCGTGAGGGGTTTCACTGCGACATCTTCCAACGCTGTTTTTCTTCTAAAACAATGGAAAAAATCGTGATTATTATCAGTGATAAGGCCGATAGATTTGTTGGGATAGTGTTGGTAAAAGATAAAACTACGATAAAGTCTGGCTATGGTAAATTTTGAAAAATAAACTTATGTAACTAGAGTACGCTCTTACACAACAAATCAGTATGAAAACATTTAAAACTAGAGCTATTTTCATAAAATTTTATTAATTTTGTAGCTAATTTAAATATTCATATGAGAAAAAGTAGCATCTTTAGTACTGTGCCGAATTTGCACATACTTTTTTTCTGTGACGATCCTAATTTTGTAGCAAAGATATTAACCCTTGTTAACAACAATCAAAAAGTTTAAAAAACTGTAACCCGACTACGGAAAAAGGAAAGGAATCAAATCCAAAGACATACATAACCGACCTCAAATAAATTGGGAGAAAGTTAGGATAAATAAAAAGTACAGTTGCAACGATGTTCAAAACGTAATGTGTTGAATAATATGACATTGCTGAATAATACCTTACTTGAGCCTTTCCATATGAGGCAGAGTAGAATAGCATCACCCCATATCCTCCAACGGGTGTCGTAGAAGGCGACTAATGGGTCAGCAAAGGGGTATTGATCACCTTATACTCCGTCCACCAATCCGCATTGGGCAAGCATGGTGGACTACTGCCTAAACCTCCCTCGATGACAATAGGAGAGGCCTTGTATCCCAGCAGTGGGTCGAATATTAACCTGTTGTGATGTGGTGAGCTTACCTTAGTAGTATGATCTTGAACACCGGGCCGATGAGCCCCTTGATGATGGCGGACGCGTTGAGGTGACACCTGCCATGCAGCACAATGCCGTTCACCTGTACACCAAGAGACAGAGCTATCAATTACTGAGTAATATATTGACACTAGCTGAGCCCACGACTTCGTTTACGTGGATTGGCCGTTTTTGCAACATTTTTTTATTCATGCTCAGCTCCTTTTAATAGTAGCGTGATGTTATATAGCTTATTGCCTTTCTCGATCAATAGACTATCTAACACAAAAAGAATTTTCAACTTGAATCACCGCTTTCAACCAAACAAAAAAATATTCCAGGTTTATAAAATTTATATTGGCGATTCATTGATAATGTACGACTTACCAAAGAAAACACTGAAATCGTTATACGTTTACCTACAAGGGTACTTATATTGGTTGCACAATATTGTACATATTTTTCTCTACAGTTATTTTTATTATAAGTTAATTTTTTATTATTTATTTTGTACCTACTACCACCATTATTATTAAGTTTACACCCAGTAGTTACGTGTTAAAAAACAGATTTAGTTCAGTTGGCTGAAATAAATATGATTTTTTAGTGTTATTTATTTATAATATTTGAAGCGTTTCCTAGAGTTCTCCAAATAAATAATATAAATAATAAATAAGTATTATTATTAATTTGAAGTTCCGTTCACTATCAGGGTCATATCTGGAGCATCCAGAAAGACATGATTCTACATAAGAATCTTTGTAAGAGTCTATGAATCTGCATAAGATTAGTTCCAGTTAGCAGCGCTATAACTATACAGTTTATCTAGAATAATGTTTCAATCAAAACGCAGTCTGGGATAGCTGGATTCGCGGCCAATAAACCTGTCTTTATGATAGTGGGTGGAGCGGAGAAATTTACATATTAGCTAAAAACGCAGCCCACTTTTGTGCAGCGAAAATCTGAACAAATATTCAGTAGACGTATTTCCCTGGTTACTAATCTTATTTCATGGTCACTTTATTTTATTTTTAAAATTTTAGAAGTAAAATCATACATAATAAAAATAAATTTAATTTATTTTAATTAAAATGATTATTTTCATTCATTCACAGTTAAAAGATAACTATTTAACATGACAATATTTTATATCCTCTTATTTAACTATGTCTCGGAACTGTCAAACTTTAAATTTTTGACCATCATACTACTAATTAACCGACAATAAATTATTCAGTATACCTGTATCTATAAATTTCCAATCTAAGTACCAGGCTACCATAACTATTTAGGAGATGTTTAGCATAAGTAGGTACTATAATAATTCAAGTAAATCTAAAACTATTTTGTCTGTGATTATCCATTGTGTAATATTTTGGGAATGTAATATTTTGAGAATATAATATTCTGTGAATGTAATATGTTGCTAATATAATATCATGAGAACAAAGGTTGTGTTTCTTTCCGACCGATTTTGGTTATGGCGACTGCTTCAAACTCAAAATAAAGATATTAGTTGCAGTATTTTATTTATTGGAACTCGTATTGATGTCCGCGATACAGGCTTGCCTAGTGTGAATTTTACAAGACATGTAACTGTGTTTTTGTGTGTTCTTGAAATGAATAAATTCCACCAAAAACATTCTGTAAAAAACTAGCCAAGTCTAGATGGAGCTGCTTGTTTATTTATAAAAAGTAATGAAATCTAGACAAAGTCGTGCCAAGTCTAAGGTTCCTTACTGCGATTTCTTTATTATTATAGTCAATGTTACTTGTGTGACTAGGCCGTTGAAGGGTACACAAGGGTATGTACAAAACCAGGTTAAACGGCCAAGTCACACAACATTGCTTTCGCTTAACTTCGGAACTAAATGACCTACAGACTTGAAATTTTGGATTTTAAGTATGTAATTGGGGCCTGAAAATGCGGCGAAATGGTTCCAGTAAAGGATGGTACGGCAGTGTTTGCTTCGCGCTCGACTTGGCGGGGCACTGTGACCCCAGATAAAGTTACTTCGTTGGTGTGCTCGAGGTGACTGGCATAGCCAATTTTACGTATTGTATAGACTACACTAGACGGAGGAAAATATTTGAAAGATGATTTATGGCAAAGAGTGCGTGAGAGAAAGAGAGAGACGGTTGATTGAGAAGTATAGACGAAGAAAATGTATTACGCCAACTATAATTAAAATTGGGAGGAGGCAAATTACGAAAGACCTTAGATCATATAAGTTATATGAACACAGCGACTTTAGGGCGTTTTCACTGAATTATTACTGAACTGAATATTCGATACTCATTATTAGTCTAGTAAAACATTAGGTTAAATAATATTAGTGCATTTGAAAATTCGGTGAAATGACATTATGTCAAAGAAATAATTATGCTAAATAATATTCTACCAATTAAATATTCGGTCATATAAATAATTATGCGAAATGACTTTATTGTAACTAAAATTAGCTGAAACGATTTTCGACTAAACGTTGTTATACCAATCAAGGGTAAACCCTTCAATCGGCCAATTAAGTAAGTACCGATTGAGCACTAGGCCGTTCGTGTGCAAATTACTAAGAATACGAATTGATATTTGAGTCAAATGAATTCGAGTCAAATCCAAGTGGTACTTTAGGCCGACCTCAGCGTAATCGACAGTAAATTCGCCCCGGACATTTCGCCTCTACGGCACCCTAAGCTCCCTAGGAACCTTTACAATAAAAGATTTCGATGCTGAGTAAGAAACACGAGACGCAGATTTCCAATTTTTCTACTCTGCCTAAGCTTTCTTTGGCAACGCTCCAACCGTTAACAAAGCTATAAAAGTACACGAGCAATGCAAATATTTTGTATGAATAGTTTATTTTACAGTAAGCGTAATATACCACCGTATTCCTCCGGAATAGGAGGATATTTTTTTGGTGGTTTGGGATCGGCTTCTGAGTTGATTTCAGTAATTTTTTTTAAAAAAAACGTTTTTTTTTGAAAAAAACAACAAAAAGTACCCAGAAAATACTGTACTACATTTTCTGTGTACTTTTATTATTTTTTTTTTCAAAAAAAAAAATTGTTTTTAAACAAAAAAAAATTAAATCAACTCAGAAGCCGATCCCAAACCACCTGTATTCAGGGTGTTGGTTATTTAATTTACATGTTGTATAAAAATGTTTAGCAAATGATTTCACCTCATGGTAAGCAGAAGTGGAGTTCAAATGCATACTTTTTTAATGTAAGAGATAATTTAAGCACCGACGGGCAAGTTTCTTCTTAACGCCTCTTTCGTTCGATTCGAAAGTACACAAATAATAGAAATATAAGAATTTTCTTTGATCTCACACCCGTACGCCCCGTATCAGCCATACCATAAACGAACCTATTCGCCCCTTGATGACTAAAATCGCCTATTCGACCCTTATTAACCCTACTTGTACCTATTAGGTGGGGTTTGACATACCCCAGTCCGACCAAAAACGCAATAATTATAAAACTGTGAAAGCACCGAACTTGAATCAGTCAGTGACCAGAATTACAATGTTGCTGCTCCAATCAGTATTGCTAAGACAGTCGGGGGGCCACTATCAAAAGAGCAGCAGTAGGACTCTAAAGTACTCGTGGGCATCACATATCCGGGATCCCTTTAGTTGACATAATGTATTTATTCCTAAAATACTTTGGCATAATGAATTTGGCATATTTTTATGTGCATAATTACTTTGGCGTAATTGATTTTTGGCCGCATATGTAGTTTGGCATAATTGTAATTTAGACTAATATATTTGAGCATATTTTTATATTGCCCATAGTCGCATAATATTATTTTGTCGAGACTCTAGAGTTTTATGCACCAAAATGACTGAGTGATGGGTAGGTTAGGCTTATTTTTTTATGACCAGGCGGAGTGCACTGTTTTTGGGAGAGTCTAAGGTTTTATACACCTACATTACTGAGTTTTGATACCATTATATATGCCATTGTAAAATTATGGTAGTAAATTTTATGCTCAAACATTATTATGCTGATTGTATTTATGATTAAAACAATAATGCTAAATTTGTTATGCGTAAGTATCATTAGTATAAATTACCATGATGCCAAGATATTTTATGGTTGAAATTTTTATGCAAATGGATAGTGAACATATCCCACCTCGAACGGCGCATTTAAAGAAATTTCTGATTTATATTTGAAGTTTTCTATTTTAATTTACGTGTATCAAGCATTTTAAATGGAATCAAACTCATTACCATTAATATTTTATGTGATTAATGTCTCAAATGAAGAAATGTGTAATAATTAAACGCATTCGCAACAAATCGTTTGTTCTTTGTTTTTAATTAATAAAAATGTTTAAATACACAGTTTGATTTCAAAATTTTACTAAAAACTTAATTTTTAGCGTGTATTTATAATTACTAAGTAAATAATTTCCTCTATAAAGGCAATCTGCCATTTTTGTTACTTTTATATTTTGGGGTATGCCACACCCCATCTAGTAAGGGGCGTGAATTTTAGTTACCTGGTACAGGGAGGGTTAAAGTACAGTTATGGAAAAAACACGTAGCTTAAGAATTGTAATCGTTTCCCGCTACTCGCTCCGAAGTTCTCAGACCAAACCTTAAGCTAAACTTTGGCAATTATCCAACTCCAAACAGGCAGATCGAATAATGCATGGAAAGGGAATAATTGTTTCTAGTCCCCGTTTCGTTGAACAGTTAATTCAATTACAATTTCATACCGTGGAGTGCTCTGGAGCGCAATGTTTAGTTGCAATTTCTCGTCTGAATTCAGTTACGGCTGATGCCTAGTCGTTTGGAAAAGGCAAAGCTATTTTGCATCTTTTTTAACCGACTTCAAAAAAGGAGGAGGTTCTCAATTCGACTATTTTTTTTTGTTTTTTTTTTATGTTTGTTACCTCTTAACTCTTTACTGGGTGTACCGATTTTAAAAATTGTTTCGACCTTTGCAAGCTGGTGCTTGTTATGAGGTCCCATTTAAATTTGATCGACATCTGATGAGCAGTTTTCTAGTTATCCCTAATAATGCCTATTTACTCAATAAGCGTTGTCGCTTGTATTTGGGACCAAGATCAAAAAACCATCTAGATTTCTTAAAACCAAATTTTTATTTCTCCGTTTTTAGAAGGCGTGTTTATTTTTTATTTAAAAATAATTTTTGGTTACTTAGTTACCTGATCCGTATTGATATCTACGGGTCCCGGTTTCAATTTTTTTGTGATTACTGGTTTGCTAACAAGTATGATGGTTAACAGTCAGTCAGTAACTATCGTCGACTGCAACCATAGCTCTATAATTACTGACGTTCATAGATTGGCAATGAATCGACTAGGGCGAGACGAATAAAATGCACGAATGAGTGAGTTATACGCATGTGCGCGTGAAAAACATGTATGACATCAAAATATAAGATTTTTATTAACTTTTGAGTCGTTTCCGGTATACGAGAAAGTCAAGGGAACGGAACGGAACAGCGGAAAACTGAAAGAAAGAAAGCTTCGTTTCTTTCTCATAGTAACAAGAAGCTATACGGTTCCAAGTTGTTAAATATGCTATGTATAATTTCAGCTATCTAGGTCCAACGGTATCGACTGGGCGTTGATCAGTCAGACAGTGAGTCAGGACTTTTCTTTTTAAATAACAGATTATACTCTCTTTATATATCCGTATAAAGGTATATAAAGAGAGTATAATCTGTTATTTAAAAAGAAAAGTCCTGACTCACTGTCTGACTGATCAACGCCCAGTCGATACCGTTGGACCTAGATAGCTGAAATTATATAAAGAGAGTATAATCTGTTATTTAAAAAGAAAAGTCCTGACTCACTGTCTGACTGATCAACGCCCAGTCGATACCGTTGGACCTAGATAGCTGAAATTTTGCACAGCGGTGCCTTTTATCGTGTAGGGAAGGGACAGTGCCGGATTTTTTGAAATTGAACCGCTAAGGGGGTAAAATAGGGGATGAAAGTTTGTATGAAAATCCGTCATTTTTAAAGTAGTAAAATATATAAAAATTGGTACTTATGTGGCCTTCGATTGAAAATTGTATTTTAAAGAGGTATTTTAGGATTTGTCAAAATTCAATTCCTAAGAGGATGAAATAGGGGATGAAAGTTTGTATGCATCCGTCATTTTTGTAGTAAAATCCATGCAAATTGGTAGATGGATTTTCCGTTAAAAAATAATAATGACGTGTTTTGGGATTTTTCGAAATTCAACCCCTAAAATAGATGACATAGACAATGAAAGTTTGTATGAAAAATCAGTCATTTTTATAATAAAATCCATAAAAATATGGTCTAAAGGCTAAAAATTAAGAATGATGTATGTTACGATGAATTTTAACCCCACGGGGACGAAGATGCGACCAAAATCTAGTTAGACATATAATAACCCACTGTGTTCTGTGACAATAACAATGTATTTCCACGCTCCCACCAATTATCTAGCCCAAAGTATGTATAATTAAAACTTGTGTTATGGATACTAGTTAACGGACTTTTTTTTAAATACTTACATAAAAATTTTAGATATTTTTATTAATAAACTTAAATAAATATATAAACAACCATGACTCGCAAACAAATATTCGTGTTCGTCACGCAAATATTTGCCGCTACCAGGATTCGAACCCGGACCGCTTGATGGGTAGGCAGCTATTGACCACTCCACCACGACAGTGTAATTATATCTCTAAAGTTACATCTGAATTGATATAGATATATCAATGCAGATGTAACTTTAGGAGGTAGTTTGGCAAATATCACGCAACTTCGAAGTATTTATAGTGAGCGAAAGTTGCTCAGTGATTGATGGCAAAAAATTACTTTACGGAACACGCAATAACGCTTCAGATTTGTTTGTATATGGAAGTGCGTTATCATCCAACTATTTATCAGAAGTTGCCGTCTCATCCATCAGCTTTAATAACAAGACGGCAAGTCGGTCTGTGCATTTGCTTGAAGCTAACTCACTTAAAGTAAAACGCATTTGGCATGTTTGAGTAACTTTATTAGTTTATGTGGATAAATATTAAAACATAATTAAAGAGAGATACAGTATAAGCCTCTCGAATTTGGAGCTCCTAAACTGGAACCTCCACTTTACAAGATCTCAGTCAAATAACACTACGTTCTGGGATTGATAGGGTTGATGAAATTGGAACTTTGAAAATTATAACGGCACGTATTTAACGCGAAAACAAATTATTCTGAATTTGTAATTTTTTAAAAATTAAAGCCGGTAGCAAAATAGGTTGGCAGCTACAGTGAAGGATAATTTTAAGTAGAATTTAGCAGCTTAATAATCAGTTGTAAGCGTTGATTCATTTTAAACTGACATTGATTCCCAAAAACAGTGCACTCTGCTTGGTCATAAAAATTAACCCTAACCTACCAATCACAGAAACAAATATGTAGTTAGGTAACTTGTATGGAATCCTGTAGTTGCCAATAATACAATGTTTGTTATCCCACTGTTAATATTATAGTCGCCATGTCATTATTTATAGTACCTCGCGAATAATTTCATTGGCCCTACTTTAAAGTGGCAGACAATATTTAGTTTTTTATAAATCCTTGCATTTGGAAGCTCATGTAATATTATTATTGCTAAAATATGCAGTCGTTGCCAAGTTATTTTTAAGTAACACATAGTAATTCGCCCTTTAAGTTGTTAGTCGCCTCGAAAATAAATATCCAATAATAAATAATTCAAGCCGATTATAAGAGAAATAAATGAGACCATACCGTTAAAATTGTACCTCTTCTTTGTGCTGTGTTTCTGAGTCGGTGAGTAAGATTGGGATAGCAAGATCTGCAGTGAACCGTAACCTTCTATAGCTTTACCGAATAATCACATTACAATGCTTACAAGACACCATTGTAAATCAATTCAGTTATTTTAGAATATCCCAAAATAGTTCACGTGGGATGTTTTTATCCACCAACCAATGAAGTACTCCGTGCCACCAATAAAAATACTTAGCAAAGTCTTTTTAAATAAATTAAATTTGATTTCTACACACAGCAAGACTGAAATCAGTTTCTATGACACTATGGCAATGTAGAGCTATTTACAATTGTCCAATTTTAACCATAGGGTATATTCAAGTCTCGTCTTTATTACTCTAACAATCGTCTTGAATTTTAACATTTTGTATTTTATTAAAGTTCCAATTTCACATCTAGATGGTTCTACTCTATCGGTCCCAGAACGCTACCTTAAAATAATAACATCGTCTAAATAAAGTACTGCTCCGTGCACACGTACTTGACATCACAGCCAACGAATTTGCGGACTTCTTTCGTCGGCACTTTGGTAAGCCTTTTTAGGGCTTTTTATGTGGCGAGGCCTTTGTGATCGACGTTATCAATTTTATCAGTAATTGGAGGGTTGGATTCTGTTTTCAATTTCAGTCAGCTTTAAGGACTTTGATAAGGGCACAGGGTAAGGGTGTGTTGCTCTGAGTCGATTTGGGGATGACGCGTAATAATTTTATTTTCGTATCTACGGAAGCATTTAAAGATTGTTTATTATATTTTTTATAAAAAGTTATAGCAGATGATTCTTTACCACCGCAGAAAGTTTGATGTTAGTAATATATGAGACTCATTAGCCACCCTAGATTTGCCAGCCTGCAAAGCGATTCTTCACGCCTCTCTTGAATGACACAAGTTTGTAAAAAGGACGAAACAGCTGTGCTGGAGTTAGTGACAAGGTAAGCCAGACCAGAAAGGTTAGATTTTTTTAAATAATTTGATTAAGAAGATAGAGTGTTATATCTATCGGTGATGCTAGTTAGCCTGTATCAGACATCTGAATCAAAGATGTCTCATGTTTTATCGTTGGTCTACCGATGTTTCTACTTGCTATTAGAAAGACGTTGGATCATCGCCAATACTGTGAGTCGACGAGCGAGTTCTATTGAAAGTCACCGCGCTAGTGACGGGAATGCTTAACTACTTTCAGTATTCGATCATTCTAATATACTGAGTATACATATTTGCACATTAAAACAAGCAAAAGGTTTAAAAACTGAGTCGACTATGGAAAAAGGATGGAATGGCATCAGTTAAAATTGGAGTTTATAAGGTGAATTCTACTCCTCTTATTGTTAATGTCGGCTAAAATGCAGTTTATGTTTTTTAACCAGACTATAGTAAAGAATCGATTGACGCCTTATTCATCGAAAACGGATGAATAGTTTAGGCGCTACGGAGGTACATACGTAAATACAAACATACAATACATCAGTCTTTCTCAAAGTGGGCGATAACGCCCCCTTGTGGGCGTTGAAGACCTAGCGGGGGGCGTTAAGTGATCCAGATAAAAATGGGGGGCGTTGGCGTAGTTTAAGGGGGCGTTGGTTGATTTGTAATTTCATTTACTTTATATCGTAAAATTCACTGATATTAAAACTTACCTTACCTACTACTCAATATCGAATAATTAGTATATATTTCTGCCCGGTATGATATAAAAACTAAAAATACTTAACATAGATTTCATAGGATAGCCGTACGCAATCAAGTTGTAACAAGTTTTCGTTAAATAACGCTATTGGTGCAATCCGGTTGCAATTGGCGGGTTCATCGAAACTTGTCCTAAATTTCTCAGTACGATTGAGCGTCGAAAGAGATAAAAGAGTTTGTGCCTTACTCCTTCTTACTGACTAAACGCCCCCTTATTAGTAAGGCTATCGGAATCGGAAGCAGCTTCAGGAGGAAGGGAGGTGCAGAAGTTTGTGTAATTAAAGCAATGAAATCGTGGTTTTTAAGTTTTAGGTGTATAAAAAATTGGGGGCGGTGAGAAATAATTCATTTTCATAGGGGGCGGTAAAACAAATAAGTTTGATAATCTCTGCAATACATAGACTGTTAAAATTATAACTCTTTTGGCTTCACTGCAGTCAGGTAAAAAGAGCAAGAGACATGCCCCTTTTCCAATGTTATATGTATCTTTGAACTTATAAAAGGGCTGAGAAGTATCATGGACAACTTTTTTTTATCCTTGACCTCGATCCGTGAGCTCTTGGCTCAGCTCAAATGAAGGTAAAAGTTGATAAAGCCGATGATGGAAGCTTAATTCTGGATCTATGCGTTCAGCTGTATGCTCCTTTATCTGGGTATCTATGCTTCTCTCTTTTACTCAATAGATAAATTTATTGAAGTTTTCATCATTTTTTTTTAATTTATTTAGGTCAACTAACAATTTTACAATATTGATTGTACAAGACATGTAGATACTGATAACAGTAAAATTATTGTAATTGTAAAACCAGCTACGTTAACCACAGATTAAGTAAATTTTTATACAATACTAGTTCTGCTGAGAATGGCAAAGACATGTTGTTGTTCTTTATTAAAATGTTACATTTTAGTTTCAAAATTGCTAGTTATTAATTTCTTTCACCCTGTGAATGATTAGGTTTTTATAGGTAGTGACATTCGTTGCAAATATATCTATGTGGTTAAAGTGCTTGTTATAGATGTCGATCAGACGATATATAGGTGAGCGTTTGCCTGCGTTTGTTAAATTTCTACAATATATTCATTGTCAATTCAGCCGACACGGGGCTGACCTAATGATCTCCAACCCGATAGCTTTTGCGCTAACCATATCCAGCGGCTTCTCGCTATCTTTATCAGATCGTCGGTCCACAGCTGCATCTCCTGGTATGCGGCGGCCACTCGAGGATATTTACGTCCCAACGGCCGTCAGTCCTACCAACGATGTGCCACCCTACCCACTGCTCATTCAATTTTTTGGGCTATGTCAGTGAGCCTAGTTCTCCTGCGGGTCTTATCATGTCTGATATAATTACGCAGACAGACTCCGCTACGCTTGGAATCATAGCCCTCACTTTTCCCTTTGATTCACATTGAACCTTATTGTGGGGTATATAAACTTTGATTTAAATACGATTGCTTACTATTCTATTTAAAGCGTGGTATATTACTGAGAAATTGAAATACAATTTAACACTAGTAAACATGTAACCCAAAACAAATTACTGTCTACAAATATCTTAAGCAAGGCAACAAAATTACAATGTGGCAATTCAGGACGCTAAAACGTTTCCTCGAATTTGCACGTGCTTAGGACCGACTAAACGGTGTTTACGGTAATTGCGGAATCGTAAACACGCTAAATAGAGACGAAAGTAACGATAGCAACCTGTTGTTAACTAAATTGTATACGTCATAAGGTTCAGTTTTAGAGTGAAATTGAAGATTTGTCAATAGTGAAAAGCCTGAACATTCTTATAACTTTTCTAAAATGACTCCATTCGGTAATTCGAATTTTATATCCTATAAATGACTAATGGCATGCCTGTCTTCGCAAGGGCAATATTTATTTTACTTTGCTCCTATATGAGCTAGAGCAGTTTTCAGTATAAACTAGCAATTAATCTTCCTGTATATTATGCATACATATAGCGACAATAGATTGATTGATTAAGAAGCTATTGTTGAGAACAGAAAAAGATACTTATACACTTTCACTTTTATGACTTCAAAAACCGGGACCTAAATAAAATCAAAATAGAGAACTTCTTAACTTCTACTTTTATGTCATCAAAAACTCTACTACCGCTACTTAAATAATATTATTTATTAATGCTGGTGAAAAAGAAACGTGCGTCGCAAGAAAATCCCATATTTTACATTTGGTAATTACTAAATATAATTTAGTTCAAAGCTATTGCAACTCTTTAAATGGTACAGATATATAACCATTTTTGTACAATTTTATTGCCCTAAAATGCAAACTATGTTAACGAAGCAACGCACTTCTATATACATTTCTCTGGAGTTTTCAATTGATTTTTTCTCATATCTAAAAATAAATTATTTATCGACTAGCAAAGCAGTAGTTCCACACATAACTAACGAAACTAACTCAGAGGACAAGGCATCCATAAATTAGTGCCGCCGAAACTATATTTGAAAACTGTCAGAAGTAAGATGTTATCAAATAATAAAGCAGTCTGTGTGAATCTACGTTGGAATACCTGCGCGGTCCTGACTAATATACCTATTTGGATTTGGATGGAATAAATGAGAGATCACATAAAAATGTTATAATTCGAAACAATTGGTTTGGATTAACGCCTATTTTAATTTTGTTGGAAGAAACGAAGGTGATGATTTTCTTTGATGATTCACGAAAAAATAAATTTGTAACAAGTTGCTGATCCGTATATCGACTAGAATGAAAACTTTGTAACTGCTATTTTGAAAACAAAAACGAGAAGTCTATGTCACCAGGCTCTTAAAACCTTTTGAACATTATCTTTAAGAAATACGTTGCTCTATTAGAGTTGCGTATCGATGGCGGAATAAATATCTTCATTGGGATTTGGAACCAATCCAGGATAATATCAAAAGGAATATAGTGAGACACTAGGATTTTCATCTTGACGATACATCACTCAAAATCTACTGACTTCTTTTTCCTTTTTCTGTAATTAAATAAATGACTTGAGCTCGTCAAATTACGGACTGGAACAGTTCTATGGTGATAATAAAATACTAGAGAAGATATCATTTACAAAAGTCAAGTTCCATTGCGCATTTAAATTCAAACCCAAAGTTTGCTGCAGTGATGATAATAACTTAGTATTTTAACTGAACAGAGTTTACGCGGCGCTATATCGCTGGCAGTACGTAGTAGACATGGCTAATGCTCGCAAAAGCAACAGCGCAATTCAATTGAACTGAAGATAGCAGTGATGGGCGGCGTCTCCTCTACATCTTCTATAATATAAAAATGAATCGCAAAATGTGTTGGTAAGCGCATAACTCAACAATGCCTAGACCAATTTGGCCAATTCTTGGTTTAAAATGTTCGTTGAACTTCAAGGATGACTTTTACGGCTAGAAAAATTCGAATAATTTCTTTATGACAGGACGAAGTCTGTCGGGTCCGCTAGTTTTATATAAAAATGTATGGAGCTGTTGTTACACCATTCTGCGAGATTTTGGTGCTAACATTTTGCTATCAGATTCAATTTCCAAAACTGGTTGAGTATAGAAATAATTCTATACACATACATATAATCACGCTGATAATCTCATAAGGCCTTAGGTAACAATTGGCTACACATAAAGCCACATTTGGCCATTTCGTTGGATCCCAATTTTCAATCCCATTTTTTAGATATTAACGTAGGGTCCCATTTGCTGCAGTATGGAATATACAATGACAAAGTGACAGGTTGCCAGCCTGTCGCCTACACCAAACCTAAAAAGCAACTAAGCCTCCAATGAACCAACCAACAAAAGTCAAGAACGAGAACAGATGTTACTAATCTACTCAGTAGTCCTCGTATTGCTCAGCATTCCATGTGGGTTTCGGGCCCATTGTGTTGCAAAGAGGGATCCAGTAGTATTGCCTGGGACTTGTGAGTTGTGACCCAAGTTTAAGTTCAAGAGTACCTTTATAATGCACTAGCTGTGCCCGCGCGACTTCGTCCGCGTGGATTTCCCGTTTTTGCTACATTTTTCATTGATGCTCAACTCCTATTAGTCGTAGAGTGATGTTATGGTGCTATATAGGCCTATATCACGGTTTCCTAAACTGTGCGTCGCGACGCCCTGGGGTGTCGCGGTTCTATCCTTGGGGCGGGCGTCGTGAAGCGATCCACATAGAATGGCTGTCTAGCTAGCTATGCGAGCTAGTCGAACGAAAATAAATGTAGACCAAGAAATGAAAGTCGCGATTTTAAAACTTGAGCCCGGTTTTGTGTTGCTTTCGCCGTCAAAATTTGTCGGTGCTACATTTTAATGGTAATTTTTTTTCAGTCTACTTTCTAATTTTAAAATATATACGCATTCGTTAACGCCTAAATAATTTCAAAAAAGCTATGTTTTTGTTTTTGTAGGTATGTACTTAACTTGGCTGTTACTATAACGGGGGGAAGGCTCGTAAAAGTGGGAAAATTCCTAAGGGCGTCACTATGAAAATAAGTTTGGGAAGCTCTGGCCTAAACCTCGTGTTCCTCGATAAATATACAATCAAAGAAATTTTTCAATTTGAATCAGTAGTTCTTCTTTTTAGGGTTCTGTACCCAAAGGGTAAAACGGGATCCTATTACTAAGACTCCGCTGTCCGTCTGTCCATCTGACACCAGGTATATCATGAACCATAGTTAGAAGTTGAAAATTTCTTAGATGACGTAGTTCTGGTGCCGCTGTAACAACAAATACTAATAAATAGAATAAAATAAATATTGAAGGGGCTCCCATAGAATAAGCGTGACTTTTTTAGTCGATTTTGATAACGGCATAAACGCTTAAAATATTTACAGAATATTTAGTTATATTATTCACTTTTAAAGTAAATATAAATAAAAACAAACGTGATTTATTTCTCGGTCTTAATAACGATAACAGGTAGAAAGTTAAAAAAAATTAATTTAAAATTCAAATAATTTTCGGTCAGTTTTGATAAAATCTATGGAACGGAACCCTTCGTTCGCGCGTCCGACTCCTTCTAGGCGGTTTTTATACTATTTTTGCAGGATATCTCTGATGATCTTCTTGGAGTCACCAGGGCTTTTAGTAAAGGAGAGGACCTCCATGGGTCCTCAAGCTTTAAGGTCAAATCACTCCAGAGAGGATTCCTGACCGGTGAGCATCTCCCTCGGAGGAGTCTCTGAACCTATTAGTCTCTAAGGCATCCGAATCTGACGGGATCAGTAGTTTCTAAGATAAGCGCGTTCAACCAAACAAAAAAAAAACTCAGTATAGATGCGTGCGTAGTACTCGATCATAATTTAGCTGCGGAGTTATGTTAAAACTATGATATCTCTGAAGATATTCATTGAAATCTAATGATGTAAAGAACAATTTTGTACAAAATTAAATACTTGTGATGAATAACGTATAAATTTTGATAAGGAATAATATTATTTTTGCAAAAAAACCTTCGCATCTAATGGATTATTTTAGAACAAATTTTATTAACAAAAATAGGTTATTAAATTAGAGTCAACCTTAAGAGATAGTAGTACGAGAGCCCACGACCAAAACCATGTCTCATAGCAATACGGCAAAAACCCTATAAAATCGTTAGATTGTATGATTCTGAACCCGACTAGGTGTGTAGTAACGGTCGAAAGTGTATCAACTGCGTGGGAGGCCATTTCTGCTGTGTCAAAAAAAAAAGACAGTCGGTATTATAGCAATACGTCTGATAGTGAAAATGTACATAGATTTTATAATTGTATTACGAAAAAGTATGTTTTCAGACATTTTGCGCGTAGCATATAGCCTGAGCGCATTTTTGAAAATGTCAACAAATTTAGCCGACCTGTATCATAGCAATACGGATAATATTTTTTTTCAACTTTTCGTATTGCTACCATGATTACCAAAAACCTGTTTTCAGACACTTTAAGTGTAGCATATACTCCCAACTTCAACTTCATCCCATTTTCCTTCTGTGCGATTTATTTCAGTCCTTCAACTTCAATGTTACGGTTTCGGGTAAATTCTTTGTTAATTATCATCTAATAAATTCAGGGTCGCAACGTATTCATTGGTTTGTAACAGAATATTCAAGATGCCTCAATACGATTTTTAAATGATATCTGAGTATCGAAAAATTGTCTGATAGAGAAGGTGCTACACTTAATTTGTCTGATATAAATTTTTTGCACATGTGGACAACTTATTTTATCATGTCCAACAATTTTCAGACATATTGCTATGATACCGATCGGTAAAATTTGTTAACATTTTTAAAACGGTCTCAAAATTTAATGCGTTCACATTTCCGTCTGAAAATTGTTTTGTTCGCATCAAATAACCAAAATATACTAATAAAAAAGATTTTCAGACGTATTGCTATGAGACATTTTTTTTGTCTCATTTTTAATTTTTTTAAGTGATTTTACGGGTTTGCGCTACACCACTAACGTCTGAAAAATATGTTTCCGGTATCTCAGAACTATCATTCAACTACAGTCTGCAAATCAGACATATTGCTATGATGCAGTTCAGTAAAATTCTTTGACAATTTTGAAAATTCGGTCAGATCAAACGCTACGCGGAAAATGTCTGATATTGGTATTTTCGAGTTCAGGATAATCGTATCTATCGATTTGATGCGGTTTTGGCCGTATTGCTATGAGACAAAAATTTTGGTCGTGGGCTCTCGTACTATAGATAAATGCTGTCTGTAATTTGTTTTTTTAGAACTTTTAAAGGAGAATAATTCCGTCATACATGATTTTTGCGTAACTTTAACCGTTTACGCAGCGCACGCAACAAAAGCTCTAAAAATCAAAAATTATTATTTTCCGTTTATTTCACACAATGATATATCTTAAAATATTCATTGAAATCAAATGAAGTCATGAACAATTTTGTTCAAAATTAAATGCTTGTGATAAATAATGTATTTATTTTGATAAGGAATAATATCATGCATACAAAAAAACCATCGCAGATAATGCATTATTATAAAACAAATTTGATTACCAAAAAGAAAGGTTATAGTGAGCCAACCATAAAAGATAGACATATGCTGTCGCGGACTTTTCTTTAGAAATTTTAATGGAGAACAATTCCGTCATACTTGATTTTTACATAACTTTAACCGTTTACGCAGCGCACGCAGTGAAAGCTTTGAAAAGAAATATTTCTCTCCCGTTTTTGCAACATTCTTCATTGATGCTCGGCTCCTATTGAACGTACCGTGATTTTATATAGCCTATAGCCTTCCTAAATAAATGGACTATCCAACGGAAAAAGAATTTTTCAATTTGAGTCAGTAGTTGCTGAGATCTTAGGGTTCAACCAAACAAACAAACAAACAAACTCTTCAGCTTTACCGTGCCCTGATTTCACTCTCCACTCAGTCATATTTGGTAAGGAAGGAATCGCGAGAACCTTTATTAATTTAATTACATCGTGTTAAAAGCAGAAAATAGCAAGAAAGACGTAATATCTGATCTTGTATCTAATGTAAGTATTAATTGAAGAACACCTTAGAGATTAATTCCAAAATACGAGCGTATTAGTATATCTCTTTAAAGTGATAAATGGATTTCACGGTTCAAGGTCAAGTGTGATACGAGTAGGGGATGATTGATGAAGCTGTTATGTGTCCAAAGATTTTGAGGGAATATCTGGAGGGAAACTTGTTTGTAGTCTGATCTCTAAGCGGTTTGGTGACATTAGCGATTAATATATTTCGCTCAGGGATGCTAGTAATATTTTTGTGCTCATAATGACTTGTGGGTTTTTTATTTTCATTTGATCATTATTCATTAACCTCATTGTTGCTAAGTTCTTCTCCGCTCTGTTTTTAAGCCCGACGCAAAAAGAGGTGTGTTATAAGTTTGGTGTGTGCATTGTAGCTCCGAAGTGGATTTTTTGTTTGAAGGTAACTTAATCGAGAGTTCTTACCTGTGATACAAGAATATTGGCTGAGCAATTTAAAGATAATCAGCTCTTTTATTTAGTCTATAAAGGATCTGAGTGAGTACCTTACTCAACGATTCGGGTATGCTGTAATTTTATTGATACCTATCATTATTGCTGCAACAGCACTTGAAATCTGCAGGATATCTAACTCTCCATAAAATTAGAGTGGAAATGTCATGTTTGGGCTTAATGGATTGATCTCCGAATAGTTTATAGATTTTAAGTATCAAGTCGGAAGATTTTAAAATTCCAAATTATGAAAAATAAATTAGTATTCCAAAAACATTGAGTTCTGGTTTCAAAATCGTAAATAAATAGACAAAGATATTACGAATTCGAGCCCCATCTGGATTAGAAAGACACGAAACTGTTGGCTGCGATTCTTACTACAACTGTCCACCAATTTGCATCGGCATGCTGGTAACATCCTCATGGACCAGTAAATTCTATGCCCAGCTCTGGGACCCATTTAGACTAATGATTCCATCATTGGATACGATTTAGGGCGCTTTTCCACGACCGGTCATCTATATCTGATCCGACGAGTGGAAGACCTTTCCTAAATTAATGTCCACCGTTACAGATTTAGGCCAAAATGGACGATAGATTATTTTCCACTTGAACGTCTTATTGATTTGAAATTACATACCCTGATGTTGAAATTAATTCCTGGTAAAATTCGCAAGCGTTCAGCGTTTATAAACTTGCAGTTATATTTACAACTTGCTGAAAGATCTGGCAGTCACCATGGTTCAGTGGTTCGCTTATCAGAATTAGTTCCAGCTGTATTAATCTCTAAAGAACTCACTTCGATGTAGATGTCAAATACTAAAGAATACTTCACTAAAAATAAATATTTTTATCCCATACAATTCTCCGGATTAGATAAATTAAATGAAATTCGTTTATTTCAGGCATAGCCCATAATGTCTTGTTAGTAGAACAGTTTTTCTTATCCTTTGTTAGTAAACAATTATTTTCAAATATATTTAAGTTACAAAAAAAAATATAAATAAAAAGAGTTGTCAAAATAGAATTAAAATTGAAAAATAACAGGTATGTATATAAATGTAAATGTAAAATTTCGTTTTCAGTTTACCCGACAAAACAAGGGTTTTTTTACTATATGACAGTCGAAATCGAAATGAGCGTTTCTCAAGAAGTGAGTTCTTCACAGAATATTCCAATCCAGAAGCTTGATTGGCTAGCACACCAACAGGCGGATATGGAAAGCCCAATACCCAAAAGAGTGGCATCCAAATAAGGAGGCCTACACTTAGCAAGGGGCTACAATAAGATGAGGAAGAAGAAGACTAAAGTAACCAGAGCAGTGGTCAGTAGCCGTAAGATATTTCTTTCACATGAAACAGAAGAGTAGGTATATGCTTTTTTTTTTTTTTTTTTAATTTATTGGCAATTGGAAGCAGGTCCTTATGCCTAACTTAATACAATAATAAAATACATTACAATTTTCCTATAGAAGAAAGAACAAAATTATATATACATTTAAAGTATGAACTATTGCACAAAAGTTTATTCAGTTCTATTGGTACTTCATCTTCACTGACACTTTGTACCTCCGAAGCGAAAATTAAACGTTGAACGTTAAACTTTTGACATTTCATAAATATGTGCTCAAGGTCTCCCACTTCATTTGTACAAAATTCGCAATTTGGGTTGTTTATTATCCTTAGTCTTGATAAATGAGCTGGTGTTCTACAATGGCCAAACCTCAGTCTGTTAATACAAGTAATGAAACTCCTCGACTCAGCCCTAATTTTGTTTTTGTGGTACCATGGTCTTTGCGGCGGGGTAATCTGAATGGAAGCGTACCATTTCCCTTTAACTTCAGAAGATTTCTTCCAATAAGCGTGCCATAGCATCGTGGTGCTTTCATTTAACCGCTGATGGAAATCCGTGAATGGAACACACACTGTTTCTGAGTGATCTTCCTCTATTGGTCCTCGGGCTACCTGATCTGCCACTTCGTTTCCTGTTATGCCGGAGTGAGAAGGTACCCATTTGAATTGAACACTTTTACCACTGTTACTTAAATCTAATAATAGCTTCTTAATGTCTAGTAAAATATAATTAGTATGAAGTTGGAGTAAATTACCATCTAAAGCCAATAAAACACTTTTACTGTCTGTTATTACAAGAAATTTTGAACTATTTACACTATTTACATACAACAAAACTCTATAAATTGCATAACATTCTGCAGTGAATATGCTACAATTGGAATCCAGTTTAAAAGATCTAGCTATTTTACATTGAGGATCATAAAAAGCTGCCGATACACTATCAGGAGATTTTGAACCGTCTGTATACAGAGTGTAAATATTTGACTTTTCATGTAAAAATTGTAAAAACTCAGTTTGACTATAAACCTTTTCATAGTCAATAGTAATGCTATTCTTGACTATTGCACTATAACCTACACCGAATATGGGTAAAAGCTTTGAGGATTGCAAATTACTACAGCTAACTTGAATGTTTAACAATATTTTTAATAGTTCTGGTAAATGTTCTGAAATTATTTCATGCAAACTTATATCTGTATGTTCAGTAAAACTTGCAGGGAGATTGTGACTTGGTAATATTCTATTGAGAACAAAATTGTTTTCAGTTGCTAATAATTTGAGACACAATTTCTTTGCTATTTGTAACCGTCTCAGTTTTAAAGGTATTATGCAAGATTCTGCCTCCATTGCATTAATTGGAGTCGAACACATGGCTCCTGTGATAATTCTTAAAGCCTTATTTTGTATAATGTCTAATTTCCTTAAAAGACTAACATTAGAATTCATATACGCTACAGAACTATAATCAAAATGGCTTCTGATAATGCTTTTGTATAGCATTGATAGAATTTGGGGATCGGAGCCCCAATGTACCCCTGCTAAAGAGCGCAATACATTTAATCCCTTACTAGCATTTTTGAATCTAAATATATGCCTAAAAATTTTTTACTTTGTAACCACTTTATGTTTTTACAGTCATATGAAACACGAGGTAGATCATCTAGATCTATATGTTTTTTTGAAAAAAGCATTGCTCCACTTTTATCAGCACTAATTTCAAGTTTTAAACTATTGTAAAAATTTCGAATCTGTGTCATACCATTGTTTAAATTTCTAATAGCAATATTTACATCATTATTTACACTATATACAACAATATCATCAGCAAATAGAAGGCATTTGACTGATGAGTTGATTAAATATTTATTAATTTGGGATGTGTAGAGCCCAAATAGAAGGGGTGAAATAGTTGAACCTTGCATTGTTCCTTTATAAACACATTTAGGACCATGTAGGATATTATTGTACTTCACATACATCTCTCTATCATATAAAAAATTGAATATCCATTTACATATTTTTCCAGGTATACCATAATCATGTAGGATCTCAGTGAGAATTGATGGGTTCACATTATCAAAGGCACCACACACATCAAGGAAAGCACAAACTGTATATGAGTGGCTATGGAATGAATTTTTAATATCTGTGATAAGAGATATGTAGTTCTCTACTGCACTTTTACCTCTTCTGAAACCAAACTGCTGTTCAGGTAAGAGTTGATTACTTTCACTATAGAATTCTAATCTCAATTTAAGCATATTTTCAAATAACTTGCCTATACAAGAGGATAAAGATATTGGTCTATAAGAATTACAGTCATTCTCTGGCTTATCAGGTTTTAATATTGGTATGACACATTGTGTTTTCCATGTTTTTGGAATGCAATCATTTTCCCATAGCAAGTTATAAACTTTTAATAAAATATTTTGTGCTTTAGGATGTAATTTATGTATCAATTTGTAAGGAATGTCATCAAGACCTGGTGTTGTATCTTTCCTTGACCTGAGTGATGTCTTAAACTCATTTAAATTAAATGGTTCACTCATAAAACTAGCTTCAATGTTTCCAAGTGACTGAAAAAAGTTATTTAACCTATTTGTGTTTACCTCTTTTTCAGGTGGAGACTCTGGGGCATATTTATTTACAAAGGAAGGAATCCACTCATCATTTTTGGAAGATTTTGTGCTACCAATACGCTTAAATCTACGGATATAATTCCAGATCATGCTAACAGGTGTGTATCTATTAAATGCCTCACACAATGATCTCCAACTGTCTTTCTTTTTCTGGCTAATTAGTCTCTTTTTATAGGCATCTACTTTCTTATATTCAATATAATTATTAATAGTAGGTATAGCTCTATAATTTTTTAAAGCTTGTTTGCTATTAAGTACTGCAGAAGCACATTCATTATCCCACCATGGCACTGGCTTTCTTATAAGAGATGCAGATTTATTTACAATTTTAGGTATACAGTTTAGCTTTATTTTATACAATGTGTCACAGAATGAATTATATATATTTAATGTGTTATTGTCATCAAAGTTAATGTCATCAAATGCTTTTTCACTTTCAGAGAAGTATCGGGACCAGTCTGCTAGTTTATAATTGAAGCGTTCACTTGGAGTGCCAACAACATACTTCTCAACAGATGTATGAATATCTATTATGGTGGGAAAATGATAACTACCCATTGGGTCATCATGGACCCTCCAATCACATAAAGGAGCAATATTTGGGCTTATACAAGATATGTCTATAGCAGAGGGGTTGTGATTGATAGTACCTACAGTAGTTGGAGATCCTGTGTTTAATATACAAAAGTCACATTCATCTAATAAATTATAAACATCATTCCCCCTTGAGTTAGTGGAAAGACAACCAAATGCCACGTGATGGGCATTCAAGTCACCTGAGAGCATAATTGGTTTGGGCAAGCTATTGATAATTTGTTTAAGTCTCCTACTGTTGAAACGGTTTCCTCTAGGAGGACTATAGGCACATAAAAGAGATAAATTACCTATGTTTGTTTTCAATATTATGGCAACTGTCTGAAGAAAGTCAAAGTATGGAGTTTGTACTACAGAATATTTAAAATTATTTTTTATTAATATGGCTACACCTCCATGACCATTTAGTCCATTTTGAATAACAATTTTGTAATTTGGTATATTAAATTTACTTTCTGTTCTCAACCAAGTTTCATTTAACATACAAATGTCTATATCTTTTTCATTGAGAAAGTTAATTAGTAGGAGTTTTTTGTTGTTTACACTTTGTATATTAAATTGGGCAACAGTTATGTAAGTTTTCATGTTTTGTGTCTCATTAAAAGACCTATAAACCATAAATTATATTAAATTACTTAAAAGTACTTCTTTTATTTTATTTGTAGTTACAGCATCCTTACTATTAGAATTTGCCAAGGTAACTAAAGATTTTACTAATGCATTTACAATTATCTCATTATTTGCTATAGTTTGTACATCAAAATTTTGTTTATTGTTATTGTCTTGTTTTTGCAGTACTGTGGAAGAATCAACAGTTTTATTTACATTATTTACATTCCTTTTTTCTAATACTTTTTCTGTTCTATTTCTTAATGTAGGAAAATTATTATTGTCTAACTTAGTTCCTAAAACAGTGGCAAAAGAACGATTTTGGTTTAAAATTAAGTTACGTTTCTCCTCCATTTTCTTAATCTTTACGGGACAGTCCCGGGAAATGGCTAGATGGCCACCACCGCAATTAATACAAAATAGGGTTTCCGACTCACATTCCTTGAAAAGGTGTGCACCTGAGCAGGAAGAACACATCTGGGTCCCTCGACAGACTTTTGCCGAGTGGTTAAATTTAAAGCATTTGTAGCATTGTATTAGTGGTGGTATATAAGTGTGGATCTGGTATCTAAATAAATTGAGGAATGCAAACTTAGGCAAGGTAGTTGTAGAAAATGTAATCGCTACGGTGGTCAATGGCATAAGCTCCTTGGTGTTACTGTCTCTTTTCATAAACCGTTTCACTGATATAATATCTGCATCGCATGTAATATTCTTATATATTTCTTCATTGGACAAGTCTGTAGGAACAAATTTGATGATACCAACTTTCTCCACTAAATGGGCAGGAATGAATGCTCGAAACTTGTGTTGGTTAAGGAAATGATCGTGTTTTAGAAAACTGTTGGCTGCAGCGGCCTTTTTGAAGGTAATTCCTATTTTGTATGCATTTATGCGGTACACACTAGTTATACCTTTGATGTTATCGGTAAATAACTGTGTTAACTTGATTGGATTTTTATTACCCAATTTTTCTTTTTCTTTGGATTCTACGTACACAGTAAAATCAATAGCGCTGTCTTCCAGGAATAAGCGAGTATAGTTTGTTTTAAAATATATTCTATACTTATCTTCCTCGGAGCTGTTGGTTTTGTGGTATTTTCTTTTACGATCGCCGGGTTCTTGTTGTCCATCGCTTTGCGTCCCCATTTTTACAAATGGGGCGCGGGCAAATTATTTCTAGAGTATTTATGTACTTTTTCTGCTATTTTACTACAGAAAATTATGAATTTAAATTCAAAGAGAAAAATTTTACGCGCCTTATTTGACTTCCCGCCAAAAAAGTCTAGGTATATGCTTGCCATCCCTTATTGCCTTAAAGAAAATTGATGATCTCTCACTCACCTCCAAGATTTCATCTCCCACTTTAACAGGCGGTGACGCCTTCGCCGCCGCCCCGGATGGGTGTAAGCCGCACACGAACACTGCCATTCTACTTCGGTCCCTATGACCGGCGAGGGAGAGTCCAAGACCGGCTTTCGGTGACCTCTCCAGCTTGACTGCCACCACGCTGTCTCCGAGCGAAGCATACTTCTTGCGAATTTTATCTGGAAATTACAGTTGTGGTTAATAGATGGCGCTACCAACAAATTGAATTGATAGGGTGTGTATCGTTCGATATTGCGAGGATGCTCGTTTGAACAGCTTACAATTCACTTCATAAAATTTGAAAAATAATAAATCGTATTCATACACATAATTTTTATTGCTTTATTATTAGTTTGGGTTTTTTATGCATTTCTATGATCAATCCAAATTAGACGGGTTTTTTATGCATTTCTATGATCAATCCAAATTAGACTACACAAATATAAATAGTTAAGTTTAGAGTTCTCATCACATCACTCAAAAATCAAGTTAACAATATTAAATGGTGTATACCTAGTAACGAAGGGCAATTGGGCAGCCTATCAGTAGCTTAAAACTCAAAACACCATCTGTTGTTAATTGGTTTAGAAGCCTCTAAAAGCTTTTGATATGCCAAATAATTTATTCCATACTAACGCCTATAGACATTTCGAAAATATTAAGGTGTTTTAATATTCTTTTCAGATTTCTCAAGCAGATTTTAGTGCAAAGTTTGTGAACATGAACATCTATCCTGCTCGTCGGCTTTAGTTGGTTTGTTTACTGAAGGAGTGTTAATTTTTGGGTTAAGTACCCCTTTTCTGCAGGCGAAAGGCTGGCAACTTGTCACTATTGTAGGAGTACTGTATGGCCCATACTGCCAGATGTGGTTTTGTCGAATGCTACCTGAAGCTCTGCTCGACTCCTTTTGGGATTGAAAGCGTGATTATGTATGTATATGCAAAGTTCAATTATTTACAAGCCTGAAGCTTATAGCAAAATCTCATTAAGCAGTTGTTTGGATATAAAAATAGACTCAACTAAAAATGTCAATAAACCCAGTAAGTATCGGCATATAAATATAGATATAATATCTGTCCCGCTCCGTCCAAATGAAGCGTCTAACAATGTTGGCCACCACCTGACTCGTACGCGAACACCACTCAGCGTTGACAATGAGTGGGTCAAGTGTGCGCGCCCTTATACCTTAGAGTGACCAAGACTTGGGTTGTTTCAGGACACTGCTAGAATATTTTCTACAAAAAAGAAACCCAATTAGGGGTTCGTGTCGTATATCGATAACAAGACATACTGTACCGACCCCAAATAAATTGGAATTAGGGTAGAAGGAAGAAAAATAAGACACAACATACTGATGTCAATAGAATAAGATTAAATATGTATGTACAATTCCGATGTTTTTTTTTTATTGGCGCTCCGGGATAATTGAGACAGAATAGAATAGAATAGAAATAAACTTAAGTGTACACATCGTCGTAAAATTACAGATTTAAGAAGAAGAAAAAAAAATTGGTTGTCTGTAAAGTCGGTTTACTGACGATAGTTGAACGTGACAACGTCTTAAGAAAATACTGATGGAATGGTAGCATTTTTCAAAAGAAAAATTTAATTTCATTTGTTTTGCCGGCCTTACACGAGGTAACGCCGCATGCGTCATGTTTTTTCGTGCGTGCAGCCGGCTCTATCGAATTACAAGACGTTGTCACGTCAAAAACATTTTACATAGACTTGCACAATGGGCGGCCTTATTGCTGAGAGCGATCTCTTCCAGGTAACTTTAGGATGAATAAAGATCAAAAACAGCAAGAGAAAATAATGCAAATGTAGGAGATATCAAATAATTTTTATACTGATTGGCAAAAGTTTTCCCAACCCACTGCAGTTATGGGGCAAATAATATCATATGTGAAACAAAATAATATTTTTTATTTATTTAAAAGGTTTTGAATTGTCTGGAAAAGGTAGTAAACGTGGACAAACAAATTTTTTACATTTCCTTAAACCACAGAATAGATTAATCTTTAGATGCAACAACCATGGTCCACCCGGATTGTGGAAGGTGCGGGTTCGAGTCCCGCCTGAGGCGAGTCGATTTTTTTCAGTACATTTTTCTAGTATTATATTTACGCGTTTGTAAACGCAAAAATAAAATTATTCCATAATGTAAGGTAGTTTCATCTTAGCTGGGCGTCAAATATTTGCAAAAATATTTCGTCCGGGTCTTGGAAGTGCAAATTTCAAAGATTTGATGAAACGATGTTTACCATAAAAACATAAGCACTGACAAATTTCGACAGCGAAAAGCAGTGCCTCGGTGGCGAAATTGGTCAACGCGTCCACCTGGATTGTGGAAGGTGCGGGTTCGAGTCCCGCCTGAGGCAAGTCGATTTTTTTCAGTGCATTTTTCTAGTATTATATTTACGCGTTTGTAAACGCAAAAATAAAATTATTCCATAACCATGGTTTACAAAGATGACATTATTTGTAACAGATTTACATGATTCGCTGTCAGGAGCATGCAAACGTTAAAATTTTTCATTTATCTAATATTAAATAAATTATAAAATAATATGACTAGAATGGAATGGATGTCTATAATAAATCGGTCTAGTTTTCCAGTCATGCATAGTTTCTTCCAGGTTAATACAGTTTTATTTGATAAAGGTTAATTTATATGTATTCCAAACACTTCACAAAGAGTAAAAGAAAAATATTAATTATTACTTACACTATTTATACATTTACTTAACGGGTTGTCACCCTCACTACCCTATATTTGTTCGGCAAAAATGGTCACAGCTCGTGTCTGGTGACTGGTCGAATATTAATTGGATGACAACTGAAGAGGTTCAGGAACTGATGCTAGCTGGATCAGGTCAGGAGTGACTCGATTATTTTTATGGCCCCTAAAGCTTAAATTCAGATCTCGTTTTTTTCTCAAGACAGTACTGAACAATTAGATTTTTTCTATTCGAATTATTGTCTTCAGTATATTAAAATAAATTCTGTTTAGTCCGACAAATACACAACTCGAAAATCATCATCATCACCAACAGCTCATTAATGGTCCCCACCGAGGGGCTTAAGCCTACCCCATATTGGGGGCGATTAGGCTTTAGTCAACCACGCTGGCCAAGTGCGGGTTGGTCGACTTCACACACAACCTAAGAATTTCTTCATAGGTGTGTGCAGGTTTCCTCGCGATGTTTTCCTTCACCGTAAAAGCGTCGATTAAACGTACATATGAATTCAAAATTTGAAAACACATTGGTACGTGGCAGGGATCGAACTAGTGCCTCCCGGGTGGGAGACAACGCTCTTACGCACTACGCTACCAACGCTTCCGAGAAGTGGCTGCTGGCCACCAATTGGTGCAAGGAGTGCCTAGACGGGCAGCGTTGGGACGGTCTCGGTGTAGCTGCGCTCACGTGCGCAGATCCCGAGCCGTCCCGTAATAGCGCACTGAAGGTCAGGCCGGGGAGGATGTTTAGTGAGTAAGGAGGGAAAACCTTTACCTCGAGTCCCACATATCCCTCGCGGTTGGCACCACCCCGCAGGGACGATGTGTAAATGCATTCGACCTCTCCGTCAACAAAAAAAATATACCAGTAGCAACCCTGGCACGTAAAATGACCGTTTTGTCATCTCTTTGAAAACCCCCGCGCTGTGAAAATGGCCTCTATCACGTGACAAGTTCACACCAAATACAATTTCGGACGGAGATTGCGGGACAATATCGCGGGTCATTACCCCGGCCGGCCGAGGAAACCAGCCAGGCGCGGGAATTCAATTCTGATAACTTCATTTGGAAATAGACATGATATGGGAGGTTTATTGATTTTTAAATGCATTGATGAGTAAAATTAACTAGTCTGTTACGACGACGTTTTATAATCCAGTAAAGTATTATCGTATCGTACTATTGTGTTTCAAGTAATGCAAAAATCGACCCGGTCAGAGGTAGCTCCTACAAAAAATCTCATGTGGGTGAGCGCCGTTAAAAATAAGATTCATTCCATTCAATCCGGGGTTGATGGTTAAGAGTGAATCTTGTTTCCTTCTTCGGGATTAATTAAATCGTTCTAATTTATAAAATTAAGTAAAGCTAACAGGGCATTTAGTGACTTCCTAAATATAATAATAATAAAGCTTATTTATTTCCATGACGAATAAAACAATTAAATTATTATAAATTACATTAAGATTTATGATTATATTAAGTATTAAATTCATTACACTTATTTATTGCAATTATCAATAAAGTTTATCTAATATTCATGGACCTCCGCACACTCTCCGAAATGCAACCGATCAAATTTTTTTTTTTTTTTGGTATGCACACATTTTATTCTTATAGATATATTTATTAACCAAAGGATCATAAATGTATGCTTAGCACCTAAATTGAGCGAAATCTATCTAACAATAACAAAAAATGGTGGTGGGTATCAATACTTAAATTAATTAGTTCATTAATGTGATTAGTTGAATTATATAGAAAAGCTTTTACAACATAAATTATTATTATAAATGAACCAAATGCGTGGGTGTAATAACTGCCCAAAATTTACGCATGTAAAACTGTAATTTTAATTATATTATTATTATCTATTGCTCTGTAATGATGTTTTGAAATCATTACCAAATTGTAAGCTGTGGAGTTTCTTTCGCCATTTCTTCTCCATCTCAGCATAATAATAATTATTCGTCCCGAAATGGTGGTAGGGTTTTGACGATTTAAAAGTACTTAGCAAAGTCCATTTAAATAAAGAGCTTTTCATTTCATTTCATTTCATAAAAGACTGAGAGGCAAGCTACACGCCTTCGGTGGTCAAGGCTCTGGAGATTAGCCTCAGCGAGTGCCTCACTACCGATGAGTCGCCTCGCTCGGTGCTCCACCGAATCCAGTGCATTCAACTGATAACGTGCAGATCCGTCCCAAAGGTGACAACAGTACTCCATGCAGGAGCGTACTTGGGCTCGATAAAGACGTAGGAGCTGCTCAGATGTAAAATATCGTTTAACCTTTAAAAGAATGCCAAGTTTTTTGGCTGCAGTTTCAGCAATGGATTCGATGTAGCGACCGAAACTGAGATTGGCAGAGATATCTACACCCAAGAGGTCCAGATGGTCGTTAACCGGAACGGAGACATTTCGGAAAGTCGGACTCAGATGAAATGGAGTCCGTTTCGCCGAAAAGAGACATGCCTACGTTTTGGACGGATTGAACCCAACCAAGTTGGCCTCACCCCAGAGAAAAACAGCTTCCAGGGTTGCATTCACTCCCTCCACCATCGCCTCCCTCAAAGATCGGACATCTGCTCCAGACTTCGCATCCGACAAGTACCTCTCCGAAACTGTGCTGTCGTCTGCGTACCCAAAGATACCGGGATTCAAAACTGGCCGCTATCCATTAGAATGTGTGCGTGCGTACTCGGCGCCGTGTACGCACGCACTTTGACGCACACATTGACATAAAAATATGGGGGCATAAGGTGGTCTCGCCGTCTCGGTGTGATCGCGCGTTTTTATGTCATTGCACATTCGCTCGCCGCTCGTTCCCGCCCGGCACATTTACAATAGCCCTAGCATCAACGCAGAGTAGGCTAATAACTCGCCGACAGCCCGCAGATAAACTACTGTTCTTGGTATAATGTGGTTTTAGTCAGTCTCTGCCTATTGCTTTAAAAATGTCGTCTGCCCAGCGTTCTTTTGGTCTGTCCCTTGCTCTTTTTCCACCTATTAGACCCATTTTGATCAACCCAGGTTGCACCAAACGGGCAACCCGTTTGGTCGATCTTTCTTCAGAATGCGTCCATCTCCACTTCTGGCGTTGTGCGTGTAGTACTGCGTCTCTTACTTTGGTCTTGAGTCCTAATTCTATTGCTAGTTTGCCTTTAAATAAGCTTGATGTCTAAAATACTCCACTCCTCTCTGTATGTAACTATACAATTTTTGAGTTATTGAAGTAAAATCTGACGTCATAACAGAACTTCAAAATCTGAACCATCTCAATTTGATTGAAGCGTTGCCATGAACTGAACAATTCCGCCCAAAGGGTCGAGGTGTGTGAAACTAATAATTGTCACCCTCAGCTATGCGGTTTTGTGGCTACATTTGACTTTGTGGAGTCAAATTCATTAGTTAAAGTGGTTCAGCGTCACCGTACAGCTAAGTACGAATACGGAGGTTTCTAAATTAGAGCTATTTAGTGATCAATGAGATGATAAGAGAGTAACATCTGTCCTGGTTCTCTGCTGAAGTTTTCTTACTTTATGTAATTCTTTACTGTGGTAAGACTTAATTTGAAGACTTTTTTACTACATTAAAATCTATTATTATAAAATTCCCGTGTCACATAATTTGTCCGGGATGAACTCCGAAACTAACAATCTGATTTGACCTTTTTTTAATGTGTGTTTTGTTCCAACTTGAGATATAAGTAGATTAATATTTATTCCGACGGGATTATCTTTATAAGAAGTTCTCATTTTTTTTTTCAAATTAACTATAACAACGTGTGACTTGTCAGCTAGTGTATATTTTTCCATACTGATTTGTTGTGTAAGTATAGTTTCAGTATATTTTATCAAAAATTACGCTCTCATTGTTAACTCGTGATGATCGTCCGAAAATCGATAAGTATTGCATTTAAACACTAATTATAATCTTTTTTTTTGCATTTAATATTAGAGATGAAAATATATTAAAGAACTTCGTTGTAAAAAGTACACTCGTATACAATTTTTTTATTCTGATACAATGGAAATATATTATATTATGTTTCAGTACCAGTATGAAGTACCAGGACATCATAAATATGTCGGAGATGTTTGCTTTATTTTATTTAAGATCTACTTTTTCGGAATAAAAACTATGGGATAAACTTCAACTTCAACTCTGTGTTTTTCTCTTGACTTTGCTTAACTGTCAAAAAGAGTAAGGGGATCACACCAGTACCCTTAGTATAAGTTTTGATAGTTTTCGAGCTGGATCAAACGTATCGTCTCTTTTCATACATTGCCCACTGTTTCTGATAGTTTACGCTAGAGGCGCTAGTGGGCAATGTATGAAAGATACGATACGTTTGATCGAGCTCGAAAACTAACAAAAGTCGTACTAGGGGTGAAGAAAGGCAAAGCTTATTGTGGATCAGACCGGAATTAAAACATATTATAATCCGCGGGAGATAATATAAGTAGATCCGACCGGAATAAGTAATTCTGACACACTTTCCATAATATAAAAACTCTTGCCAAATATTCAGAATATCTCATCTAGCCAATAAGTTTTATTGAAGGTCGTAATATCATATTCTAGTTATACAGACCGGGGCAGTAGTAAAGACAATATGTCACCATTAAGCGTTTAAGTGCCCATTCGGGGTTATGGGTAGCAACAACCCTGGTACAGCCAGCAACAGACGGTTTAATTATCATTTTAAGTAAAAAAGATATACATACATATCACGCTCACAGTCCCAAAAGGCAATGATATTATATTTAAAAAGAGGTTCTTTTTTTAAGGTTACCTTCATACTAATTCAAAGTCAAAAATGGTCCAAAATGTCATCATGTTACACAGTCAAATTTACTCGGCACCTAAAGTCTACGATTTCATGCTGTCGTATGTGGCGAGTTAACATGGTCGTATTGTAAGTTGTGAGTAAGACAACATGATATCTGGCAATAGAGTAAACGAGAAAGATATATGCTCGGGTGTGCTAATCAGCTTACTTTTAGGGTGCCACTTTTTGCAAGTAAGTAACCTATCTACCTCTTTTTAAATATAATAGCATTGCCAAAAGGGTATCGGTTACACACAAACATCTTGCAGTAAAGACCATACGGTACTCCCAAAATAGTCGCCTACACTAAAGGGGCACCAAACCCAAAAATTACCAATCCTTCAGTAAACACACTAAGCCCAACAACCAGGACAAATGTTACACTCAAAACCACCTCAGCAGTTCGGGCAAAATAATAGTTATGTCAGTTTCGTTGCAGTGGGTTATTTGTAATAAAAATATATACTTACATAGTTTTGAAAAAACGTTATAGCGAGTTACTATACATTACATTTATAATCTTCCAACATCTTGGCCCTTACAGGTTTTTTTAAAAGAATAATATTAACACATTGATATTATTCCTACACATCCAAAAACTTCGCTTCATTCCGTCGCTTATCGAGACAGCGTTCGTACGTGTCTTGCAGTTACTATAATACCTGTTCTATTATATTACGCTCGTACTCGTATTAATCGGGCACAGAGTAGTCATCGTGCAGAGGTACTGCTACATACAAGATGAAGAAGGCCAACCGGAATAGCACATTCAACCAACTGGAGACTGAACAGCCTATGAGTGTGGGTGAAATAAGTGGCATTCAATTGGAGGATAACAAGTCCATGCTTGACCAGGAATCCCCACCTGACTTCATCACCCAGCGGAAGAAACTGGACAATGAACTACGACAGGACTTCAAAAATTTCTAAAACACTATTTTGGAGACTATGGAGAGTTGGTTCTCGCGGCAGGATGAGCATCAATCCAAGCTTATAAAAGAAATTGAAGAGATCAGGAAGTCTTTGGATTTCATGTCGAGTGAACATAATAAACTACGCGAGAAAACGGACGATATATGCCGGCGTCTTGACATCTTGGAGAAGAAATCGGAAGCCAATAACGTACATATCCAGCAAATTGCTGACCTAGAAACCAGAATTGATTTGATGGAACAGCAGGCACGTCAGTGTAACGTTGAGATTAGCAACCTACCCGAAAAACGTGGAGAAGACCTTGTATCGATTGTGTTGAACATAGGGACTGTTATTGGGGAGCCAATCGCAAGACAGGACATAATCTCCGTACACCGGGTTCCACATGCCGACACCAGCAACAAAAGGCCAAAAAACGTAATTCTTAAGGTCTCTACCCGAATGCTGCGTGACAAATTATTGTCCTCAATCAGAATGGTAAAGGGTATCACTATCGAAAATCTAAATATTGCCGGAGACGTCAAAAAAATCTATATGAACGAACATTTAACTCTCAAGAATAAAATATTATTTCGCGAATCGAGATCAGCTGCAAAAGAAAACGGATTTAAGTTTACGTGGGTTAAAAATGGTGTTATTTTGGTGCGTGAGAACGAAACATCTCCTGCATTTGTCATCCGCCGTCAAGAGGATGTTTTTAAAATTAAGAGAAAATCTCTATAACCGTCCAGGTATCCTTTTCTCAAACATTTTTATTTGCTCAAAGTATTTATATTAGAATTTTTGTTTCGAAACTAATAGTTGCGGTTGTACTGCGTTAGTTAATACACTGTGGTTACCGGCAGCTAACCAGCCAATTGTTTACGTACAAATAAAAATTTGCCTACCTGATTTGTATTTGTTAAGGATTTTTATTAATGTTTTATTTTTTAATTACGCGAGTGAACATAGTTTAATATCTTATAACAACTTTGTATTTGAGGATCGTTATTTCCTTTTTTCTAAGAAGTTTCTATCTAATGAAAGGCGTATGGATTGTGATATGATATCTAAAAACATAAAGTGTTTAATTTTCTTTGTAGGTCAATTTAACACGGTCGATTATATAGTTTTTGTGTCTATCAATGGTACGTATTACATAGTTAATAATTATTATTTAGGTCAAACACATATTTTTATTAAAATATCGTCAACAATGTTTACAAAAGTTGATATATTTGCCATACAAATGTACGGTACAAAATCACATCAATTGTTATTATACAACACAATCTTTCTGAGTTTCATAATTTCAGTACAATTATTATGTTGTTATTGCTATTATAATCAATTGTCATACGACAACTTTTATGTTAGTATTAATTCACTGATGTTAATTTTTTATAATAAAATATACTCATGCTTGTTAATAATGTATTACCCGTTTTCAAATATAAATTTTATAGAACTGTCTTATTACAACTATATTTACTGCATCCGTAGGAGCACATTAAAGCACTTTTTGATATTTTTTTATTTAGTAATATCTAAGCTAGGTATTTGTCCTCGGCGCGGTTAATAAACTCACGATTTACTATCAGAACTGTAGGGGTTTGCGGACGAAGCTGAATACAATTTACATGAATATTTTGTCGGAATCATATGACGTGATTGTCCTCACTGAAACTTGGTTAATGCCTAATATATTGGACAACATGATAGCCGATTCTCGATATACAATATTTCGTTGCGATCGTAACATGCAGATTAGTGGCAAGCTAGACGGGGGTGGAGTGCTTATTGCTACGCGCACACATTTGATGGCACGTAACTGCTTCTTCTCTTTTCCAAGTGGTATTGAAGGCGTCAAGATCCAAATACCGTCACATAAGCGTCATTTCTATCATTTAATTTACGCTTTGTATATACCGCCTCGGCAGCCCTTTGATACATACAGATTATGTATGGACACAATTAAACAATCGATTACCTCTTGCCAGAATCAGATAGATTTTTTTTACATTTTGGGGGATTTTAATATACCTACGCTTCAATGGAGTACGACTGACGATAACTCAAGGACATCTCCTATATTGGGTAGACACAGTAGTGATATAGACTACTGCGTTGTTAATTTCTTGTCATTTTTTCAGGCCTTTCAATATAATGTATTTAAAAATATAAACGATAACATTTTAGATTTATTTATATCTAATTCTGTGGACTGTGTTAGTGAGATAATTTTGACACCGTTAGTTCCTATTGATAATTACCATCCACCTTTTTTAACGTTAGTTTCTTTAGAGCTTATGTGCAAGCCTTTGTTGCGTAGTGTTACTCCTCAGTACAAATTCGTTGATGGAGACTATGTTTCAATAAATGCCGCAATTTATGCAATTGACTGGGAGGACTTTTTGGGAGGATTGAGTGCAGACGAGGCTGTTAATTCTTTTTACGAACAATTGTATGATATTATCGCTAAGCACGTACCACTGCGGCCTATCAAATCTACAAAATTCCCTACATGGTTTACACGCCCTCTTATTCACATTTTCAAAGATAAAGAACATGCGTGGGTCAAGTGGAAAAAGAATGGCAATAAAACTGATTATGAGGAATTTTCGTTGTATCGACGTAGATTTAAGCAGCTGAGTAAAAAATGTTACAACTCCTACATAGATTCCATTGAGGTGGGTATACGTGAGGATGTTAAAGTGTTCTGGTCATATGTTCACAACACTAATAGAAAAAGTGGTATTCCTAACTCCATGACCTACGAACATAAGACAGCTGACGATCCTGAACAAATCTGCCAACTCTTCAGTAGCTACTTCAGCTCTGTGTACGAGCCATCTTCAACGATTAATAGCTGTGATACAGCAATTGCACACACAGAAAACAATAAATGTAATTTTGTTATTTCTAAACTTTTTTTCTCCAAATCTGATATTATTAATGTTTTAAAATCTTTAGACACTACCAAAGGGCACGGTCCCGATAAAATACCACCTATATTTGTAAAGTTAACAGCTAATAGTATTTGTGTTCCTCTAACCATTCTTTATAACAAATGTTTGACTGAGGGGGTTGTTCCGCAGGTTTGGAAAAACGCCAATGTCACACCTGTCCATAAGTCTGGGTCTAAAAATGAAGTGAGGAATTATCGTCCTATATCTTTGCTGTCTACTTTATCGAAAGTCTTGGAAAGGTTAGTTCATGATGCTATTTATCCACATTTGCACAACGTAATCTTGCCTCAACAACATGGTTTCGTGAAACGGCGTTCTACCATTACAAACTTGGTAATGTACACAAACTCCTTGCTTGAAAGTATGGATGAGCGCACCCAGGTGGACGCCGTGTACACAGATTTCCGCAAGGCTTTCGATAAAGTGGATCATGCAATTCTTCTCAAGAAAATAGCCTTTAATGGAATAAGAGGTGATCTATTGCGTTGGTTCCAATCATATATAATAAAGCGAACTCAGAGAGTGGTCATTAACGGTTTTGCTTCCGACAACATACTTGTAACGTCTGGAGTGCCTCAAGGATCCATATTGGGGCCTCTGTTGTTTATATTATTTGTTAATGACATTGATCAATGTTTTAGACACAGTAATTTCCTTGTGTATGCAGAAGACTTAAAGATTTATAAGCAAATAAGAAACATAACAAATTGCTATGAGTTTCAACAAGACCTTGCTCGCCTTAATAAATATTGTGCTGATAATAAATTGCAACTGAATATTGAAAAGTGTAAATTTATATCTTTTACTAAAAAACGTAATAAAATTTTATTTAATTACAGTATTGGGTCGTATTCCTTGGATAAAGTAAATAACATTCGTGATCTGGGTGTACTAATAGATTCGGAACTACACTTCGATATTCATATAAGTCACATCGTCAATAAAGCGTATCTAATGTATGGATTTGTAATGCGTGCGTGTGGACAGTTTAGGCGAGTTAGCACATATTTGTATTTGTTCAAAAGCTTGATCCGGTCTCAACTTGAATATGCCACTGTAGTTTGGAATCCGTACTATGATAAATACAAGTACATGATTGAATCTGTACAACGCAAATACCTTAAACGGGTTACTTATAAATGCAAACAGCCTAAATTGTCCTATGAACAAGCCCTATCCAAATATTCTTTGGTTACTTTGGAAAGGAGAAGAAGCATGTTGGATGCTACATTCTTGTACAAAATTCTCCAAAATAACTTTGACTGTTCTCCTCTCGTTGACTACATTTGCTACCGTATACCGAGCTCTTCAGAAAGAATTCGATTGAACTATCCACATAAGTTATTCCATCTGAAAAAAGTAAACGGTAATGCGGGTCGCCGCTCTCCACTATTCAGAATTATATCGTCCTACAATTTAATTTTTTATGAACTTGATATATTTAAACTGTCAAGTAGTTCATTCAAAAAATATGTGCTGGATGTGCTTTCGCGGGCGTGAGTGAATTATAATACTTATTTATAAGACAGCAATATTATTATTATTGTGTATTATACATAAAATAAAGTTTATTATTGTATATTATAGGATATATACAATACTTATACATATTTTATGTTTACATCTTATATGCGTACCTACCTTAACTAGTTTATGCTGTGACATAAACATAAATCCTTGGTCTTTATTTTGTGTTGCCTATGTTACCTTAAAGCACTATAAATTGTTAAGCGTCTTTATCTACAAGGGTATTATAGTTCATTTTTACTCTCATAAAAATCTGTGGATAACGGTGCTGGTTGTACAATCATTATATGTATTAATGTAAATCTATATTGTAAATACACATTGTACAACTGTTTGTTATCCCGAATAAATAGAAAAAAAAAAAACTATAAAATACAAAAAGCAATCATCATCATCATCAACAGCTCATATAATGTCCCCACCGAGGGGCTCGACCCTACCCCACATTAGGGGCGATTAGCCTTAGTCAACCACGCTGGCCAAGTGCTGGTTGGTCGACTTCACACACAGACTAAGAATTTCTTCATAGGTGTGTGCAGGTTTCCTCACGATGTTTTCCTTCACCGTAAAAGCGTCGATTAAACGTACATATGAATTCAAAATTTCAAAACACATTGGTACGTGGCGGGGATCGAACCAGTGCCTCCCGGGTAGGAGATGACGCTCTTACGCACTACGCCACCGACGCTTCTAAAGCAATAAATCGCCTCATCATCGCTGTCCTTCAGGCGTGATCGTGTTCAAACGCCCAGCCTATCAGCCTATTCAACATCAAAAAATGTGCCCTGCCAACTGCCACTTAAGGTTCGCGATTCTTTGAGCTATGTCGGTTACCTTAGTTCTTCTATGGATCTCGTCATTTCTGATAGAATCACGCAGACAAACTCCGAGCATAACCCTCTCCATTTACCCTTTGAGTGATTTGCCCAATGTAATATTTAATCAATGTTTATTTACAACGCTTGTGCGGCTATCTGTACCTCAGATGTCCACTGTTACGCGGGATGAGTGGCGTCGTTTGGGCCTTGCATGTGACATAACACAGTAAGAATTTAATCTCAACCACAGATATATAATGTACAATTTATTGTTCCGCGGTTTTGTCCGCCCCACCAATATAAATGTCATCTAAATAAGTTAGGATGAAGTTTATTCATTGTTTTATTATGTTTGGAAAACAATTTCCATTACATAAATAGAAAATAGTATATTTATCAATTAATTTTCCATTATTAAATTCATTCAGACATGCAAAATATACAAGAATACATACACTCAATCACTCATAATATACCAAAAGGGGTTAGGTCTTAGGTAACATTTGGTGATTATTTTAAGTTTAATTATTAGTCTTTATTTTAATAAATTATTATGATTAATTATTAAAGACTTGACAATGTGAATTGTCAAGACCTCTTGTCATGTCAGTATTCATATATTTTATATGTATGGTTTATGTATATATTTAATTATGTATTGTATTTGTATGGTATTAATATGTAGTATATGTAATTTTTATTTATGATAATGTAAAATGATAACATTTTTAAAAATTTGTAATGCGCTTTTGTATCTCCCACCTAACAACTTAGTATCTCACTCACATTTTTGGGTTGGCTGGAAGAGATCTCTTATAGAGATAAGTTCGCCCTTGCAAACTGCATCACTGTCTGTTTGTTATTATTATGTTATTAAGTGCAATAAAGAGTTAAATAAATAAATTATGACTCTTTCCAAATCAATACTATAAAACTGTAAAGGGAGGATAAAACTTGTTGAGTTTCTTGCCGGTTCTTCTCAGAACAAGGGCTCCTGGTAGACTCTTGAACCGATGGCATCAAAATTGACTTTCATAGTGTACAAATTGTACCTCAATGAATAAAGTAATTTTGGCTTTGACTTTTGACTTTGGCAGTATGCAGTGACTCACAATAGTGACAGATTTCCAGTAACATGTAACAAACCTTCAGTGAACCGACAAAAAAAAACAACTGTCTGGGTTTTAACGGATAATTTAAATAAGTAACCAAAAAAAAAAATGGAACTAGTTTTGCGTTAACAAACGCGGCTATATTTTTAAAATTTGAAAATACACTGAAAAAATCAACTTGTCCAGGGCGGGAATCGAACCCAGCATCTTCCGCAATCTTGGCCGCCGCGTCAGCCACCCCCGTCCCGGCAGCGTAGTGGTTGACGCAGCCGCCCGGATTGCGGTAGATGCTAAGTTCGATTCCCGCCCTGGACAAGTCAATTTTTTATCAGTCTTTTTTCAAATTTTACAAAATAATAATAATAATAACGATGTTAATATATACAGGATGAGTTTTTTTTTCGGGTCAGTATGGGGAAATCTAAACTAAGAGATAGAGAAAAACTCTCTTAGGAACCGTGATCTTAATTTAAGATAAAATAAAAATTGTATTAAAGAAAAATTACAATCTTAATAGATTTGGATATATCGGATTTTTTTGAAAAAAAAATAGTTTTGTTATTTTGATTGTATATCACTATACAAACCAAAAATTGTATGGATACCATAGGTCTAAAGTTGCTAGAAGTTGTTGAAATTGCTCGAAATTAACATTTTATTAAAGATACATTTTACTTTCAAATTGATATTGATGACTGGAACAAAACAAAACCAAAAATCTGCCACTTGCCTTAATCCCACGAAACAAACTCTATCTTATAAAATGTTCAAAATGTCCTCCACTTTCGCCTAAGCACAGTCGACTTCGGCGAAGAACACCCCGAGTTGCATTTCTCTATGAAATGTGAGGTATTATGATTTTTATTTTCTTTACTTTTCATTTGAAAATCGGCCAGTTAGTTTCTACTACTAAAGAAAACTATGAAATTTTAACTAATAAAGAAAACTAAAACGTTAATTTCAACAACTTCTAGCAACTTTAGACCTATGGTCTCCATACAATTCTTGGTTTGTATACTGATATACAATCAAAATAACAAAAAAAAATTGGTTGTCTGTAAAGTCGGTTTACTGACGATAGTTGAACGTGACAACGTCTTAAGAAAATACTGATGGAATGGTAGCATTTTTCAAAAGAAAAATTTTATTTCATTTGTTTAATAGATTTCGCATTATAGTATGAATAAACTTGTAATAAAATCTCTTTGGCTATACTATTTGTATCTGGCTGGTTTTGGTATCATTGAAACTTTAAATTTTAAAGAACATCATTCCAAATTCAAATTAGAGAATTAGATTCAGAGCGAGGTAACGCCGCATGACGTCATGTTTTTTCGTGCGTGCAGCCGGCCCTATCGAATTATAAGACGTTGTCACGTCAAAAATTTCTCAAGAAATCCGATATCTCCAAATTTATTAAGATTTAATTTTGGCCTCAGCTTGTGTTGGTCGAAGCGTGATGTAACCTATAACCTTCCTAGATATGTGGACTATCCAAAACAAAAAGCATTTTTCTATTTCTGAGAATATAAGGTTCAACCAACCAAACAAACTAACTAACAAAGAAACAAACTTTTCAGTTTTATAATAATAATTAGGTATAGATTTCAACGTATGTCTGTATTAAACTTATACAACAAATATTTCTTTGCATGTAAAACAATATCTTCAATACAAACTTTTCTGCTGGAGATATCGTGTTCTATCGAGTCTATCGGTCCCGGCGAAGCCTTACTATGTGCTTGACCTAAAACACAAAAGCCGCCATTTGTGGTACATTTCTTAAGGTTCACTTAGGTTACTTTGTTTAAAAAACAAGTATTTATTTCTAACGGACCCATTTTAAAAGCAAACATTTTATGGTATGTAGAATTTAGTCATTCTAGTCTTTATAATAAAATAAAGCAACGGCTCCGATAAACTTAGGTTTACTTATGCCGTAGTACTTAGACGAATATTTACTCGCCAAGGCTCGTTTATTTTTAAACCCGCTCGTGTTTTATTAACCTCTATTATGTGACAGTTACATCATCATCATCAACAGCTCAAGGGGGCTCGAGCCTACCCCACATTAGGGGCGATTAGGCCTTTGTCAACCACGCTGGCCAAGTGCGGGTTGGTCGACTTCACACACAACCTAAAAATTTCTTCATATAGGTGTATGCAGGTTTCCTCACGATGTTTTCCTTCACCGTAAAAGCGTCGATTGAACGTACATAATTATGAATTCAAAATTTGAAAACACCTTGGTACGTGGCGGGGATCGAACCAGTGCCTCCCGGGTGGGAGACGACGCTCTTACACACTACGCCACCGATGCTTCGACAGTTACATAAACTTTTTATTTTATTATTTATGAACGAATAAAAATCGAAGGTCACTCAACACAAACTATCATCGAATCTATCGTGAAAACCTGGTTATGTGCACCATGTATAAGCACCAAATCGAAATCCATAAAAATAGAAAACGGAAAACTAATGCTTTAAAAAGAAATCTCTTTACTTGCTAAACTTACTAAACGAAAATAATAATAACCGCGTGGATTTTCATTTACAATAATATAACTTATTAATAAAAAGAACTAAAAACTAAATCTGACTAAAAAGTGAAAAATAACTTTTTAATATAGAATCTAAATGATGAACGAAAAGTATAATTATTATTTCTGCTCTGTGCTCAATAACATGAGTTCTTGAAAATATTCGATCGGTACAATTAAATTGAGCATCCCACGCTTTTCTCTAAATAATAATACTTTTCGTTCATCGTTTAGTTTCTATACTAAAAAGTAATTTTTAATTTTTAGTCCGATTTAATATAAAAGCGTGTATTGTAGTTTTTTTTTAAACTATTATTTTATCATCCACTTTTTAGTGCTATAATTCTCACTAAAAAGTTGATAACCGCCGATGAAAGTATTATAATAATAAAAAATAACAATTATGAACTAACAATCCAAACGTTTAATTTATTAGTCCTGGCGATTCTAATGAGGATAATGATGTGCGTGAGAACTGAGGGACCACACTGGTATTTTGCAAAATAAATTTCGGAGCATTTAGTAGAAGACTTATAACAAATGTAGGCTAACTCTATAAAATGTAGCCTAAATATATTAAAAACTACAGCCATAAAGTGTCCAGCCAGATCTCGGAAAGTATCTATCGGGATACTCTTATCGAATTATTGTAATGTCATCGGTATTTGGTATGTCGTAGACTTTAAATGAAATCTGACCGTTTAAATGGGTCAAAATCGAGCCCAAACGAGTCAGTTACATACAAACATATAGGAGTTACAGACATACAGGTGAAACTAATATAATCGTGTTATAAAGAGTACATAAGTTTTTCGGAAAGCTGTATTTTTTCGCTAGTTTTTTATTACAACAAAAGTAATTTTCAATGATCATTATTATTTTAGTTGGATTTAGTATAATATACGTTATGGAACGTAAATAAAACAAAAGTATAATTCAAATTAAGTTTGACGTAGAGAGTTTTTTAGGTTTAATTGTTTTCATTAACAAATTAGTCGGTATAGGAGTATTATATACATACCTATACGAAAGATAATTATGAAGGTAATTAAATGTAAAGTAAAAAATATTAATAGCATTTTAGCTCTTTTTTATGGATTTTGTATAGCTTTGATAAATGACGACGCAAATAAGGATATTATATTAGTGATTTATTTATGATGAAAAAAAAATCTGATATAAATTATTGTTCAACTTTCAAACAGCAAAATAGTTTGGCTCTCATACTATATAGTTATTGCAACGTAGTAAAATTCTAAAAGACTCGTCGTGTGGCGCCAAGTCAAAGTTTGGATAAGTCAATCGAGCAGCCCTTATCTCGGTTCCATTACTTGATGTAAAACCGTACGCTCGCGCACACAAGTGTTACGTAAGATATTATTTTGTCACAAAAATTCCTTATAATAACTTGAGGAAACAGCAGCTCCTGGTGCTCTGAGTGAAAGACATACTACCTACAACGGCTGCCGGCGTTATCTTAGGAAACGTAATTTTAATAAGTTTTTAACCGACTATGGTAAAACCAAAGGGAGGTTTATGATTTTAGCAATCTATGTATGTGATTTGTATTTACGTATGTACGTCCGTAGCGCTAAACTATTCATCCGATTTTGATGAATAAGGTGTCAATTGATTCCTTATTATGACCCGAGTAACATAGGCGTCGATTTTACCTTGTAAACCCCGATTGTAACCGATTTGATTCCTTTCTTTTCCTGCCGTAGTCGGGTTACAATTATTTAAACTTTTTGCTTCTAATGTAATATTATTAAAATAGTCTTAGTTTTTTTTTAAATACTATGAGATGGCAAACAAGCTTGTGGCCCACCTGGTGTTAAAATATGGTTACCGTCGCTTATAGACACTTACAATATTAAGTGGTATATATTAAGGGTGGTGGTGGTGGTGGTTAATATTAAGGGTATATCAATCACTTAATGCAAGTACGTTGTCATCATGGGGACTAAGATGATATGCCTATCATGCCCAGTTATTACATTGGCTACCTTTCCCTTCAATCTAAAACACAGTGAAATGCTTCACGGCAGAAATAAGAAAGGAGGTGGTACCTACCCAGACGACCCTACATATGGGTCTATCACCTAGGTTTTACTTGCAAAGACTATTGTTATTTTGGTAAAAAAAAACTAGCTCATGACTCCCATCTCAAATAATATTATTTAGCAATAACGGTAAGCTTTTTTAATGTTTTGTGGTTGGTAAAAGAACTTACGACCTGCCCGTTGGCAAACAGTCACCGAAGACCATTGTAACATTAATGTATGGCTCCCTAGCTGCCAAGCATTACCCGTCTTCTACCACCTGTTGTACCGAAACACTACGAAAATATAGAGTTATTTCACTTCGGTTTTCATTATAAGGCGGTTTTCTGTAAGGCCCCCGGTTCAGACGCTCCTAATTCGAGCTATGTTTTATCATGGTACAATAATGCGCAACATCCATACATGAACAGGCGTTCTCCTTAAAACACTACGTAGATAATTCCGTTTAGAAGCTTGCAGGCAAATGTCATATAGCAAGTACTAAATGAAAATGGTGGTTGAACAATTATTGAATTCTAGACTTCATTATTTATGAATTTTACCTATGATTAAAAAATGTTTTTCTGGGCTGAACGTTACAAAAGTGACCTAGTAAACTTAAAGTTCTCCACTCATTAAAAGTTTGCACTAGCGTCCACGTTGCGGTGGCTTAGCGAAATGAAATCAGTACTTTTTAATATCTGTAGTAGTTGTGACTTTTTTTTACAGAAAACATATTTTTTTTTACAGAGCGGAGACTTATGGTACATCCACAGAGCCCGCCAGCATAAGGTCGCGGGGCGTCAGAAGGCACGGTGCGCAGGGCAAGCTGCGGGGCGTCAAGCGTTTTCCCCGTTTTTGGTACGTGGCGCCCGCTGCGGCTAGTGCAACTTTCTTGCAACCTGTCAGTCTTGTTTAAGTAGTAACAACGGACAAACGTCTGTATTAAGAAAACCTGCCGCATCCTACTCCCGTCGCTTCATCCGCTACATGCGACGACGCTAAAATTTAAAAAACGCGTGTGAAAATACTTCTCCTCGAACGCTCTAAACATCGCCATAGATAGATAGATAGATTATTCTTTATTGTACACCAGAAAGTAATTAATATTAAATAATGAAATGTACAAAGGGCGGCCTTTATCATAAAGTAAGACACTGTAAGGCCTTATCGCTAAAAAGAGCCATATGTTTGTGTTTCCAGCAGAACACACTTTGCTTATCGTGCCACAGACTAGCCGTATCTCCCTGAACGAGGCCTAAGCTGGCAGTTTGACCACAAGCAAAACCATCGTAGTCGTCAGCCTGTGTGGAAGTTACATTAGGTAACGTTTGGTTACATGAAGGGAAAAAGGGGACATAAGACCTAAAAAGTAACAAAGCACCAAACACGCCAACAACCAGGACAGATGTTACACTCTAGTCTGTGCAGTCCGGGTAATACCCATTTACAATTTGTATATATTTTCTTCTCAACAGCACTTTTGTTCCCGCGTGTACCTTCTTACGATGCATCACTGGCTTTCAAACTGTATTGCTCGCTCGACGTTTGAACACTCATATCCTTAGGTCGTTCAACTTTCGCTATAAATATATTACCTACGTGTTTTTTAGTGCGTAGTGTACCAATATCTGAAGGAATCAAAATTATTATGTAGTATATATTTCATGAGCAATACAACGTAAGATATACCTATAATTGATTTTAATATTAACTGCGGGAAGTTAATTTCAATGTTAAAGAAAAATAACATACAAATAAATCTTGTAATTTTTTGTGTACAATGTACAACAAACTTACATAATTATTTCTACTATCACACTAACAATCCTATTGGGTTGAGTAGAGGTATAGGTAACTTTTAGTTAAACAAAAAGCCACATCAGGCAGAATGGGCCATGCGGAACCCTCAAATAGTAACAGGTTGCAAGCCTGTCGCCTAAGGTCGTTGTTTACGTTACTTATAATAATTTTATTTATTTTACAATAAGTTCTTTATTCTCTCACTGCACTTATTGGATAACAATAATATAATTTCCACGCTCACACCAATCATCTAGCCCAAATAAGTACTTACCGTAACGAACTTGTGTTATAGATACTTCTTAACGGTCAAATATACATAATTATCTAGATATTTCATTAATAAACTTAAATAAATATATAAACAACCATCATCATCATCAACAGCTTATAATGTCCCCACCTCGGGCTCGACCCTACCCTACATTGGGGGCGATTAGGCCTTAGTCAACCACGCTGGCCAAGTGCGGGTTAACCTAAGAATTTCTTCATAGGTGTGTGCAGGTTTCCTCGCGATGTTTTCCTTCACCGTAAAAGCGTCAATTAAACGTAAGTACATTTGAATAAAAATTTTGAAAACATATTGTTACGTAACGGAGTTCGAACCGGTGTCTCCCGGGTGGAAGACAATAACGCCCTTACGCACTACGCCACTGACGCTTGACGAACAACCCTGACTCGTGAACAAATGTTCGTGTTCATCACCCTATCATTTGCCACTACCAGGATTCAAATCCGGAGCGCCCAATGTGTAAGCAGCGTTACTGACCACTCCACCACGATGACGTCATAATAAATTTCAGGCGAAAATAAAACTACATTTTTGTCTGCGGGTGTAAACGGAAGGTGCAATAAGTAACGATTGTCCGTCTCGTTGTCAAGTCAAGTCAAGTCAACAGCATGTGTCCGTGCAATGCTGGACGTATGCCTCCGTCGTATCAGGTCGTCGTTTTTTATCCTGGGCTTCCCGCATCCAGCCGCTTCTAGCAGTCCTCATAAGGTCATCAACCAATCAGGATCGCAAGGCGTCCTACACTACGCTTGCTATATGTGGTCTCCACTCCAGGATTAAAAAAATGGGCTGCTAGAGCAATCTATCAACTAGGTCCGCGTGACTCCCTCAGAGAAAGGTTAAAGGAGATAAATATTCTAACTGTTTCATCACAATATATACTGGAAAACTTACTGTTTGTAAAGAAAAATATTATGCATTTTTCTCAGAAATTCCATACGCATAATGTAAATACTAGGAAGAAACACGATCTGGTTGTATACAACATGTAAATTAAATAACCAACACCCTGAATATAGGTGGTTTGGGATCGACTTCTGAGTTGATTTCAAAAAATAAAAAAAGATATACCCAGAAAACATTGCAATAAAGTTAAAGCATACTCCAGTTATCGTGCTAGCACAGGCTTAGTTCCAAAAACGGTATTTTTGGTCTGAGGGAGGTCCAAAACGTGTAAAACCGTCATAATCTGGAAGTCGAATTTTTTTACGATTACAAAACTTCCTCTATGCTACGTATACGAGAAAGTAAAATTTAATAGTAAGCAAATATTCTACAAACAACTATAAATAAATCCAATATAATTTTGACGTCCAACATTTTAAAACTATTCACTCTTAAAACCTCACCACACTCTTGTATAAATTTTTATCTACTCCAATAAAATCACGGAAAGCCATAAAATTTTTGTTAGTTCGCAGTCGTTGGCACGCCCTCCGCCTTCGGTGCCAATTGCGAAGTTTAAGGTTGACTATTAATAGATGGCACCACTTGCCAAGGAATTTTGATCGTTAATTTCGACAAATATCAATATTTTGATGGGTTGTACACCTTTATTATGGCTTTATAAGCAGTTAAGACGTATCCAGCTTCGTGAAGAAAATGCGTGATTTTATATGTAACTAGCTGTGCCCGCGACTTCGTCCGCGTGGATTTCCCATTTTTGCAACATTTTTCATTGATGCTCAATTCCTATTAGTCTTAGAGTGATGTTATGGAGGTATATAGGCCTATATCAGGGTTTCCCATACTGCGCGTCGCGATGCCCTGGCATCCCAGGGTTCGCGGTTCTATCCTGGGGGCGGGCGTAGTGAGACGATCCACATAGAATGACTGTCTAGCTGCGATGCGAGCTAGTCGAACGAAAATAAATGTAGAGAAAGAAATGAAAGTCGCGATTTCAAAACTTGAGCCCGGATCGACTGTATAGGGCGGGCGAAAAAATCGAACACAGCATTTTACGCAATCCGGGCGGCTGCGTCCGTTTTTTTTTGTGTTTGTAGGTATGTACTTAACATTGCTGTTATTATAACGGGGGTAGGGCTCGTAAAAATTCCTAAGGGCGTCACTATGAAAATAAGTTTGGGAAGTCCTGGCCTATAGTCTTCCTCGATAAATAGACAATCAAAGAATTTTTCAATTTGAATCAGTAGTTGTAGTAGTAGTAGTTTTTAGGGTTCTGTACCCAAATGGTAAAACGGGATCCTATTACTAAGACTCCGCCGTCCGTCTGTCCATCTGTCACCAGGCTGTATATCATTAACCATTATAGTTAGACAGTTGAAATTTTCTCAGATGACGTAGTTCTGGTGCCGCTATAACAACAAATACTAATAAATAGAATAAAATAAATATTGAAACTGCTCCCATAAAATAAACGTGACTTTTTTTTGGTCGATTTTGATATCGGCAACAGATGAACGCTTGAAATATTCACAGAATATTTAGTTATATTCTTCACTTTAAAAATAAATAATTAAATTAAAATAAAATAAATATTTAAGGGGGCTCAACAACAAACGTGATTTATTTCTCGGTCTCAATAACGATAACAGGTAGAAACTTGAAATATTAACAAAATATTTAGTTTAAAATTCAATTACTTTTCGGACAGTTTTGATAAAATCTATGGCACGGAACCCTTCGTTCACGCGTCCGACTCCTTCTAGGCGGTTTGTTTCTACTATTTTTACAGGATGTCCCTGATGACCTTCTTTTAGTCACCAGGGGTTTTAGTAAAGGAGAGGACCTCGGTGGGTCCTCAAGTTTTAAGGTCGAATCACTCCAGAGTGGATTCCTGACCGGTGAGCATCACCCTCGGAGGAGTCTCTGAACCTATTAGAGTCTCTAAAGCGTCTGAATCTGACGGGATCAGTAGTTCCTAAGATAAGCGCGATCAACCAAACAAAAAACAACTCAGTATAGAGCGTGCGTAGTACTTGATCATTATTTAGCTGCGGAGTTATGTTAAAACTATGATATCTCTGAAGATATTCATTGAAATCTAATGATGTATAGAACACTTTTGTACAAAATTAAATACTTGTGATGAATAATGTATTCATTTTGATAAGGAATAATATTATGTTTACAAAAATACCTTCGCATCTAAAGCATTATTTTAGAACAAAATTTATTAACCAAAATAGGTTATAGCGAGTCAACCTTAAGTGATAGATAAATGCTGTCTGTATCTTTTTTTTAGAACTTTTAAAGGAAAATAATTCCGTCATACATAATTTTTGTGTAACTTTAACCGTTTACGCAGCGCACGCAAAGAAATCTCTGAAAATCAAAATTTATTATTTTCCGTTTATTTCAAACTATGATATTTCTTAAGATATTCATTGAAATCAAATGAAGTCATGAACAATTTTGTGCAAAATTAAATACTTGTGATAAATAATGTATTTATTTTGATAAGGAATAATATCATGCATACAAAAACACCATCGCAGATAATGCATTATATTAGAAAAAAAATTATTACCAAAAAGAAAGGTTATAGTGAGCCAACCTTAAAAGATAGACATATGCTGTCGCGGACTTTTCTTTAGAAATTTTAATGCAGAATAATTCCGTCATACATGATTTTTACGTTACTTTAACCGTTTACGCAGCGCACGCAGTGAAAGCTTTGAAAATAAATATTTTTCTCCCGTTTTTGCAACATTCTTCATTGATGCTCAGCTCCTATTGGACGTATCGTGATGTTATATAGCTTATAGCCTTCCTAGATAAATGGACTATCCAACGAAAAAAGAATTTTTCAATTTGAATCAGTAGTTGCTGAGATCTTAGGGTTCAACCAAACAAACAAACAAACAAACAAACAAACAAACAAACAAACAATCAAACAAACAAACAAACAAACAAACTCTTCAGCTTTATTATTAGTATAGATACATATAAAAAGTCCTGTCTCACTTCTCCATTGAAGTTAAATTCGAGCAGCTATTAAATGATTACAAATATTTCACAAAATATAATTCTGTTAGTCTTCCGAATGAGAGTCTACTGTAACGTGGATAGCTTCGTTTTCCAGTTTACGCGACAAACAACAGTACTAGAGATTTTCTATAAAATTTGACAGGTAAAATGAGCGTTGATGTCCTGCCGTGTGATGCCGGCAGAACAGAGTAGCATCACCCCATATCCTTCAATGGGTGTCGTAGAAGACGACTAATGGATCAGCAAAGGGGTATTGAGTATTGATCACCTTATATTCTGTCCACCAATCCGCATTGAGCAAGCGTTGTGGACTACTGCATAAACCTCCTTAGACGATAAGGAGAAGCCAATTATAAAGGCTGTTATGATGATGGTGATAAAAATTTGCGTTGATGTTAAAAGCAAGGTCTTTACAGAATAGTAAAGCGGATGGTAAGCGAAAGTGGAGGATAACTGTTGCAAGAGGGAATATACGTTCGCACTAACCACGTCTGGGTTGGAGGCCTGGTCCCTTCTGGTAAAAAAAATTTAAAATACGAATAGCTAAAATAGGTAGCCCATTATAAGGTAAATAATAATATGCGACTCATATTTATATAAAATACAGATATTAATCTGTATTTTATATAACTGAGATAGACAAGAAAATATTATTCCCAAATGTGAATTTTAATAGATTTCGAAAAAAATATAATAAGTAAGCACATGATAGCCATAATATAGTATGGTATAAGTAATTATTACTAGAGATAATTATACGAGTTAGCTAAAAAGTGAACGAGTAAATCCATCGATAGTATATCGGCGTTCAGCGTAGCGAAAAACGGCGTACATTTAACACAAGCAGCCTTATACTCAAGGTAAGAAAAAACCCTTCTATTATATAATTGCATCAGCTACCAGAGAAGCAAAAAGCAAATTTATTTTTCCATTATACTATCAAAATGCCTGGATAGCATGACGGACGAGCCTTGATTTACGGAACAGAGTATCTACTGTGCACAACGCACGCAACTCCCAAAGGAAATCATCAAAATCGCTGCCGTTCAGTATCAACCCGCTTTTTAATTAACACGTTTTATCCCTTTTATGGTATCTATCTGTGCATTGTGCTCTGGATTTAAAATCGGAATTTCTGTTCCTTGTCTAATAATTCTTTCTTAAGGTTTCTTTGCGGAATCATTTTCTATCTATTTTCAATTGGTATTATAAGTTTGCAGTTAATTTAACCTTTTGTTTAAAAAGAAACTTGATCGGGAGTGTCCTAGACTTCTTAGCTATGTTTAAAGAATATCTGGCGACCTTTGCCGTCCTGAGTGGAACGTCCTGTGCCTGCATAACACACTAACAAAAGAAAAACGTTTGATTTCTTCTTAACAAGGTGCTACTTTTTCTCATATGAAAATTTCAATAATCAAATTCTATAAGGTGAATAAACTTTAATGAAAAAGCTCCAGTAGTTTCAAAGTAGTGTCACTTTTTATTTTTGTAAGACCAATTTTTAAGATATCTTTTAATACACTAAAATGTACAAATTTTGAAATTTTCTCATACTTATTTGTTGTATAAGCAGTCAACTTTCTTAGTTATTTTTTCAAAATTTACGCTCTTATTGTTAACGCATGATGATCGTTCAAAAATTGCACCCTTATCGTCCCTTAAAGCCTTTTGAAATTTATCAGCTCTTTTATAGTTGGAAGTTCCACAAGTTGGATCGATTGGAAATTTGGCATATGTAAATTTTATGATATTTCTGATGCTGCAACATCATACAGAATCTGAAATAGATCCAGTGATTCAGGAAATTACAGGAGAGGTTTCGTGTTTGTGCGTTTTGGATTATTATAATGAGTGGTTTATTGATAAATAGACAAATAGTGATCAGTCACGTGATGGAGTAGGAAAGAATCTGTAAAAAAACCAGCCAAGTCTCGATGGAGTTGCTTGTTTATCTCTAAAAAGTAATGAAATCTAGACAAAGTCGTGCCAAGTCTAAGGTTCCTACTGCGATTTCTTTATTATTATAGTTAATGTTGTGTGACTTGGCCGTAGAACATTCTTTATACGTTAGTGGGTACAAGTCAATTTTGTTTACACGTAATCTTGAGTTGTGTACCCTTCAACGGCCCCAAATTTTAGCTCTCTGAGTTTATGGGAAGTACTATTTCTATTTTGATGATCATGAGTGAGTGAGTGTCATAAATGCGAAACTTTGCTTTCACTTAACTTCGGAACTAAATGACCTACAGACTTGAAATTTTGGGTTTTAAGTATGAGATTATAGCTTACTGGATGACGAAAATTTTTGCGTTCTGGTCTTATCCAGAGGTTCTCAAATAGAGGCCTGAAAATGCGGCGAAATGGTTCCAGTAAAGGATGGTACGGCAGTGTTTGCTTCGCCCTCGACTTGGCGGGGGCACTGCCGTGCCCCCAGATATAGAGGCTAAATTTGTAAGTTCGGGAAGTTTGATTTTTTTTTAAACTTATTCTTTACATAGAAACTATGAACCATAACAATTAGAACGTTAAACTTTTTAAATTTGACATAATAACTGACCTTGACCTTCATCTCACATTATCGTTAGTAAGAGAAACCAATAAACAGGAAAATTAGGCCATTCATTGGTAGACGATGAATGAATGAAATATTGTAATTTATTAGATGATAAATTAAGCAAACTACATTCATGATTGAACTTTAAAAGCCTCTTGTAGACTCTATAACATCAAGTAATAAAGCACACGGAGGCACACCTTAACCGAGTGCGACCAACCGTTATAGATAATACAAATTATCGACGTGACTACGCCATTATACTAGTGCTGTCCTAGATCACACAACGGATATCAGATAATTATGAGATTAATTACAGTCAATGCTTTGCGCTTTTCTTGTTTTTTACCCGACTAACAGCGAAGCCAAGGGAAAGAGTTATGATTTTAGCAGTCTATGTATCAGGGATGTAACGGAGGTAGTTTTATCGGAACCGAAGTCGGAGTCGGAGTTTTTAAATTTGATTTATCGGAATCGGAGTCGGAATCGGAGTCGGAGGCAGGGTCAGAAGTGGTGGCATGAGAAAGAATTTTTATTTACAGACAAATAAAACATTCTTAAATCATTTTTTTTTAAATTATAATATAAAACACAAACAATGAAAAAAAACCTTTCATAACAGTCGACACAGGCCGCCGTCGCCGCTATGTTATGCTTCGACCTCCGATTAAAACCTCCGATTTAAAATTGTCGGAGCCGAAGTCGGAACCGAAGGTGTAATAATAATCGGAAGTTCCGACTTAACGGAACCGGAGTCGAAGCTCCGTAACATCTCTGCTATGTATGTATGTGTATAAGTTTGTATTTATGTATGTTCCTCCTAAGCGCCTAAACTATAAACTATTCATCCGATTTCGATGAATAAGACGTTAATCGATTCGTTATTATGGTCCGGGTAACGTAACATTAACATTAAGAGAGTCGATTTTACCTTGTAAACTCTGTTTTTTTTTCGTAGTCGGGTTACAGTTTTTTAAACCTTTTGCTTGTTTCGTATGAGGTTTTACAAACCCCGTACACTCAACAGTAGAAGTTACTGATATAAGACTAAACTCATTAGATATAAATAAAAATGCTATGCGCATGTGCTACTAGTCTAACGACTGCCGGGGATCGATCTCCGTTCATAAAGAAACCAAGTCCACCTGCCTGCGCGCTCAACTACAGACGAAACATTCATACTTTATTAAAATTACACGCCATAATAATTATTAACACACACAATTGTTATGGGGACAGACGTTAAATAGATGGTGCTAGCATCACTAGTAGTGATCTTAAAACAAACTTCTGCCTGGAGATAGAACGCAGAAATACTAATCCACAGGGGCAGTTGAAACGTTAACCATAAAGCCATGCAAGAGAATTCATCACCCTAAAATAAAAGAAAAAAGGTTTGTTTACAATTATAGTTATTGCTTGCTTTTATTTCTTTCAGGGCTGAGCCATGAATGGTTTCCAAATAAATACGACTCACGGCGTTGTTGGCCTAAAATTTTAGTTTTGCTATGCAAAGTAATTGTATGAAGTCCTTTAACTAGAAAGGAAGCTGTTAATTTCACTATATCAGTCAAAGCTAATCAAAGTCGTCCTTGAAAGACCGGCCCTCCATTTATGACATCCAGCCGTTTTCACGCACCTTCAGCAGCATCAGTATATTTTTAAGGAAAATGCAGCTTAAGTAGACAACGATGCGTATCCCTTCTTCAATCATCCGTTCTCGGTGCAATGTGCTAAAAAATAGCCGTCTACAGCCTATTTCATTTATGTTAATCTCTTAGGTCTTTTCTTCTACTGGGAAAATGAGGGGTGCTGGGTCCATAGTGTTGCAGTATCCTTGTCAATGTAACTGTACTTACTCTTTAAGGATGTTATTAGTGTCTAGGACTGCGGTGACCGCTTGCCGTCAGACTGCTTCATCTCACCTGATGGTTAGTGAAAATAAGGTTAAAGGAGCAAAGGAGCTTCACCGGGAACGGAGCTGGCTATCATTATTAACTGTTGGAGCCCAATATTGTTTTCCAACATTATTTAGAGTAAGTCACTCCCTTAGCGGTTGAGCATTGCATAAGCTTGCTGACACCTCCAGCTATATCATCACATACCCTTAAATGAGATAAGTTCAAAAGCTCTCATATGAAAAAGTAGATCGTAAACATTTCCTCCCTTTCTTAATAAACATAAATTATAGATCAATCAATGACCACCATTGCTGTTAGTTAATAGCCTATTCCGCATTATTTATGGCGCAATGAAAATAAATTGACTACCCACATTTATCTGGCTTTAATTGTTGCGGTTCAGCAGTTGATTTTCTCAAGATTATGCGCCGAAGGTCGCTTTAGACGTTTTACAATCTAAAACATGTCACTATTGACAGCATATATTGAGGGATTAGAGTCCCGATGAAGTTCCCGAATAGGCCTATCCCTTTTCCCTGCGTAGGTGTCGTGAAAGTCGACTGAGAGAGTATCTGAACCACATGGAGTTCATCAAGGGGCACCTCAAGTCTTGGCGAGTAAAGTAAACACAACACTATAGCCAGGTAGGGTTGGTGTCGGGGCCGGCCATTATTCTTTGCCAAAACCTAAGACAATGTGGAGATATACTGCACTGAGGAAGAAGAAGAAAGGATTGAGGGTTTAGAGAGGTTCCCACCATCTCCCTTCCTTCTAAAGACAACGCGTGCTGGCTTACGTCTCACCGACAAACTGTGGCTACCATTTCAACACGAACTAAGAAATAAAAAAGTTCGTTACTAAGTTCGTCCTGCTTCCAAATCCAAGTTTTTTGCCCGATCATTTACAGTGACTGCTACACAGTTATGGAATAAACTGCCAGTGGAGATTAGAGAGAGTTCATCGGTCACTTCTTTCAAACATCGGTTGAAAGAGCACTACCTCTCTAAATTCACTCTGATAGATTGGAGGGTGTACAGCGGCGTTTTCTGTATCAGCTGGCTTATTCCGATGGTAAATGTAGGCAACTTATTTCTTACCAGTCTCGTGTCGCTCATTATGGTCTTACTAGTTTACATGATCGTAGAAAGGCTTCGGAGATTATGTTTTTGTTTAAGTTAATACATGGTCAAATTGATGCAACCGACATATTGGAGTCTATTCAATTTGTAATTCCACGAGTCGGCAGTCGTGTGCAAAACCGTAAAACCTTTTCTCTCCCCTTATGTAAAACCCGACTCGGTCAACACTCTCCACTGTATCGCATGTGTTCTTATTATAATTCTATCAGATTTAAGTTTGACATTTTCTCTGGTTCTTCAGCCTCAGCAAAATGCACAATGAAGTCTCTCTTTTTTTATTAATCCGAGCCATTGTTAGTCCAGCAACTAAATATAAATTTATATACATTTTAATTTTATAAGTTTGAAATTTTTAGTATATTAGAACTGTAAAAAATAGTGCATGTAGTGCTTACATCTAGTAGGGAACAATCTATCATGATATCATAGAACAATATTAATGTAAGAAGTGATTGTAACCAGTTTTGTAAGCCAAATAAAAAAAAAAAAAAAAAAAAAAAAAAAATTGTGTTAAGTATTTGTATTTATATGTATATATTATAGTAGATATATTATTTATATATTTGTATGTATATGTATTAGTTGTCAATAACTGTATATTTTGTCTTTATCTATTTGTGTTAGTACACGTTATTCCCGCTTATAATGGACTCACTAAAGCTAGGGTTGGCTGGAAGAGATCTCTGTTAGAGATAAGCTCACCTTTGTACATATCTTTCTGTAAAGCTACTTTTGTAACCATTTTTTATGTGTACAATAAAGGATATATAAGAAATTTTGCAACTCGTTTCATTGTCGCACAATCAAGAATTGGCATTCACTGCCAGCATACGTGTTCCCTCCTTCCTACAAGTCTAGGTCATTCAAAAGAGGCGTGAAGAAGCACCGTGCAGATCGGTAAGACGAGGGGGCTAATAGGTTTATCTCTCGCGCTAGCTATCTTCACATTTGGACACTTCTGCTTACCATAGTGGAATGGAGTCATTTGTTCGACCTTTTCATAAAAACAAAATCATCTCCTTACAAATCATCTCTCACTATAAGCCTTGCTTATTGCTATTTTTTATAGCAGGACGTAGAGCGTAGTAAAATATATCATTTTTATTACCAAGTCTTTTTGTCAGCTACGACCTCACTATTTGATATTTCCCTAGTGGCAAACTGTCTCAGTGCAGCCCAAGGTGAGGCGTTGTACTCGAAATATTGACCATTGGACGGCGAAAGTGTTCAATACCAAGCTCATCTTTTATGCAAACGAAAGGCAATTTACCCTACACCTATATTGATTTATTGTTCGTAATTGCCACGTTTTCTTAACAATGGCTTCATTAAAGAACCATAAAATGGTAGATATATTTACCGACTAATATTTATGCACAACACTAGTCGATATTCCGAAGGGCCTTCAAATATTGACAGACGCTAATTAATCCACAAATACTCTGTTTTACAGTTTGGTACAGAAATGGTTTCGTCAGGAAATGGATTAAGAGTTCAATGGTTTTATTGTTGGAGCAACGCCGTTGACTGTGGAGCTAATTTTTAAATTTTCTGGTGGACAATCATCAACTTCTTAAGTCTGCGTCAGCTTCCTGGCTCTCTGTTTATCTCTCTACTCAATTTTGGTAAGATTCCCCGAGGATCGCTTTAGATACGCGTTCCAGTACAAACCTTACGAAAGTTTTAGAGATTTCTTGAAATTTTGATACCGTCAAAACAGTGTTCCTCTAAGGTCCAGTGACCTGTCCACAGGTTTTGTCTCGATGGGCAATCTCTTGGCTTTCATTTCACCTGACGGAGAGCATCTACATGGTAAGCATGTCACCTGTTGGTAAGTTTTCACACTCAAACTGGTGATAGCTTCGCCCAGGATCCTGACGAGCTCGCTTTCGCCCTCGGCACTTTTTAATGCTTTAAGGGGAAGCTTTTTCTAACCTAATGGTAACTGATAGATTAAAGTCAACCATCCGCAACCCTCAAGTACTGATGGACTGACTCTCTTATCCTTAGCTGAAGGAAACAAGGTGATTGCTTTTGACTTTGAGTATAAAGTGAAATTTATTAATAAAAGACACTTCACCTGTTACGAGAGCAATGACGTCATAGGTGACGAATAGCGAAGAAAGTCGGAAGCGAAATTGACGAATGGCTCCAGCGAAGCTCTCACGGAGTCCGCTATGTGTCGTCGTTCGTAAACATTATTTACCATTAGTGGAGAAAGGAATTTGACAAATCGTGTGTTGGCGACGAGGATTTTCACGTCAACTAAAATAGGTTTACTTACACCTTTTTACCCATAGACCACCACGTTTGTCCAATGCGGATTGGTGGACGGAGTATAAGGTTATCAATGCCCCTTTGCTGATCCATTAGTCGCCTTCTACGACACCCATTGGAGGATATGGGGTGATGCTATTCTACTCTGCCGGCATCACATGGCTAGTAAGGTAGTAAGTTATTATGAAGGTTTGCCATTGAAATGGTGTTTTGAAGGCAACGGTAAGGGATACCTTGCAATTTTCGAACGATCACTTACGAAACTAACTTACACTACAAATTAAAATTACAACATTATAAAATTTGTACATTATAGTTTATTAAAAAGATCCTGACATCACTAACCAAAATAAAAAAAAACCGACCAAGTGCGAGTCAGACTCGCGCACGAAGGGTTCCGTACTATATCTATAAAAAAACTGCAAAAATATCATATATTCCAAGCGTCTACCTGTTTCCGTTATTTCAGAAACTTGTTTTGTTTTGTATCAATGTAGAGCAAAAAAGCCACGTTTGTTGTATGGGAGCCCCCTTAAATATTTATTTTATTCTGTTCATTAATATTTGTTGTTATAGCGGCAACAGACAGGCTTTCATCATCTGTGAAAATTTAAACTGCTAACTATCACAGTTCATGAGATACAGCCTAGTGACATATGGACGGACGGGCGAACAGCGGAGTCTAGCGATATATATAGCCCGCTTTACCCTTTGGGTACGGAACCCTAAAAACGTCACCTTCATAAAATTTTATTTGTCTTGCAGACAATTTGATTAAGTATCTAAATATTCAAATGAGAAAACTATCATCTTGTAAAGAAAATCCACAGCTTTTTTTGTTTTTGCGTGTTTTCTGTTTCCTCAGTGTTCTACACACGCGAGGGACGCTCTATTTAGTATTGCCAAGGTCGACAGTCCATATTGCACCCTTAAATCTATACTTCAAGGTCGTAATTCCCATGCACCGATATGGTTCCCTTCTCTTTCACGTGATGAACCCACCCAACCAAAGAAAACATAAATTGTCAAGTACGTAGTTAATCTCTCCAGGGCACCCTCAAGCAAAATTATTATTAAAAAGAACCCTAAATTCACACAGTTAAGGACACTTTTGGAAGTAGAATTTCAATAATATTTTGAAGGATATTGAAACTTATTTTTAGCATAACACGTGTAGGTGTGGTATGGGCGGACATTATCACAAAGAAGATCGATATAACTTAGAAGAAATGCCAAAAAATGTGACACGGAAATACCCTCCCACTGAATACAACTTGTTTTGCAGAGAAATCTTTTGAGATATTTCCTCTGTTATTTGATAGTCAAATATGTATATTGATTTTTACAATAAGCCAAGATGAACTAATAACAAAAACTTAATTACTTTCGACTAATATGGATATTGATTTGGTTTTGATTTCTAAAACATTTTTTTTAAAATATTTATTACTAGACATAAAGTGGTGGTATGTACAGTTAATATTTCTAACAACAAATGTAATTTTAGAAAAGGAAAAAGTCGCTCTCATTGTAAAAAATCCTTTTATTTATTAATTTTTATTGTGAAAGATGGTATGGCAGAAAATTTTTCGCCAACAACAAACAAAATTGGGAGCAAGGCAGATTTTATAAAAACACCTGATAATAAAGAGATTATCGATGTTTACAATGAAAAGCGTAAGCGCGAAGAAGTCACCACTATTAATAAGTACGAGCATAAACAAGATATTACGAACCCAACAACGGCGATATGACGTCTCTACAGCAAGCCACGAGTAAAGGGTTTATTTATTACTCTGTCTGTGACTATCTTATGTTTTTAATCAAATAAAACTCTTATTTTGAAATTCAGAGAACATATTCTTATCTTAAATTACATCATTGTTTTTTTTAATAAGCGATATTAACAGAGATAAATTATAATATATTACTATACATACTAGTAATGAGGTCCCGTAATGGTATGGCTTTTCCTAATACAACATACATAGTAACATTCCTTTTTGTACCACAATAAAGATGTTTTTTAAATCATCAAAATCGGTCCATCCGTTGCAAAGTTATAAAGCAATTTGCGTCAACTGATTTTATTTAATCCGCTGCGCTCTACGGCATGGCTGTGACGTCACCCGGCACTATCGCCCGCTCCGAGTCGCCGAACTTTGACTCATTTTCATCTCATATAACTATAACTTTCGTGTTAATAAAGATATTTACATTATTTTTTTACTTGATAATCTTGAATAAATATGCTTCTAAATAATGTATATTCCGTGAGTAATAGTTTATTTCTAATAGTTAGAAAAATTAGAAGAATAAGTAGGTAGGTACTTAAAATAATATTTTTTCTCACCTTGACATCATAAAACTTTACTCATCATTATCTCATAAAGTTATAACTTCCGTGTTAATAAAGATATTTACTTGATTTTATTCCTGATAATTTTAAATATACATATTATATACTTTTAAATAGTGTATAATTCGTGAGTAAAATTTTATTTAAAATAGTTACAAAAATCGAGGAATACTTAGAATTACTTTTCATCATTTCAGTCGAGAGACACCCACTGTTGGACATAAGCCTGGACATTTTTTCTCACTTTGACATAATATATTTAAATGTGTTACGCAGTGAAACCCCTAAAAACATATATTTATCCGTCAAATTATATTGTTATTTCCTAATAAATAAAACTATAACCAGAAATTCAGCAAACGTCGGCAAAATCTCGAACAGAAAATTTGAGAAAAGAAAATAGTAGGTATACATTATGATTGCAAATTATTATGTATATTTGGATAAGTAATATTTGACTAGATCACGGTAATAATAGAAGATAAACATTGTAAACTAAACTGAGTAAAAAATTCTATTTTTGTTCAGCAAAGTACCTACACATTCCAAGATTTTGAAATTGTATGTATATTTTTGATAATATAAAATCATACATCATACAATCGCCATCATATAATCGAAATTAAACTTAATTATTTTAGTTAGCTTAATTAGTATAGATAGTCTATATCTAGCTGTAGTACTAGCTTTTGTCCGCGACTTCGTCCGCGTGGAATAGTTATTTTGGGCTGCATTTTTGGGATTTTGGATTTCCATACTACCTCTTATCACTCATTTCATCCTTGTGAGGATAAAAGGTCAAGATTTCACCTATTAGGGAAAAAAAACAGTGCCTAAATTATAATCTTAACGAACGTCCATGCAAACTTTCATCTCTCATATCAACCCTTTCAAGCCTTTTTTGGAAATAAAAGGTAGCATATGTCCTTTCCCAGCGTCTAGTCAATATTTGTACAAAATTTCATCAAAATCGAAGCCGCGAAACCGTGACTTTGCTTAGTCTTACATACAACCTCTCATCCCCAAACGAGTCAAACTTTAAAAAACATGAACAAAATATTTATTTATTACTTGTCGAGAGCCTAAATTCAAAGTTTCATGCTTTAATCTTCAATAATGACAAACTCCCATACAAACTTTCGACCCTTATTTCAACCCCTTTATGCCCTTTTTTTTACAAATAATGGTAGCTTATGTACCTAATTTTAATAAAATCGAAGGCGTGAAAGCGTGACTTTTGGACTTCGATACGAACTTTCATCCCCACTCTGATCAAATTTTTTCAAAAATGCTAAAACAAATATTTATTTCATTTTTATCAAGTGCCTAAATTCAAGTTTCATGGCTTTTCTTTAAAAATGAAGAACTTCTGTTGGCGCGTAAATGCCTTCGGGAGGCATCGGCAGCGCTCGGCGGTCTTCGGAGGCTGCGGGCGCGCAGGCGACATCGCCGGCTGGCCGGCACCGGACACACACTACTCAGCGCAACCTCTTCTCGGGCACCGGCCGTGTCCCGCTCGCGTTCCTAATTGTATTACTTTCGAACCAAATAAGTAACCTATGAATATACAGTCCTCTTTTATTTATCGTCCCGTAGCTAGGACCCTAACAAATGGTCCTCTCTCCGTCTTTGTTGGAAGTAATATTTTCGCCGAGTCTTACTGCTGAATAGCCACTTGGTGGACCTTGACCGTGCCAGCGTGGACCGACCGTCGTAACAGCCTGCATTGAAGAAGAAACTGATGTCACCTTACTGGGAGTATAGTACAGGAAACCGTGAGTTCGTTCCAATTACTTCCCTAAACATCGTAATTTTTGCCCTCTTTTTGCCGATTTTTTCTTAGTCTTTGCCTTTTTCCCCTTTATTTTCATTTTAAACAGCACTTTCCGCTTTTCATTAGGTTCACAGTCATATAGTTATCATAATTGCATAATAAAATAACGTAAGCAAAGTGCGCTGTCATTGACCTTGACATTGAACAGGTGTTCGTGAGAACGGCACCTATCTCTTTCTCGCTCGCACTCATTCATCAATTGCTTTGCGCATATGTTTTTGTTACGGTAGCATACAAATTTTATTATTACTTAATTTCTCGTAGTTTTTTCTTGCCACTTCGCATACTTCTTTCTTAGTCTTATTGCTTAATTTAATATACGTAAATAATTCATAATGTCTGAACTTAAACTCTTAACTAAGAAGCGCAGTTCTTTAAAGTCAAAGCTGACAATTTTTAGTAATTATTTAAATTTAATAAACAATGGCTCGAGCCTTTCTCAGTTGCAACAATTGGACCTAGAGGAACGCTTTGAAAAATTTCAAGCTATGTACACCGAATTTGATGCGTTACAGGGTAGTATCGAGCTGCTGGTGGAGGAGCCCGAGGCACTGCTCGTCGAGCGCGAGGACTTTGAGCGGCAGTTCTTCAGCCTGGTCGCGCTCGCCCGCAGCCTCCTCGGTGCTACTTCAAAAGGTTCCGTATCAGGCTCCAATCTTAACGACTCAAATGCACACCATTCTAACAACTTTGTTCGCTTACCCAAAATTAACTTACCGACTTTCGATGGGAACTATCAATACTGGCTCGAGTTTAGAGATACGTATACTTCGCTCATTCATAATAATAATTCAATAGATAATATAAATAAATTCCATTATTTGCGAGCATCACTTAAGGGAAGTGCAGCCTTAATTATTAAAAACATAGATTTTATTGGGGATAATTACATAACTGCGTGGGACTTATTATGCGAGCGCTTTAATAATAATCGCCTTTTGATTGATAATCATTTGCAAGCATTATTTGATGTTGAGCCCGTATTGAGGGAATCCAGTATTTCTCTCCGAAACCTTGTTGATGTAACTAATAAAAATGTTAGGGCACTTACAACTCTTAATCAACCCACCAACCATTGGCATACTCTTCTCATTTACATTTTAACAAAAAAGTTGGACATTAATACTAGTAGGGGCTGGGAAGAGTATCGAAATAATTTAACGGAAGATCCAACTTTATCTCAATTTTGTACCTTTATTAGCAGGAAAGCGGACTTATTGGAGTCAATCGAATCAAACCAAAATTTTTCAAATAATAATATATTAGTAGCTTTAAACAACAGTCATTGCAATTCATCTTTACAAAATAATACAAGTAACTTAAATACAAACAATTTTAAATCAAAAAACTTAAATAATAACAAAAAATATCAACAAAACATAAATAAAAATACACAAAATAATAATAGCAAAAATAAATCATATTACCCTATTTGTCCGCTTTGCTCACAAAATCATTCACTATTTTCTTGTGAAAATTTCAGGGCTTTGCCGATCGAAAACCGAATTCAGAAAGCAAAGGATTTTCACGTCTGCCTAAACTGCTTACGCCTAGGTCACACTGCTACACAATGCAGACTTACTCATTGTAAATACTGCAAACTGAGGCATAATACTCTTTTGCATTTAGAAACATCGAACCCAGAACCTTTTGTGAATCCCTTGCCTTCTGCAAGTGACAGCGTTACACTATCAGCTACAACTATGCAGCTTGCTACTTCTGCGCATATTTTACTGTCCACAGCGTTGGTGAACGTGCTAGATGCTTCGGGCGAGAGGCACACTGCGCGGCTACTGCTCGACAATGGTAGTACGGCCAACTTCGTAACTCAGGGCTTATGTGACACGCTGGGTTTGTCACGACGCGGTACAAGCACCAAGGTAACAGGCATTAATAACCATACTTCTTTTAGTACACAGTCTTGTAAGCTTACAATAGAGTCTTTATGCTGTGATTATAAAATTGAGATAGTTAGTCATATTTTACCCGAAATCACTAAGCTACTACCCTCTTCATTTGTGAATGTCAGTCATGTTCCCATACCTACAGGTCTTAAGTTAGCTGACCCGAATTTTAATATTCCGTCGGTAATTGACATCCTAGTAGGAGCGGAAGTATTTTGGAATGTCTTAGGAAACAATTCCATACATTTAGGCAAAAACTTACCGAGGTTGTGTGAGACCAAATTTGGCTGGTTAGTCTCTGGTAACATAACATCACACACCAATAACAATACATTATCTTGCAATTTTGTAAATTCAACATCATCTCCCGACCTTACTCAATTTTGGGAGCTTGATCAAATTTCCCCCAAACACTCCCAGTCTCTCGAAGAGAGATCTTGTGAGAAACATTTTTTAGATACAACCTTTCGCAGAGATGACGGTCGTATCGTCGTCTCCATGCCCTTAAAGAAAGATCCAAGTTTATTGGGACACTCTTATGAACACGCTAAAAATCGTTTTCTATCACTAGAAAGGCGTTTTCAACGTGATCCCTCTTTTAATATAAAATACATGGAATTCATGCGGGAATATGAATCTTTAGGTCACATGACCTTAGATTCAAATGATGGCCCTTGGCACGAAGGCTCTTCAGCCACTTATTTTATTCCCCACCACGGAGTCGTTCGGGAGTCTAGCTCCACTACTAAACTCCGTGTAGTCTTCGACGCTTCCGCTCCTACCTCTTCAGGACTGTCATTAAATGACATACAAATGGTAGGGCCCGTCGTTCAAGACGATCTTATTTCAATTTTAATTCGTTTTCGCCTGCATAAATATGTCGTATCAGCCGACATCGAAAAAATGTATAGGGCTATAGAAATTAACCCTACGCAACGACCCTTACAAAAAATCATTTTTCGGTTCAATTCAAATGAGCCTCTTAAAACGTATACCCTAAACACCCTTACCTATGGTACTGCCTCAGCCCCTTATTTGGCTACTAAATGCTTAACAAGTTTAGCGGATAAGGCAGAAAATGATAACGTCAAGTTAGCCATACAACGTGACTTCTATGTAGACGATTATCTCCATAGCGGTAGAACAATTTCAGAAGTAATTGACACTTCTACCAAAGTTACTTCCATCCTCGCCTCTGCTCACTTCAAGTTACGCAAGTGGAAGTCTAACTGTCCCGAGATCCTGTCACAAATCACATCCCCTAATCTTGAAGAGTTCACTAACTCCATTGACTTTTCTGAGCATGGTCTAAATAACTCTCAGTCTAAAAAATTAGGTCTTCATTGGATTTGTGACAGTGATTTACTTACATTCTCAATATACATAGAACCGACAAAAAAGGTAACAAAACGTCATATCTTATCGATAATTAGCCAAATTTTTGACCCTCTAGGCCTAATTGGCCCATGCATTGTTGAGGCAAAAATTATCATGCAACGCTTGTGGCTAGATAAATATGATTGGGACGACTTAGTGTCCCAGGAAGTCAGTGTCTTATGGTCACTTTTTGAAAATTCATTACCATATTTAAATAAATTACACATTCCAAGGTGGGTTTTGTGTGAAGACTCTATTGTTCATGAGGTTCATGTCTTTACTGACGCATCTGAAAAGGCATACGGTGCGTGTCTATATATTAGGTCTTATAATACCAATACTGGGTCAATACGCGTACAGCTTTTGGCCTCAAAAAATCGCATTGCGCCTCTTAAGCCTACAACGATGCCCAGACTTGAACTGTGCGGGGCTTTGCTGGGTGCAAGACTGTGTACTAAGGTTATGGACTCGCTTTCGCTTTCGCTGCAATTAAATCAATGTAGATTTTGGTGTGACTCCACAATAGTTTTAGGTTGGCTGTCTACTCCACCTACTCAACTAAAACCATTTGTGCGAAACAGAGTCAACGAAATACAAGAGAGTACTTGTAGTCATACCTGGAGCTATGTACCGTCGAAGGAGAATCCAGCGGATCTTGTCTCACGAGGCTTACGAGCTGATGCCATAGGCGATACATCTTTGTGGTGGACTGGACCCTCATTTTTGTTAAAAAATGAAAATGAGTGGCCCACAATGCCCCATGTCGTGAGACGTGATCTGCCTGAAGTAGTGACTCATATCATTAGCAGTAGTGGTAGTGATATTGAAGTTCATCCTCATAGTGGTAGTAGCGCTTATTCCATTAACATGCTTGCAATTTCATCATTATTAACTAAGTATTCCAGCTTCACTAAATTACAAAGAATTGTAGCATATCTATGTAGATTTGTGCATAATTTAAAACATAAAAATAATAAATTGTGTGGCAATCTCTCTTTAACAGAACTACAAACTTCATTAAACTTTATTTTACATTGCGCTCAACTTGAAATGTTTGCAGATGAATATAAAATTCTTAAATCAAATAAGACATTGCCTCGCAAAAATAAATTAATTTCTTTAACCCCTTTTTTAGACAGTAATGATCTCATTCGCGTGGGCGGGAGGCTTGATAATTCCCCCTACGATTTTAATACTAAACATCCTATCTTATTATGTTCTTCACACCCCCTAACAAAGCTTATATTTCAAATGCAACATAAAAAATTATTACATGCCGGTCCTCAACTTCTTTTAGCCAGCATTCGTCAAACTTATTGGCCTCTTAAAGGCAAAAATCTAGCAAAATTTATTGTTAACAAATGTGTGGTTTGTTACAGACATAGAGCTCAAAATGTACAACCTATAATGGGGCAGCTCCCTCTTTCTCGAACAAAATTAGAATTCCCCTTTCAAAATTGTAACGTAGACTATGCGGGCCCAGTAATGATAGCCGACCGGAAAGGTCGTGGGTGTAAGCTCTTAAAAACTTATTTGTGCATTTTTGTTTGTTCAGCAGTTAAGGCTGTACATTTGGAGCTTGTTACGGACCTCACCACCGAAGCTTATATGGCCGCCTTGAATCGCTTCGTGGCGCGTCGAGGCAAACCTCGAAGCATCACGTCCGATAACGGCACTAACTTTGTCGGTGCAGCGAATGAAATGCAAAGATTTCTTCGCACTTCCAATGTTGCCTCTGAGATAGTGCAGGAGGGCATCGAATTCATTTTCACCCCTGCCTACTCGCCACATTTCAATTCTTTAGCCGAGGCAGCAGTCAAATCATGTAAACACCATCTAAAAAGACTTTTGCAACTGACGCATCTTACTTTTGAGGAAATGAGTACTTGCTTAGCTCTTATCGAAGCCGTTCTAAATTCACGCCCTCTTACCCCTCTTTCTTCAGACCCTCAAGATTTCTCGGCTCTTACTCCCTCTCATTTTCTAATTGGACGACCACTGTTAACTGTACCTCACCCACAGGTGGCTGACGTCAACATTTCTCGTTTGGACCGGTGGAGACGCATCCAGTACATCCAGCAGCATTTTTGGCGACGGTTCCATAATGAATATGTTTCTCTGCTACAGACAAAGACGAAATGGTTCCGTTCCACAGGAGATGTGAGGCCTGGTTCCCTGGTGCTCATTAAAGACAAGAGTCCACCCCTGCTGTGGTCTTTGGGTCGTGTTGTGACGACCTACCCTGGCGTGGATGGAGTATCAAGGGTGGCTGAGCTCAAGACGAAGAGGGGCACCATACGAAGGGCGTTCAACAACATCTGCCCCCTTCCACTTCATTGAAGACCACTCTTCAACCCGGGGAGTATGTTGGCGCGTAAATGCCTTCGGGAGGCATCGGCAGCGCTCGGCGGTCTTCGGAGGCTGCGGGCGCGCAGGCGACATCGCCGGCTGGCCGGCACCGGACACACACTACTCAGCGCAAACTCTTCTCGGGCACCGGCCGTGTCTCGCTCGCGTTCCTAATTGTATTATTTTCGAACCAAATAAGTAACCTATGAATATACAGTCCTCTTTTATTTATCGTCCCGTAGCTAGGACCCTAACAACTTCCATACAAAAATTTTCATCCTTTATTTCAACCCCTTCGAGCCCTTTTTCGCAATAAATGGTAGCCTATCTTTATGTTATTCTGATGTATGAGCTATATTATTACAAATTTTAATTAAAATCCATTCCGTAGATTTTGCGTTAAAGACATAGAGACGTATATACGCTCGCATACTTCTTTCACCATCCTTTCGTGTTTATAAATTAGTAGGATTGCTCAAACTACACTAAATTGGCACTAAACCTCTTGAATAGGCTTTGTCCACCACTATAACATCAAAAAACCAATATGTATAGTATTTAATACGATATGTTCGCAAGAAACGCTGCGCGCGGGTACAGTCGGCAGTGATGTAGTGCCGAGTGACGTCACACGCCTGCCAGGCGGCCGCTTGGCGGAACGATCCGTTTTTTCGTCATAACTTCGTCAATTTTCATCGTAGAAAAAAAAATTTGGTACCATTTATTTTGTTTTTCAATTGTCTACAAAGCTACATTCATAGTTAAAATCGTTACGGATCCTCATTACTGGAAATAATTTCCCAAGCCATAATATTTGCAATTTGATTTAATGTTCTTTACTAGTAATGCTAAAAAAATTAAAATTTTCTCTTTCAACTATTTTATTAGGGATATTGTCCGGCACACAATATTTTTTATTTGATTATATTGTGAGCCCTATCGAATATTTACAGCGTCGAAACGGACTTTAACTGTCTAACACTTTAAGCAAAAAAAATAGCAAATCTATAATGTAAAAATGAATCGCTGAATGATTTCGATTTCGCTAATTCTTTTTTATAATCTTCCTTGAAGTACAAGGATGGTTCTTACGGAGAGAAAAAAAAAATTACATAATGTAATTGTTGACTTATAAACTTTCTTTTTTCTGCTATTTGGGACACCGGGTCTAGAATAGCAGAATAAGTATTAAAAAAAAACAATCGACTGTTAGGCGGTACGAAGTTCGCCGGGTCAGCTATATAATTAAAAGTTTTCTCTTACAACTATTTGCAGTACAATATTATCTAGAAGTTTTTATAATATGTACATTTGTAGGACAAAAGTTCATGGAAATTAAGGAGCTGAAAAAGTGCCAGTAAAAATTTACAGATAGGAATCTACAAATATAAGTTACCTAATTCCAATTCACTCTCGGCGTCTTCAGATATGGTCTCCATGACCCGGTCAGCGCATGGCTCGAGGTCGCGCGCGGGCGTGCAGCGCGCACGGCCCGCGCGCCGCGCACACTCCGCGCAAGCTTGCAACTTGACTAGTTCACGACTAGCTCACTGTGACTGGTACACTACGACGCACTCGTTGTTACACTGGTCCACGTCACAGCATAACACTAAGGCCACTCTCCAAATGCTTGCAACTTGAGTTCGCGACTAGTTCTCTGTGACTGGTACACTACGACGCACTCGTTGAAACACTGGTTTACTAAAAATTGACGAACGTATATAGACGTCGCGAAGATTGTTGCTTGTTTCCTTTACGACTAGTTCACTACGACTAGTTCTGTACAACGCACTCACTGTAACACTATTTACTCTCCTTGTGTTACACTCTACGCAATTTAGTTATTATATTTAAAGTCTTTGTTTGATATAATAAAAAAGAAACTATCTAATTCCTGATTAATTAAATTATTTTACAGGCTATTAAACTAGATCACTAATGGTGCGACAATTATCCTTCCGATACTGTTGTGATTAAAACTAGTTGTTGACAACGATTTTTTTTTATCACTGACTCTAACACTATTGGTCCCAAGAAACTGCAATTTAAATATGGTGAATTAGTGTTAAGTTCATAAGAATTTTTTAAGGGAGAAAAAATTAGTTATCTATTTGATCAGATTATTTTGTCGCCTGCACAACAATGTCAGATAAAACCCTAGTCCCAAGTGTTCGGGGTTCGAATCTTGGTAGAGGAAAATGTTTGTTGATGAATACGCACATTACCTAATGTTCACGAGTCATGTGATCGTTTATGTGTTGTTACAGTTTATTTATAAAAATATCTAATTTATAATTTAGATTTCTATCTGTTATCGTATCCATAACATAAGTTTTAGTGATACTTAATTTGGAATATATAATTCGTGTGAGCGAGAACTAATCGTGTAACTTTAAACAGCAAATTTAGTCTTGGGTGACTATTATACCAGTCAGAAAGGTTGTCTTCCTACGGTGAATGATTTAACTAGAGCTCGTCGATTAATCACTGCGTTAGAATTGGAAGACTTTTATCTTAAGCTCCTAAATATCGGTTACCATTAACAAGGATTTGAGCTAAGTTCGGAGCACAATTTGAAAAACGAGGATTTTTCAAAATCGAGACAGTTTTTAAGTCAGTTATTATGCCACAGGGGACATTAATAAGTACATCCAGTCCGGTAGTTCAATCACTAGTATCTAATCCAGAAAACCCAAAACAAGAAAACCGCCAATCCCAAAATATATTTGAGGAAAAAATACCAAATAAACGTGGGCATAATTGCTTCTGAGTTATCAAAACCTTGTAGGTCGTCGATTGACACATTATTTGACAATTTATTAACTTACCAGCGACATAATACATAATTATAGACTTCTTGCTTAGATAATAGTTGTGTTTACAAATATGACGCTCTATATAATATGATGAACGGAAATATATAGGTACTTATTGTATTTAAATTGTTAATACTAAATAAAATTTTAAATAACCTAAATTAAAAAATTAAATGGGAAATGTAATGAAATTTATTATTAACACTGACGTGACACTATCATATGGTAAAATACTATCAAATACATAAAAACAAGAATCGGACATAGGCCAAACCCAAGGATCACCAACTCGATCGAAAGTAATTACTTCATTATTGAATTCTGTAAAAAACATTTCTTTACATTTGTATTTAGGATTCGCATATTACTAGAAAAATGCACTGAAAAATCGACTTGCCTCAGGCGGGACTCGAACCCGCACCTTTCACAATCCGGGTGGACGCGTTGACCAATTTCGCCACCGAGGCACTGCTTTACGCTGTCGAAATTTGTCAGTACTTGGTGCTTATGTTTTTATGGTAAACATCGTTTCATCAAATCTTTGAAATTTGCACTTCCAAGACCCGAACGAAATATTTTTGCAAATATTTGACGCTCAGCTAAGATGAAACTACCTTACATTATGGAATAATTTTATTTTTGCGTTTACAAACGCGTAAATATAATACTAGAAAAATGCACTGAAAAAAATCGACTTGCCTCAGGCGGGACTCGAACCCGCACCTTTCACAATCCGGGTGGACGCGTTGACCAATTTCGCCACCGAGGCACTGCTTTACGCTGTCGAAATTTGTCAGTGCTTGGTGCTTATGTTTTTATGGTAAACATCGTTTCATCAAATCTTTGAAATTTGCACTTCCAAGACCCGAACGAAATATTTTTGCAAATATTTGACGCTCAGCTAAGATGAAACTACCTTACATTATGGAATAATTTTATTTTTGCGTTTACAAACGCGTAAATATAATACTAGAAAAATGCACTGAAAAAAATCGACTTGCCTCAGGCGGGACTCGAACCCGCACCTTTCACAATCCGGGTGGACGCGTTGACCAATTTCGCCACCGAGGCACTGCTTTACGCTGTCGAAATTTGTCAGTGCTTGGTGCTTATGTTTTAATGGTAAACATCGTTTCATCAAATCTTTGAAATTTGCACTTCCAAGACCCGAACGAAATATTTTTGCAAATATTTGACGCTCAGCTAAGATGAAACTACCTTACATTATGGAATAATTTTATTTTTGCGTTTGTTGCGATGTTTACCATAAAAACATAAGCACCAAGCACTGACAAATTTCGACAGCGTAAAGCAGTGCCTCGGTGGCGAAATTGGTCAACGCGTCCACCCGGATTGTGAAAGGTGCGGGTTCGAGTCCCGCCTGAGGCAAGTCGATTTTTTTCAGTGCATTTTTCTAGTATTATATTTACGCGTTTGTAAACGCAAAAATAAAATTATTCCATAATGTAAGGTAGTTTCATCTTAGCTGAGCGTCAAATATTTGCAAAAATATTTCGTTCGGGTCTTGGAAGTGCAAATTTCAAAGATTTGATGAAACGATGTTTACCATAAAAACATAAGCACCAAGCACTGACAAATTTCGACAGCGTAAAGCAGTGCCTCGGTGGCGAAATTGGTCAACGCGTCCAACCGGATTGTGAAAGGTGCGGGTTCGAGTCCCGCCTGAGGCAAGTCGATTTTTTTCAGTGCATTTTTCTAGTATTATATTTACGCGTTTGTAAACGCAAAAATAAAATTATTCCATAATGTAAGGTAGTTTCATCTTAGCTGAGCGTCAAATATTTGCAAAAATATTTCGTTCGGGTCTTGGAAGTGCAAATTTCAAAGATTTGATGAAACGATGTTTACCATAAAAACATAAGCACCAAGCACTGACAAATTTCGACAGCGTAAAGCAGTGCCTCGGTGGCGAAATTGGTCAACGCGTCCACCCGGATTGTGAAAGGTGCGGGTTCGAGTCCCGCCTGAGGCAAGTCGATTTTTTTCAGTGCATTTTTCTAGTATTATATTTACGCGTTTGTAAACGCAAAAATAAAATTATTCCATGATTCGCATATTGTTATTTTTTATTAATAGGCATTTAATTATATTTCCACCATATTTTGAATCTAAGAGGTTTCAACATAAGATTGAAAATCATTGAATTATCAAAACTAAGACTGCCTTACAAAGGATACGACGGCAATCAGAGTGTCTGTTACACTGATGAAATAAAAATAATAGTTTAAAAAAATTAAAAACTCGCTTTTATGTTAAATAAAAAACTAAAAAGTGAAAAATAACTTTTTAGTATAGAAACTAAATGATGAACGAAAAGTATAATTACTATTTAGAGAAAAGCGTGGGGTGCTCAATTACATTAGTTCTTAAAAATATTCGATCGGTACAATTAAATTCTAAACGTTTGATTTATTAGTCCTGGTGATTCTAATCAGGATAATGGGATATTCTTATCGAATTATTGTAATGTCATCGGTCTTTGATAAGTCTATAAAGTTTAAATGAAATCTGACCGTTTAAAGTGGGTCAAAATCGAGTCCAAACGAGTCAGTTTTACATACATACAAACAAACAAACAAACAGGTGAAACTAATATAACCGTGTTATAAATGGTCACCACTATGAACTAAAAGGTTTAATAGGAAAGAAGGCAATTTTACGGCTCCGCATCTCTGAAGGTAAGGACAAATTATCTGATCCACCTTCGTCTTCTGTCTGGCACAGAAGCAGTAATCAAAATCTCTAAGTAGGTAAAGCCCTATTATGTCCATGTGTTTGTCTATAATGTGCATATCACTGAAAAAAAAATCGTTAGCTAATTGTTTAGCTAATACTTCTGTGGCTAAACTTTAGTAATTAATATCCAAAGTTTAACAACACCAGCTAAAAAGGTTTAGCTGTGGACACAAAGCAAATTTAGCAAAATTTTATCAAGCAACCCAACATACATATTTAGCTAAGCCGACGAACCTAACCTAAACCTTTTACTGAAGAGTTTAGATTGTCATTGTTAATCTTTAGTAATAATCGTTTAGCTTAGCTATTTTCAACCGTTACTTAACATTTAGCTATAGTAGCTAAATAAAGTCAACTGAAATAGTTTAGCAACAGTAGCTACAGAGTTTAGTCACCAAAGTTACTAAAGTGTTTAATAACTAGGTACTTAAAAATTTGTTACTAATTGCCAATTATTTTTTTCAGCGGTACGGCGTAATTTCTAATCTCAGGCAAAGGTTCAGTTGGTAGCTAGTCGGTAGATCGTGTCACCGTGACACTACAAATTTCTATGTATTTATATGCAGACAACATGTCTACGAAAGGTATTTCATTTAAGTACATAGTAACTAGTAGTGTCGCGGTGACGCGTCATCTGCTGCTGCTGTGTGTAGTCGGCTACTAACTGACACCTTAACACGGTAAGAACCAGCTATATACACTCAACAGGAACCCATGTCGTAACTATCAGTGGACAATTATTTGACGCCGTCGTGGTCAGTATAACCACAGTATACCAAGAACAGTAATACGTCTTCATACAAACTGGCCGCTATCCATTAGAATGTGTGCGTGCGTACTCGGCGCCGTGTACGCACGCACTGTGACGCACACATTCGCTCACCGCTCGTTCCCGCCCGGCACGTTTAGCCCTAGCATAGCCCTAGCGTCAACGCAGAGTAGGCTAATAACTCGCCGACAGCCCGCAGATAAACTACTGTTCTTGGTATACTGTGGTATAACTGCCTACACATCAAGTGGTCCGGGTTCAAATCCTGGTAGCGGCAAATATTTGTGTGACGAACATGAGTAAGTATTTGTTTGCGAGTCTTGGTTGTTTATTTATTTATCTAAGTTTATTTATAAAAATATCTTAAATTATTATGTATATTAAAAATGTGTTATCTGAGTATTATCCATAACACAAGTTCTTAATGATACTTACTTTTGGCTAGATAATTGAATGAATGAATGAATGAATGAGTAAGCTTTATTGTACACCAAAATTAAAGTAAATAATACAGACATAGTTCGATAAATAAATTGTACAATGGGCGGCCTTATCACTAAAAAGCCTTTGGATGGAAAGAAATAGCAAGAAGAACAAAAAAGGTGTTGATGGTGCATCAATTAATTAATTATACCGTTTTAAATATTATGACAAAATGACATTACTTACTTACTAAAAATATCCTACATAATATAACTTAAGTACAAACATATACAAATAAAACAGAAATACAACATATACCTACAGATATACAAATATACACATAAATACAACATATACCTACACATATACAAATATACACATAAATACAACACATACCTACATATATACAAATATACACATAAATACAACATATACCTACATATATACAAATATACACATAAATACAACATATACATACATATATACAAATAATATATACTATGAATAAATATATAAATACATATAAAAGAACAGACTAACATATACAAGGATTTACATCACAATGAGAGATAGTAATCCTTAACTATTCCTTTAAATGTATGCAAGGATTGCGCTTTCCTTATTGTTAATGGCAAAGCATTCCATAAATGTGCCAACTGCACCGAAAAAGATTTGCCAAGAAAAGCAGTGGAATGTTTTGGGATCACCAAACTCAAGTTCTCCGAAGATTTTAACAACCGGGGATGAGATTCATGAAGGAATTGGAACCGATCTTTGAGGTAGGATGGATAAGTGGGATTAAAGAGGATATTATACAGGAGGGACACAATATGAGCATTCCGGCGAAGGCGAATTGGCAACCATTTGAGTAATAATTAATTTGAGAAATAATTGGTGTGAGCGAAGAAATATATTATTATTATTTCTTCTAAATATTTTATTCTACTGGATTCGTTTGAAAAACAACTTTGTTCACCAAGAAAAAAAAAGAAATACATCTACACTTTTTAAGTCGACCTCCAGCCAGCGCGGCCATATATTAATCAATGGCCGGTGAACATTAAATCAGTCTTAAGCTTTAGTTGTATCTATAAAAGAAATCATTCTTCTAACACACATAATTTTATAGAATATTGTTTGACAAAAACCCTCCGAAAACAAGGGGCTGAGTAGACACAAGTTCATCTCAATCATGAAACCAAAAAAGTAGCTAAACCTTCCAAGACAGATTTACACTCATAAAGGTCATATCACACTTGTCAGCTCGATACGCTACGGTCTGTAGCGGTTCGTAGCCGCAGTTCCTTAGCTTTCATAGTAAGAGGCGTTCCTCGTTCCCTTTCCGTGATGATAAATGTGCTACCACTTTAAAGCATCTCAACAGTCCAGGCAATTACAATAACAAAACCAACCATTACAATAACAAAACAAAATTAAGAACAATATTTACATAACTTTAGCTTGACTACATTATTTAGTTTCATTACCCACTTATTAACGCACGTAAAAATACGTTAAACAAACGTTAATTGCCTGGAACAACATTATCCAAGTTTTAAACGTTGATGACGTCATACCGATTAGCTTCATCATGTAAAATAGTTTTCAATGTCAATTGGTTTTACATATTCTAATATACTTGGTGACGTAGGTTGGGTAAGTCCGTATAATGGCTCTTGTTTTAAATATCACATATATGTATAATATACATCAGCCAATGATTCTGAATATTTATTTTTTTAAAAAGGTGCAAAATAACTACACTTCATCTTTGCAGTGGAAGTGAAGTCCAAATGATAACTAGTGCGAGAGATAATTTGATTTACACGCATCTATTGAATGACCCAGGATTTGAGAAGGAGAGAACATTAACTGTAGGAAAAGGATAATACTGTGTACACTACTTTTATGGTGACAGACATTGATAAGTAGGTACGTTAGTGAATTTAGCACAAAAGATCCTATTGGATCGAAGTGCACCGTGAGGAAACACACGGCCCCGATATAAGAAAAGAAAATAAGATAGCATCTAATAAATACAGACAAGATAAAGAACCTCGATGGTGTAACACTGATTCCGGTTTCAAAATTTTACTCAGAACGATTTACAATGGTTGCATCCGCAACTTATTGTACATTACCTTGCATTAACACAATCAAGCACTCACGGGAGGTAAAGGATTTATTGTTCTTGTACCCACATTTGATTAAAAATATTTTTAAGAAATAATATGTTCGACTTGATAAATTATGGAGTCATATGTGTGTCTTGGTATGCACAATAAATGTTTTCATCTCACATGATGGTAAGTCATGTGGAAACGAACTTCATCTGGAACCCTCAACCACTGAAAGACTAGATTTCCCACCGTTAAAATTGTCGGAACACCGCCAATCCAAATACAAAAAAGTTTATTTTCAATTCAGTTAAATATTTAACTAAAGCTATCAAATATTTTAAATAAAATAAATTATTCACGACTACCGAAACCAAGCCAAAGCATCAATATTCAATTGATTACGCATCCGAAGTTCAAATTTAGATCGACAAATTACGGTCAAATTCCAGCGCGTGTTATGCAACGCTTGCGGTGTATTTGCAAAACAATTATTGCGATTAGTAACTGCAAAGGAATAACGACTTTATACACAATGCTCAAAATTTATGGCTTCCTGTATTTTCAGAGTTTGAAACGGTAGATTTTGTTAATGAATGGAATATTATATTGAGCAAACAAACAGACGGTGAACCCGATGATTCAACATGATTATTATATGAAGAAGGCTCCCTATATTTGGATAATGACAATGGTTTCATGTTTGAAGAAAAAGATAAAAATATCGAAAATACAACGACGAAGAACAAAAAGGGTTCATATAATACCTTTCTTTTTAATATAGCTGAACCTCAGAGTAAGTCCTGTTTACTCTGAGAGCTGAACTGACAAACAAGCATTCGGCCTGCCTGATAGTATACATATCAATGCATACTGAGAAACATATGCATTTAGAGCAGTAATGTTAAATCAATCAAAAAACGTTTATTGTGCATACCAAGAGACAGTTCTCCATCATTTATTAAGTAACATCGAACATTATACGTATTTCGCAAATTTTCAATAACATGAAGTCAATCTTTACCTACACAATAAGCTCTTGTAGACCAATTGACAATGCATTGTGAATTGATCAGGTAACATGAAAGCAAGCTATGAAGCAATTGGGGCCAATTGGATCAAAATGCCACTTCAATAATATAGTCTAGGATTCATAACAGGGATTGAGACACATCATTGCCACTCATTGCTTACAAAAGAGATGTCAATCAGGCCTTTATTAAACGGCAGTACCAAAACCGAAAAATCGGGAGTGGTCTCCCCTTGACTTTCTCGTACACCGGAAATGACTCAAAAGTTGATAGAAATCTTATATTTCGATGTCATACATGCATGTTAAATTTTGGTCACCTATCCGAGTACCGACCGCACACTTGGTTGCTTAACTTTCGTGATCGACGACTCAAAAGTTGATAGAAACCTTATATTTTGATGTCATACACGCATATTAAATTTGGTTGCAATAAGTTAAAGCATGCTCGAGTTATCTTGCTAACGCACAGACACACACACGGACATAATTCCAAAAAAAATGTTGTTGGACTCAGGGAGGTTCAAAACCTGTAAATTCGTCAAAATCTCGAGGTCTAATTTTTTGACGATTACAAGACTTCCTCTATACTACGTATAGGTACGAGAAAAGAAAAAGGAGTTTTTGAGTAAAAGCTGCGGTTCTTTATAAACTAGAATCGGGGATTCCCCATTCTTTTGCCGGTTGTGTCATAGTTTTTTTTTCCAATAAGATTTTGATCTTATTATATTCTTAGATAGAACAACCTGCGCTGGTTTCAGAAGTCAGTCTTCGCTAGGTAACATTTGGGGAACAATTTATGTTGATCTATATGTTAAGCGACGATGATGAAAATTTTAGTTAGAAACGCTGTCTGTCCGTACATGATCAGTCACCGACAAGATGTTGTGTTGACCTCTTCTATATGAGATAGTTGCTGTATAGGTCTACCCAAGCCAACATTTAATGCTATCTAGCAGCTTCAAGCGCTGCTGTGCAACGTTGCCAAACATGTGCAGTGTGCATCACGAGTTGCGCCTTATTGCTTAGTGAAGAATTTCAAAGTTCTAGTGATAGATGAATTGGTATTGCAAGCGTCTGTAGGCTATGCACTCTTGAAGTATAACAATGAATTAGTATTCGCAGCACACACAATGCTATTCATAAAATGTAAAATATAGCCGTGTTATGATAGTCATAATATTCATTTTTACATTTTACTAGCCGGTGTCTGGGGAATGCTTTTAAAGTCAATGCGGTTGAAATATGACTTTTAAATGGTTCTCTGGGAAGCTTTCTTTGTGGAGATGGGGTTTTAAAAAGATATACATCATAGAGTAAATAAAAGCAAGTTTAGAGGACGGACGTGAGATACATTCCATTGAAATTGAAAACCGAATTAATTTTTTAAAATGTACTTAAACCTGGGACTTTGTAGTCTTTGGACGTCCGTGACATGATGGACTCTTGAAAACATACAAATAGGCTATGAGGTAACAAATATAAAAAAACGAATTGAGAACCTCCTCCTTTTTTGAAGTCGGTTAAAAAGCAAACCCTACGCCAACTAAACCGAGTACAAAGTATTCACTTGGGATTGAGCCCTGGACCACTAGATCTCATTCCAGTGGGCTCAACACTAGAACTCGGAAGCGGTCTAAATACTAATATTATAAATTCTATTACCTACTCAGTCCTGAAAGCTCTCATAAGCGGTTTTATTTTATTCTTAAAGACTGCTCACTCCTTTCGGCGTTCGCTCTGACAACTCATAATTTATGTCACCACATTAAATAGGATAATCAAACTAATTTGTTAATTTCATTTCCATAGCTTCGTATTCGTCATTATTCTGACATATTCCTAACATTATTGAAGATAATTACAGTTGTATAATTAGACATTACAGTATTGGTCGTTTATATAATCGGTCATCGACTCATTTAATAACATTTGTCGTCCTCTAATAGGACAGTTTTTTTCGTAATTCCCTTCCGTAGTAAATGAAGCTTTTACAGTAATTAATGCTGTAAAAGTTTCATTTAGTGTTGTTTTGTTTTTACATGAAATATTTAAGTTTTTCGAAATGAAGTTCGAAAGGCTAGAACAAAAAATTTTTTGGTATTTCAAAATATTTGTCTCGCCTTATGGTAACCAGTATATGTAACATAGAGACGTCTGCAATATGGGTGTGTCGTTGTAACGCTGCTAACCCTATCCCTATTTCAGACCCTATAGTCCCTTAAATAGGGATTAAGCCCTTTTTTAGTCGAGGGAGGACAGCGGAGTACCGGAGCACCGCTCGAATTAATCTCCACCTTACAGAAGTTAAATAAGAATGCATGTTTTTTTGTGTTGAGTTTCTGTTGGTGAGTAAAGATCGCCAGAGCCCCACGAGGTAGTAAGGCGTCAGGCTTACCAACAGGAGACGCATTTTTGAATCTTTGGATTTGCAAATCGTGTCTGAAATCGCAAGATTCATATGCGAATCCCCAAAATTGCTATTATTGAATAATCATACTCGTGAATTTTGCAACGAGTGGTCTGACCCACTCGTTTCCGATAATATTCCAGTAGAAAATCAAATCACTGACAGTGACATTATAACTTTTAATTTACGTTCCGTTTTCCTGTAACTCATTACCGGTTTCTAAAATCAACGGGTTATGGCCTTCCGGTTTTTATTATTTCTGCATAAATCTGAAATGTTATAAGCTTCGAGTTTAAGGACAACACTCATTTCTAATGTTTCAAAAATACGTAAAATTGGGAGCAATCGAAACTTATTTCGTATACATTTTGCTTTTGTGCATGAATTTAAGATTCACTTCGAATGATTCAAAAATGCGTCTCCAGGCAGGCTATATGTTTGTCTGCCAACCATAAAAGAGCCCATGTCCACGACAACTCTGTCAAGAATAAATATGTAGGGTCGTCTGGGTAGGTACCACCGCCTTTCTTATTTCTGCCGTGAAGCAGTTCGCTGTGTTTCGGATTGAAGGGAAAAGTAGCCAGTGTAATTGACTGGGCATGGAAGGCATTATCATCTTATAGTCCCCAGGATGGCAACGCACTTGCATTAAGTGATTTACCCTTAATATTGCAAGTGCCTATAAGCGACGGTAGCTACTTAACACCAGGTGAACCGCAAGCTTGTTTGCCATCTCGTAATATTAAAAAATATGTTATTTAAAAATTAGTTTCCCTGTGCTGTCAACATAGTCCGTCTTTTTTACATGATTATAAGCCCTGTATGTTTATTAAAGGTTTGCTTTCCTTATCGTATTTGATAAGGGTAGTGTTCATGCAAATATAAGGAAAAACATTATAATATACCATCGTTTACAGCTTAAAATAAGTTTACCAGTAAGTTACTGGGGAGATTTTTTTAACGATTATTATTTAGAACTGTCTTCTAACTTCCATTTAACACATGGATATTATTACTAGTAGTTTGTGATGTCATATATTTGGATATTTAAACAATACAATATATTGTTCCGAATATAATTATTTGGTTTATAGAATGAATGTGAATTTCTTCTATACGTATATTATAAAGAGAAAAGATTTGTATGTTTGTAACGAATAAACTCCAAAAATACTGGACCGATGTCAAAAATTCTTTCACCGTTAAAATGCTACGTTATTTTAGAGTGACAAAGGCTATATTTAGTTAGTAAACACTCCTTGCGGACGAAGTTGCGGGCGGAGCGCTAGTTTATAAACAAAATTTCAGCTATCATGGGTTCCTCATCATCATCATAACAGCCTTCATATTTCGACCCACTGCTGGGACACAAGGCCTCTCCTTGTCATCGAAGGAGGTTTAGGCAGTAGTCCACCACGCTTGCCTAATGCGGATTGGTGCACGGAGTATGAGGTGATCAATACCCCTTTGCTAATATATTAGTCGCCTTCTACGACACGTATTAGAGGATATGGGGTGATGCTATTCTACTCTGCCGGCATCTCATGGCTTTATAATTTTATTAAGCATGAATTCGAATGTTTGACAATGACACAAAGTTAAATAGAAACAAAAAACAGATAAAAGTATGGAATAACTTTCGCGTTTACAAACGCGTAAATATTTTAAAAACTAGAAAAAATGCACTGAAAAAAGTCGACCTGCCTCAGACGGGAATCGAACCCAGCATCTTCCGCAATCCGGTCGGCAGCGCTAACCACTACGCCACCGAGGCACAGTTTTCGCTGTCGAAATTTGTCAGTGCTTGGTGCTTATGTTTTTATGGTAAACATTGTTTCATCAAATCTTTGAAATTTGCACTACTAAGATCCGAACGAAATATTTAATTTAGTTAACGCTGCCGCCCGGATTGCGGAAGATGCTGGGTTCGATTCCCGTCTGGGGCAGGTAGATTTTTTTCAGTGCATTATTTCTAGTTTTAAAAATATTTACGCGTGTGTAAACGCAAAAATTATTAAATTATATAAGTAGTTTCATCTTAACTGGGCGTCAAATATTTGCAAAAATATTTCGTTCGGATCTTAGAAGTGAAAATTTCAAATATTTGATGAAACAATATTTACCATAAAAACATAAGCACCAAGCACTGACAAATTTTGACAGCGAAAGCAGTGCCCGGTGGCGTAGTGGTTAACGCTGCCGGCCGGATTGCGGAAGATGCTGGGTTCGATTCCCGCCTGGGGCAGGACATTTTTTTTCAGTGCTTTTTTTTTGTAGAAAAAAATGTCATGTTACGGAACCGTCTCATATTACGCCACTTACGTCCTATCTGTTTTACTAAAGAGATTTACTGTTATGTTCGTAAGTATCGAATTTGCATTTTCAAACTAAACTCCCTAGATAGACTTTCACTGAGCTGTAAAGATCCTGAAAGCCAAGCTGAAATTTGAAATTAGAGAAATAACTTTACATTTTCGATTTGAACGAAAATTTTCTTAGTATCGTGTTTCTGTTCGTGAGTAAGGTTGCCAGAACTCCTCGGGGCAGGGGATAGGCTACTGTGACCGTTTACCGTCAGGAGTCAGAACACAGATAAACTTTATCTGTTTCTTATGAATTTAATTAAGAAAAGAATAAATAAATTATCTAGGTATATCAAAATAATGCACTTAAAAAAAATTGGTGGCGTAGTGGTCAACGCAGCCGCCCGGATTGCGGAAGATGCGGGTTCGTTTCCCGCCTGAGGCAAGTCGATTTTTTTCAGTGCATTTTTTCTAGTACCATTAAAAATATTTACGCGTTTGTAAACGCAAAAATAAAATTATTCCATAGGTATAACAAGATTAGTTTAATTTACATTTCTCAATACTGTAATTTAATATGTTTTTTTTTAGTTATTGTAATTTGTAATGCCTTAGTGTATTTTATTTGTATCCTATAAAAATTAATCTTTCAAACAATATTTGTGTTACAATTTTATCAAAATATTTTTCATTTAAATGCTAAATGCTAACACTGTAACCGAAAATTTTTGATAATTTTGTTACGTTTATTTAAAATTAGTATGTTTTAAACATATTTCTGATACAGTCATATTTGGGCTATTTTTATATTAGAATTTAATCATTTTACCTTTTCATTTCAAACAAAATAAAATACTTCAATATATGAATTAACACCAATTCACCGTTTAAAATACAGGCCACAAAAAAACAATTTCACCTCATTACTAAACCATCAATACAAAAGAAAAATAAAACACTGACGTTCTAAATTTAAATTTTACATTGGCGCGAGACGCGTGACGTCACGACCGTCCGTCCGCGGGCGCTTCCATCGCGGCACTGAAGCACGTGGTATGGGAAATTATGCGCAAGAAAATATAAACGACTTAAATAAGCAACTGGATACAAGCGAAAATGTTCCTTGTAGCTAACAACAGAAAGCTGACTGTTTTATGCAACACTACGATGATAAGAATACATTTTCTTGAAAATCGTAAACAAACTTTTTATGTTATTGTAGGCACGAAGTTTTATTTTCAATTGCTGAAAGAGAGTAATTGTCTTGATCAAAGCAAAGTATCATTAAAATCTTATGTAATGATTACGTCCTAAATATATTGTAACTGCCTCCATTGGGCAGTGGTTCATCATTATTTCAGCTACTTCTGGACAGGGGTGCAATTCTCGTTTCGTTCGAAATAATCTCGAATTCGAGTTTACTTTTCGAATCCTTTTTGGATCATAAAATCTCGTAAATATGTATGGTAAGTGGTAACCGCCGCCACTTGCAATATTAAGTGTAAATCACTTAACACCGCAAGTGCGTTTGGCATCCTGGGGACTAAGATGATATGCCCTCCATGCTCAGTAATTACACTGGCTACCTTTCCCTTCAATCCGAAACACAGCCAACTGCTTCACGGCAGAAATAAGAAAGGCGGTGGCCTACCCAGACGACCCTACATATGGGTCTACCACCTACGTATGTATATTTATAAGTTGGTATTGAATATTTATGTATTAATTAATATTTTGTTTTAGCCAACATACTAACAATAAACACTCATCACTCACTCATTTTTATTGATGTAGCTAGGTAATCAAATGATGCGTACAAAAAGCTTTGTAAATTAATAAAAATCAATAAATAAACTAAAGATTACAATAAAATGACAAAATAACTCTGTGAATGTTATGTAAGTAGGTAGGTCTGCATACAGCATTTTGATGTTTAATATCATAGATTACAGATAATAATTATGGTAGATCGAATTCGAAATCTGTCTCTACTGCTACCAACCACTCGAAGCATCTTTCCTTTGAGAAAAGTCGAACTAGAGATTTTCAGAATAAAAACGTCAAACGTTTTCAACGTCATGAAACTCGAATAAATTCGAGATTATTTCGAATGAAACAAGAATTGCGTCCATGGACGTCAGGTCCAAAAGAACGCCACAACGACAGATCCTGTGCTGCTCGCACCCAGGCGTGACCAGCAACCTTATTAGGTCGTCAGTCCATCTTGGTTCTTCTGCGGATCTCCTCGTTCCTGATTCGATCTCGCAAACAAAACAACGAGCATAACATTGCCCTTTGTGTAACCTAGAGCTTACTTATGAGTTCCATTGTGTTAACTTACTAGTATTAGATACTGATCTGAGAAGTTCAAATTTGTGCTTTGTTTGGTAGCTGGTAAAGATTGTTTTAAGTCCGCCTGGCCATCATCATCTTATTAATAAGCTGTCGTCATAATATTGTAGTTCGACAGTTAATCATAAAAAGCCAGTCCTCTGTGGTTGACGGTTCCCGGGGAAGCTTGCTATCCATCTGACATTATCATCAAGTCAGATGAAAGATAAAAGCTTCTACGTCAGACATAAATAAATAAAAAACCGCCTTCAAAACTAAAAATGGAGAAATAAAAAATTTTGTTTACAAAAATTTTAATGTTTTTTGAGGACCGACCTCTAAATGTGACCACATGACAAGCACCAGCTTCCAAAGGTCGAAAGAATTTTCAAAATCGGTACATCAGTAAAGAGTTATGAGGTAACAAACTTAAAAAAAACCAGTTGGATTGAGCTCCTCCTTTTTTGACGTCGGTCAAAAGAATACTAATAGATATGCATAAATAAGAAACGCACAGATAATAAAATTATCTGGGCGTACCTCAATAACCAATTTTGCCATAATTAGTATGATGTTTTGGTTTGATTTGATAAGTGACTCAAGGAAAAATAATTTATGTTTCCTGCTTTTGTGACAGTAAAAATAAACATGACGCGTAATAATTTAACGTTCCCATATGTCTTTATGCTTAGACAAAGAATATTAAGTCTTTATGTCTTTATCGTATTTTTATCTGTCAGCTGCAAGAAGCCTTTTCTATCTTCGTGTTCAGCTGCCAAGCTGTTGTCAAAATGTATGAAAATGGAAACGTTTTGCATTTGGTTGATACGTGATAAATACTGCGATAGAGTCCCGGAGTCGAACCACTATGACGGATAGCTGCGGCTTCAAGTAGGGGGACCAATGATGTAGACAGCGGGCAAGGGCGTGCACTCGACTTACGTTAAAATTGACACATTTTGACGATTTTTCAGACCTAATTTTGAAGCGATGTGAACAGACTTTTCAAAGAAATTATATATTCTTAACCAATATTGAGGGTTGTCCATTTCAAGCGTCTATAGGCTGTGGTGAATGCTTACCACCAGGCAGGCCGTATGCTCGTCTGCCAACCAAATAACATTCTCATTTTATCAAGTTCTAAATTCAAATTTATTGCATGGACATTGGAAAATTGTACACGATTAAACCTGTAAACAACATTGAACCTTAATTCACTACGCAAGCTGTCTTAAATGGTTTGCCGTAAGATTTTTTCCACATTGAATTTCCGACGCAATGAAAGGTCGCCTACTCGAGTCTTCGCCCCCGTTGTTCCAAATTCAAAACAAAACATTTTCGGGCGGGTGTCGATTGAAAATAGAATTTACGGTAATCGGATTAAGGTGTAAATTGTTTTATAAATTTGTGTGCCCTAAGTTCGAAATAGGAGGGCGTGAAAAACCAGGGATTATTTTGGCGAAATAAGTTGAGTGAGTGCTTCGAGTTCGTTTTTCACATGAGACTTTGGGAAAAAGAGATTTTAATACGTAGTTTTTAATATATTGGTGGCGATCCCAATATCGTATTAATTAAAAATATTTTACTTTCTCGTATACGTAGTATTGAGGAAGTCTTGTAATTGTCAAAAAATTTGACCTCGAGATTTTGACGGATTTACACGTTTTGGACCTCCCTGAGTCCAAAAATATTTTTTTTGGAATTATGTCTGTGTGTGTCTGTGCGTTAGCACGATAACTAGAGTATGCTTTAACTTATTGCAACCTAATTTAACATGCATGTATGACATCAAAATATAAGGTTTCTATCAACTTTTTAGTTCTTTCCGGTATACGAAAAGTCAAGGGGAGACCACTCCCGATTATTTTAAATGTAATCATTCAAGTATCTTGCCATTGTTTTAAAAAGTGAATTACTTACTTAATCAAATTAAATCAAAATTCTAGTTTTCGTCTATTTCAGTATCATTGCTACTACCTACGCTAGTCTTGTCAGCGTAAGCAATTTCATTTTCGTCAATCTCATCTATTCAACAACAAAAAAAGTTTGGAAGGGTACCTTACATCCTTAATAATTTGTACTCTGGAAAAAATGACCCAAGCTCCAGAAAAAAACTAATTTTTTATGTTCTTTTTTAGGTTTTTTTCACGGTAGTAATTTTTTTTTGCAACCCTTATCCTAATAGTTAATAAGTTAGCCAGTCCTTCTGTGGTTAAGGGTTCCAGATCAGGCTCATTTACATCTTCGGTGTCGTCATCAGACCACCAGCTGAGATGAAAGCCAAAAAACCGTTATTTTAAAAAAAATCTATTGAAATGTCTTAAAAATTTTGACGACAGTTTCTCCCGCGAAAGAGTCTCTGTCAGAATTTCATTAAATCCATAAAATTCTTATGGATGAGTAATGAGTTTCTACTTAAAATTATATTTTTTTTAAAACTAGATGACAAGCAAGCTGATGGCCCACCTCGTGGTAAGTGGATACCTTCGCCTATAAACACCTTTTTTATATATTTTATTATATTTAACACCTTGTGGGTAGGTGGGCAAGCTTGTTTGCCATCTCGCAAACAAGTTTGCGGCCCACCTGGTGTTAAGTGGTTACCGTCGCCTATAGACACTTTCATTATTAAGGGTAAATCACTTAACACTGCCATCCTGGGGACTAAGATGAAATGCCTTACATGCCCAGTAATTACACTGGGTATCTTTCCCTTCAATCCGAAACACAGCGAATTGTTTGACGGCTGAAATGGGAAACTACCCAGATGACCCTACATACACATGCCTACTACGTAGTAAAATATCGTAACTCGCTATACAATAAATTTGGAAACAAACCGCTGTCATTTTTGTATGACTGATGAGCAAGAAAGGTAGCGAGTTTTCACTAGGGACAAACCCGTGGGACAAACCTATACAAAAATTACGTTTGGTGTGTTTACATTTTTATTCGCTATCGAATTATGTAATACTCGAATCTTGTGACATTTTTCATTTCATGCAGAAAAAATAAAAACCGGAATGCCATAACTCGTTGATTTTAGAAACCGGTAATGAGTTACGAGGGAACGGGACGTTAATTAAAAGTTATAATGTCACTGTCAGTCATTTGATTTTCTACTGGTAGCTCAGACCAAATAGATCATTGGTCTGATACTGGTAGAATATCGTAAACGAGTGGGTCGGACCACTCGTTGCAAAATTTACGATTATGAATATTGAAAAATAGCGATTTTAGGGATTCGCATACGGATCTTGCGATTTCATTTGGATTTGGAATTTTAATGATTCAAAAATGCGTCCCCTGGTGTAGTCCCTGATCATGAAGGGGATTCGCCTGGTCTGGCGAAAGCTTCAATTTCATAAAAAATCAAATCAATATCCAATTAACTTTTTGTTTGTGTTTTGTTACTATTAAGTAGGTATTATGTAAAATCTCATCCACGAAATGCTGCATTGAGTTCCAGATTGTTCCATGCTGCCAATTTCATCTTTCAATTCCCCTTCATGGCAAAATTATGTCTCCTATAAGTGTTTATGTCCAGAAATTGCGCGGTTATCTGTTTGTATAGCGTTATCGCTCAGGAATCGATCCTACGCTATTTCTGATGCGAAGGCCGCATTCAATAAACAATGCGGTAACAGGTGCGCGCCAAAAACTAACAGATAACAGAAGGGACATCTCTTTGAAGTCCAGGAAGCTATATGAAAATATGAAAAGCCAATATGTCCCTGCGCTAGCATGTCTTGCCACTCGTCTTGCTGACCTGCAAGATGTTTTTTTTTGTCTGTTTTGAATGAAATATACCAACACTTATAATTCACAGTGACAAAAATAAATAGTGTTAATCACACTTTGATTTAAAAAGTTCGATTCGGAAACAAAAAAAATCAAAGAAATTAGTAGGTAATCAAAATATTTTATTTATTTTATTTTATTATATTTATTTTATTTTATAATAATATTTTATTTTATTATTATCTATAACAGTGTATAAGAATAATTATGGATACATCTTACAAAAATAAAACATTTTCAGTGAAAAGATACATTATGAAAATATTATACTTTTGGACGGAATAGTACTTATTAATATTAAATCTTAAACTTGATATCAAACAATTTGCCTTTAATATCTCTTTTTTATCTTATTTTATTAGTGTTTCTTATATGTTATTTCATTACCAAGATATATTTATATTTATTTCAACAGTCAATTTGCGTAGGTAGCTTTTATATTGTACAATTATATATAAATGCTATAATAAATTTATAGGAAAAATCCCCTTTCACTCAAACATTTTTCAATCTTGTACCTACTAATTCCAATCATCAACAGCTCATATAATGTCCCCACCTCGAGGCTGTAGGCTCGAGGGGCTCGAGCCTACCCCACATTAGGGGCGATTAGGCCTTAGTCAACCACGCGGGCCAAGTGCGGGTTAGTCGACTTCACACACAACCTAAGAATTTCTTCATAGGTATGTGCAGGTTTCCTCACGATGTTTTCCTTCACCGTAAAAGCGTCGATTAAACGTACATAATATGAATTTAAAATTAGAAAATACATTGGTACGCGGCGGGGTTCGAACCGGTGCCTCCCGGGTGAAAAACAACGCCCCTAGATCGAAAAACGTCGGTGGCTTAGTAGCCACCGACGTTTTTTTCTAATTCTAATACTTAAATATAAAATTAAAAAAGGAATAATTTTTACGATTCGTTAAAATAATAAGAAGCTTAAAATGTGGATACAATACGGTCGGTATCACGATTTCCAAGTACGTTTCCATTTCGTTTAAACTGACAAATAGTCCATTCAAAACTGTCAATTTATCTGGCAGATATCTCCTAACCAGAACCTGTGAAATAGGCCCTTACTTCATCAGTGATAAAATTATCATAAAATATATTTGAATTAATTATTAGTAAAAGTAGTTAAATAAATATTTACGTTTCAATTAATGGCGCGTCTGTTCCTATCGAAAGTCTATGACACACATTTATACAACAGAGGTCTGTTCGAACTCTCTTTACTCATAAACGTTATATTATGCGTTTGTGAGACTAAACTTCAGTTAATGACTGTATAGAATGAAAGCAGTGATTATCTTCTTTAGTCAGACTGACTATCGACCTATAAAATTCAAGAAAAGAGTGAAGAGAGAAAATACAATTGTGAAGTGAATGCCATTGATTTAGAATTTCATTCATTCAATTATAAACAATGTTTGCAACTGACTTGTCACACAAAACAAGTAAATTATAGTTTGGAAGTGACACGCGAAATTAATAATAATAACGTTTATTCTCTCACCATAGTCAAAAAAATATACAAAGTTTTCATAAAGAAATTATAAGAATATAACAGAAAAATGTAGGTAGGTTACAATAAAGTACAAGTTATTCAATGAAACAGTAAAATTAATGCTATGCAGTAAATCCATAATGAGGTTGAGGACTATGGCGGGCTAATATCTGAAATAGGATGATCCTGTGTTTCAGCTTATTAACCCTCCACCCTATACAATGGTCTAAACAAACGAACACTACTGTATTATACTTATTTATATTAGGCTATATTTTAGTTTAAAAATTATCTAATAGTAGTGTAAAATTGTTTTTATTTTTTTGTTTGGCTAGTTTAGTTATGATTGAAATTGATACCAAACTAAATAAAAAACGAAAAACATAGGAAAAATTCCTGTCATGGATAATATCCCGTCTCAGCACTTATCCATAACAGGAATTTTTTCCATGTTTTTCGTTTTCTATTTAATTTGGTATCAATTTCAATCATCATAATAACAAACATTTAATTTGTTTATGATTTTTTTTATGCAATCGTCTTCTGGTACCTAACAAATTTAAAAAAAACGAACAACCTGAAAAATAAATATTGTTTTTCATTTTCGATTTAATTTCATAGTATAGCTGCATAAGCGTCGAGGCAGCTTGGGGCCTAGACAAGTGGCAAACGATACAACGTTTCTATCAAACAAAATGATAATAGCCCCCCATCCACTAGTATCAATTCGTGTGTATGGTGACAAAATTATTGTTTTTCCTCTCAGACTGGCGAGGAATGATAAAGTCGAAGGAAATCATGTAGAGATGACATTTTGTTAGTGGCCTCAACGGTTTTATGTATCCCTACGATGTTTCTCTACAGTTCATCTATGAGGACAAGTCATACGAAATAAGCGCTAGTGGATGGGAGGCTAATTTTTGACTACGGTCGCCATAGAGCTTTCTCATTAAAACGTCAGTTTCATACAATAATATTATTTTCGATAGCCGTTCAACACAATCGACTGGCCTCTTATCTAGGCCCTCTGTCATTTTCATTTCGACAAGAAAGCTTAGAAATTTAAAAATAATTTAAATTCATTTTAAAATAATAAAAAAAATAAAAATCGTTTATTTCCATTAATAATTTAGTACATTAATCACAATGGGTTGGAGCTTCTTTTTAAGCATCATATATATTCATCATATTTTGTATAAAAATACCTTTAAATTATCATTAGTCAGCTTTTCTGGCTTCTGACGTGACGTATTTATGACTGCTATGTTTCAAAGCCACTGCGGCGGACTCACGGAGGAAAATCTAGTTGACAGATTTCGGTCACCCATCCGAGTACCGGCCGCGCACTTGGTAGCTTAGCTTTTGTTATCGTTACGAATAATGGACGACCACAGCGCCATAGACCTCCAAATGTATAAGGTAATCTACTATATAAAAATAAGTCGGGTTTTCCTTCCTGACGCTATAACTCGAGAACGGCTGAACGGATTTATCTTATCTTGGTCTTGAAATGTTCGTGGAGGTCTAGGGAAGGTTTAAACGGTGAGAAAATATGGAGAAATTGCGAGGAAGATAGTAAAAACAACATTTTCATTTTCCCATATAAACTGTTCTGCCTACTTGCCTGTCAAACATTTGACGTTCCGCCATTTTAGCGAAGGAAGAGTTTTATTGTCGTTAGGATAGGTGCAAAGACGTTTAGTATATAGGTGATACGAAGTACACCGGGTCATCTAGTTAGATATATTAATATACTTCCTTAGGATAGGTGACCCAAAGAGCAACACATTCACTGTGCCTAGTCTCTCTTGAGTGATTATTTATTTATTGTTAACTAAAACATTAAAATAACAATTAAGTAACACAAATAAAATAAAAAAAGAATAATCTCTTCTCGCTTATGATGTGTAGGTATTACTTATTTCATATCATAATACTTTGTTTTGCAGTTGTAAATCCATTTGACCTATTTACAATCTTATAGCAAAACACCCACATACTTGCAGCTAAAGACGATTTCTTTTAATCTTTTCTGAAACCTGGACATAATATAAAAACAGTAAAGAAGGTTAGTATCATAGATTACTTGCTAGAGCACAGCACACAATAAATTTTCGTACGGCAATCTCAGAACATCTATTTTATTAATTTATAAAAATATTAAATCCCACTCCACCTAATAGTAATGCTTAAAAAGTGAAGTATGTTGGAAAGCAATATTTACATTAAGCCTCCTCCTTATTATTTATGGTGTTTTTGATATGACGTGTGACTTGTGAAAAATAATAATATATATCGGTTCTGTCGCAGCACGGTGATGCTTTTATTTTTAGGATTTTAGAATTCAATACCAATATTCAATAAAGTAAATACAAAGATAACTAGTGCGTGTAATTATTATTATTATTCTCTGTCCAAGTATTAAAAATATGGCTTATATCAGCTAGCCTTCGGAGCTCCGTTTTATTTGTGGATGTAATACAGAAAAATACATCAGCATTTCGTTGGAAATGTTTAGTGTCAACTTTTTATATTAAGTGACAATGTGATCGCTTTGAAGTGTCAAATCTAATGACATCCGAATTAAAATAAAAGTGGCCGCAAAATGTCATGTCATATTTAAAGTGACTCGTTAATTTAACACCAACAAACACCATCATGACTGACGCAGTATTTTATTATTTGTATAAATTATTCGCTAAATCAGTCTCTATATTGGACACTAGCGCTCTGCTCGCGACCGCGTGGAGTTTTATTTTTTTAAACAAATAAAGCCTAAAGCCTTCCCCGATAAATGTGTAAATAAACTATCCTAGACAAAAAAATGTAAGAAGTGAAACTTATATAAGGCCTTACATAGACATGAATACAAAACAAGATGGCGCGTAACGGAAAAATGTGACGGTAAATTTTTTTCCAACGCCGATAAAGAAGTTTCACTTCAAAAATAATTTTTCAATTTGAATCAGTAGTTCCTGAGATTAGCGCGTTCAACCAAACAAACAAGACAAACTCTTTAGTTAGATGATATCTATATTTTTAGAGTGCATTAAATTCTCAAGTGATACCTATTTTTTGAACAAAACTGAAACGTAGCGTGATTGAGGATTGTTTGACGATTACGTGGAAATAAAAAATATATAAAATACGATTCTTCAAATAACGCTGCACTGGACAAGTGGACGGACAGATGTTTATTTACAAACTAGTATTTAACCACGGCTTCGTTCATATCAAATTATGGAGTCCCTTTAATTATACAGATCTTTAAATAATGCCATTTAGTCATTCGGTAATCATTCGGCAAACTAACTGAATACCGAAAGCATACAACGAAAATCTTTATTAATTGGACACTAATTAGTGTGTTTAAGCCCACGCCACGATCTCAGATATCTATCACAACTAAATATACTTAATTTCTCAATAAGCTAACGTTTCATTTCTCTAATGAACATTGACTTAATATATTGACTTTACAGAAAATATCATTCATATAAAAGGAAATATTTGCAGACTTAAATGCAATTTTCACGTGAAATTTAGATATTTTTTGATATATGGCATCCAATATATAAATATTTATGAATCATCAGAATCCCTGCTTGATGTTGATGATGACGACTTTTTCTAACATTTATTTTATTAGTAGGTATATTATCAATATGATTATATAGGTACCTACTACGTTAATTTTTACTCTTCTCTTATGATATATTGTTCACAACTTTGCAAAAATCAGTTATTATGACATTGCTGACAGTCTGGATTTTGTTTACATTAACATCCTTTTGTATAAAATATTTTAAATAATATTGATGATAGGCATAGACTACTCCGTGATGATAGGTAACGAAATGTAACAACTTTAGTCGCGCTACATTTTGTTACCTTGTATTTTCAATCTGTGACATATAAAAGTTTGTAGGTGACAGTTTACTTTAAGAAAACGTACGACAAAAATGTCCTATGAAAGAACTTGTTTTTGATTTGTATGACCGGTATGACCTTTTCAAGCACCTTAATGTAAGAGCATAGATATGAAGTAAATAAAAATTTTAAAATTTTAGAACGTTTACGTGGTTAAATTGTCCAAAAATGTGTTTAATATCAACAAGTGTTATATAAACTTTACTTTTTCACAGTTTTTCTATTTAAAATATACCTATTACAAAAATATTGGTTTTATCTATATTCAACATTGATTGGAACGATTTATAATTACCACCAAAATAAGAAACAACGCCCTATCTTACATCTTACTTCCTTTGTTGACTAAATCTTGTTAATAGATAGATATTGTCTTACATATTAAAATTACTTTCGATCCAAGACCATTAAAAAATCACGGTGTGTTGTATAATGTACCTGGTCAAATAGCATCGAAGACCACCAGAGTCTCCAGATCACCTATTATGCTCAACTAAACATACGTAGAAGTAAACATGTATCAGATAAAAAGAGAAGTTAACCAGAGTGAATAATGTATCTTTCCACTCACTTGTTGTGTAGCCGAAGTCGTCTTCTTCTTCTTGGTCAGCTTCCTTCTCTTCTTTGCTGCGCTTGATGGCCCCGGCTGAAGCTCGGTCGATCTGCAAAGATGTCCAAAATTTAGGTGTAATATCCGGAAACTTAGATTAAAGGTACATTTGAATTCAAATCGAATGTTTTACGGTGAAGGAAAACATCGTGAGGAAACCATACCCATGAAGCACACACCTATGAAGAAATTCTTAGGTGGAATGTGAAGTCGACCAACTCGCACTTGGCCAGCGTGGTTGACTAAGGCCTAATCGCCCCTAATGTGGGGTAGGCTCGAGCCCCTCGGTGGGGACATTTGGCTGTTGATGATGATGATGAGATTTACCTCAACTCCTTTTTCCGAGTAAGTCCTTCCTCCAAGGTCTCTCTCGTCTTCTTCATCACTACTGTCCGAATCTGAGTACACGGGTTTTGATACTGGTTCATCAATGGCTGCCTCTTTGGTTTCCCCTTTCTCTGTCCCACCCCCTATTTCCTTCTCATTTTCTAAGTCTGGTTCAGATACAGTTATCTGTGTAACAAAAACAATATTATGTTATTTTTTTACACTTTTACATACAGATTCTTGCTTGGAAGATGTATTTTAATAAGAAAAAATACCTTGATCTCGTGCTGAGGAGTTCTGTTAGGAATAGGTGAAGGCGCTGGTGACTTCTTGACAGATCGAGCTGGTGAAATCGGCGGTGACGTTGCGTCCACATCGGATGAATCAGTATTCTGGATGAGAGCAAAGTCTATATTAGTACCTAATCACATTCTACTATCTACAGTTTTGTGTATTATAAAAAAAAAACATGTTAAAGAATGTAACATCTGTCTCTGTTGTCGCCTTTTGTTTGTTTGTTAGTTCCACTTACCCAAGCTACAAGACTCTGGATGGTAAGGGTGACCTGGTCTCCAGCAGCCTTAATGAGCTGCACAGCGCGCTCGTGTGGAGCTGACCTCACGCAAACGCCGTCTACTTCGAGGATGCGGTCACCCGTCTAGAGGAAAAGCAAATTGGGTCAACATATTAGATATTATCTATGTCAATAGATGACTGCACTCATCCGGGAGGTGCTCCGCAAAGAGACGTCGTGGCAGGGGATGGCCTTTTAGCGAGGACGTGACGACGCAAAAGGAGGCAGCGGAAAGGGCGCGCGAGCAAGACCCACTTGCGCCCCCGAACCGCAGACAGAGTTCTGGCCCCAGGAGGCGACTCCATGAGCTTCTCCAGCCGCCATAGTCCGGGCGTAGAGCGACGGATTAAGGTTTTCGCGGACACCTCTCCTTAGACTGGTCTGACAACAGACAACCATAGACACGCGAGGGAGTTGGGTGCATCCTCTCTCGCGCATGGTTTATTGGTGAGTGGCAAACGTTATACGCGCCGTCGTACATTAAGAGGCCAGCGCCATCTAGTATCGGTAGACGGAGTTTAATATCTCGGCGTACAGCCGTTGCGAGTTAACTTTTCGCTAACTTGTCTTAATAAATTCATAAACTTAAGTTATCTAATGTGGTAAGGTATTTACCTGTAGTTCCCCACAGTTGCCTGCTGGGCTGTCAGGGACTACATTTTTTATGAATATCCCAAAGATAGCTTTTTCTTCGCCATCCTCACCGTCCCTGTTTGAGATGATGTCAACCTGTAGAAAGAACAGGAATATTAAAGATAAGTACTAAATAAGCTATTGATAGAAGTAAAAGTGGCCAGGTGTTAACGCTTTCATTTCATTTTAAGCTTTTTCAGAATTTTATTCAACCCCTTAAAGGGGAAAATGTAGACAAAGTCTTTAAATCAACATGGGGATTTTTCCTCATTATCAAAGATAAAACCATGAAACATAAAATAAATGCTGCCAGAAGTAACTATTCCGCGTGGACGAAGTCGCGGGCAAAAGCTAGTATTCTTATAAACCTAGATCATTCTAAAGAGACGTGAAGGAGGACTTTGCAGGTCAGCAAGGTGAGAGTGACTAGCGCGACGGTTATTATCTCTCGCAATATCTGTCTTCTAATTTGGATTCCACTTCTGTTTACCATAATCAGGTGGAATAGGGTCAGTTAGTAGACGTGATTAAAAAAACTTATAAGCACCTTTCCTCCGACTATGCTGACTCCGAGTGGAGCGCCCGGGCTTCTTTTGAGGGTGACTCTTCTCGGAGCGCCCCAGCGCTGGGCAGCCAGCGAGTCCCGCCGGTCCGGAGATACTGTCACCGTCATCGCTGACTGTGGCACGTAGCTGCAATGTCAAAGTCAAAGTCAAAGTCAAAATTTCTTTATTCATTTAGGTACAATTTGTACACTTATGAAAGTCAATTTTGATACCATCGGTTCGAGAGTCTACCAGGAGGCCTTGTTCTGAGAAGAACCGGCAAGAAACTCAACAAGTTTTATCCTCCCTTTACAGTTTTCATAGTATTGATTTGGAAAGAGTCATAATTCACATTGTCAAGTCTTTAATAATTAATCATAATAATATAATAAAATAAAGACTCATAATTAAACTTACAATAAATAAATATATATAAAAAATGTGATTTAAGACATCTTTCCTTACAATATTGTCAATTAGAGAATTGAAATTTTACACATTGATATCTCACTAGATTTAAATGGAGAATCGAGCACATTTGGATGTGTCCACACATTTTTGTCGTCTATATATTCCTGAACTTTATAATACGCTTTCTTCATTAAAATTTGTTTAATGTGAAGCTTAAATTTATGTGACGGAAGTTCAGTTACATGATGTGGGAGTTTATTATATATTTGTATACATTTCCCCATGAATGAGTGACTAGTTTTATGAAGTCTGAAACTTGGTACAGAAAGTTTATTTCTATATCTTGTGTTTAAATTGTGATAATCACTTTTCTTCAAAAATGTATGTAAATTTTTATGAACATACATAATGTTGTCATATATATATTGGGAAGCAACCGTCAATATATTGATTTCTTTAAATAACTCTCTAAGCGAGTCACGAGGTCTTAGTTTATAAATGGCGCGTACGGCTCTCTTTTGTAATACAAAAATGTCTTGAATATCAGCTGCTGATCCCCACAGCAATATACCATATGACATAACACTATGGAAGTAACTGAAATATACAAGTCTTGCCGTCTCAACATCAGACAATAATCTAATCTTTTTAACAGCAAAAGCAGCAGAGCTAAGTCTTCCTGATAGGGTAGTAATATGAGGATTCCATTGTAGACGTGAATCTAAAGTTATTCCTAAAAATACTGTTGAGTCAACACATTGTATAATTTCCTCGTTAATTTTAATATTTGTACTAACCTGCTTGACATTAGGTAACGAAAATTTAATACATTTAGTTTTATTTGAATTTAGTAACAAGTTATTATTAGTAAACCAACACATTACTTTGGAAAGGGCATTATTCACATCGTCAACGTTTTCTGATTGTCTATTCAGTTTGAAAATAAGGGAAGCATCATCAGCAAATCATACCGTCTCACATAGGTTGTTTACATAGTAAGGCAGGTCATTTACATAAATCAAAAAAAGTAACGGACCTAATATCGAACCCTGCGGCACGCCCATGAGAATAGGGGCCCCTGTAGATTTCGCTTTATTTATAACTACTGTTTGTAATCGGTCACTCAAGTATGATTTAATTATTTTTATTGAGTTCATTGAGACGCCATAATGTTGTAATTTGCCCAATAAGGTTTTATGTTCTACACAGTCGAAGGCTTTGGACAAGTCACAAAAGACACCTAGAGCATCTTGTTTGTTTTCCCAAGCATCAAATATATGTTTCATTAACGCAACACCTGCATCTGTCGTATTTCTACCCTTAGTAAAACCAAATTGTCTGTTATGAAACAGTTTATTCAATGTAAAATGTGAAAGCAATTGATTATAAATAACTTTTTCAAATACTTTACTTAACGTTGGTAAAATGGATATGGGACGAAAATTAGTGGGATCACATTTATCCCCAGACTTAAACAAAGGTATAATTTTACTACATTTCATTAAATCGGGAAAGACCCCATCTTCAATGCATTTATTAAAAATAATCGTTAAATATGGGGAAATTACTTCAATTATTGATGTTATAACTGTAACCGATAAACCCCATAGATCTTCCGTCTTTTGGACCCGACCCGATCTTTTTCCGTCAATGGAGTATATTCTTATTTAAATAGTTCATTTTGTTATGTATACTCTATTAACAATATACACATGGAGACATGGCGTTGGTAGCCTCCTACAAGGTTAACCGCAGCGAAAACGGTAGCTCAGGACCGATCAAGATGGGCACTCTTAGGGAAGACCTAGGAATATGTCCAACAGCGGCCATCTCTCGTCTGAAATGATGATGATGATAATGAAAAATATATGGACAAAGAAATAAATGCTATGTAAAAGATTTTGTAACAAAGTTACATTTATTGCTAGATCTCGCATCATTTACTATTATATCACAAAAGATTTTTCTTTAAAATCGAAATAATTTTTGAAATTAGATCTAACAACTAAACTAATTTATAACAAACATCTGACTGGTGATGTGGTATTTAATCAAAGTGATGCACATCCAGATTTAGCATTCAGAATAATGTTTGTAAAAATAATAATAGAATATACTGAACAAAAAATCTTATATGTGATCTTTACGCCATTAGTTTAAGCTGTAGAATTTATTTTAGTAGATTGTTGAAGCATCATAAAATGTTATTAATTTTAATTAATCGAAACAACCTAAGGACATACCTAACTCCCATCGATGGCACTTATTAAGAACATTCAAGATTTCCGCTTAAAAAGCGATAGCAAAATCTATTACAATTAATCACAGAGCTCCAATATAATTATATAATACAAACAGTGCTGTAAATAAACTTTATTCGTTTTATAAATTGCAAAAAAAGTGGTTCAAATTAATATCTCGTAAACTGAGGGTGTCTTGTGATTAAAACATTTTAAATTCAACACAACACATAACGACTTAACTTAAAGCTTTAGGATACGAGAGATATGTACTATTTCATCACTTCAAAAGGTCTACGGTTCGAACCCAACTCGAAACGGCATTTTTTGTTGGTTAAATTTGTATATTATTGAACAAGATGAAACAAAATAAAGCTCTGACATTAAAGTGCAACACTTGCAACAAATACTATAATCTACAAGATGCAAATGTATCTGAGAAAAGGTATAGACTCATGACCACGGAGAATAAAAATAGTTGGAGATGCCAAAATTGCTTGAATAAACCTCAAATACCTACTACAAATAAAAATAAAGAACATATCTCAAGATTGGAGAAACAGATAAACATAAGTAATAGCAATATAACGACTCGTAAGCCACGTTCACATTCAATAAACTCAATTCAAAACTCTTCAACAAATGTATCATGTGACAAAAGTAGCTACGACTCCATAGATCTCGATTGTTCCGTCAGAAGCGTACCAAATTTATCAAGGGAGAATAGCCAAGTCACAGAGCTTAAAGAAAAACTGCAATCCCTTGAAGAACAACTACAAGCAGCACACAACGAAATCGAAACATTAATACTAGAAAATTCACAATTAAAGAAAGAGTTAAAACATAATATGACGACAACAAAAATATTGAAAGAAATAAATAGCCCTTACAAGAAAAAAAGGACTATTAAAGAAAAGAAAACAACTGCGCTTTCAGATTCTACAAATGAAATATCTTCGTTATTATCACCAACATCTACAAGGGTAGCTATGCCTATAGACTCGCAAAGTACACCAATCCTTAAAGTACCTACAACAACTGGTCTGAAGAAAAATGAACACGTGTCAAGTTCTGCGCAAAGTAATGGCATAATAAATACTGTCATAGATAATGTTTACCAGAGCGAGAATGAGATCAACAACAAAGAAGATGACCGGAAACCTGAACAAAAAGTATTAATATTTGGAGATGACGAGGGGAAAGGTGCCAGCAGAATTCTTCAATTCCTATTAGGAAATAAATTTAAAGTATTCTCTTTTTTAATGCCAGGAGCAAGAATTAAGCAACTCTTACACAATTGTTTATCTCAATCTAAATCCCTTACTAAATCTGACTATGTTATTATTATTGGTGGATCTAATGACAACAATATTTTAGAATTACAAAGTTACTTATATTATTATATAAATAAATTAAACCATACAAATGTAATCCTACCACACACGTACAGAAATGTAAATATAAATAGAAACGTATCATTCAACTGTTATGAAAATATATGCCATCAATTTGAATGGACTTCTTTTGCAACGTATACGTATAGCAGACATCATACGACTTACTCGAGATTGAAGGATTTGTGTAGGAATATACTAAAAACCGTGTTAAATCGAGAATATAGACGTAAATTCAACGAATACTACCTGACCATTGCTTCAAATAAGAAAATTACAAATATAGCTGCGATAAACAAACAAAAACAATATGACAAAATAACAGTAGGGACTCAAACCGTTGACGAAAATATTTTTTTAGACTAGAAAGTAGTAAATTAAGAATTTTTCATCAAAATGTAATGAGCTTAAAAAATAAATACAATGACATTGAAATATACTTAAATACAATTACTCCTAAATTTGACATTTTATGTTTTACCGAAACTTTTGCAAATAGTACAGATTTGGACTGCATTAATATTAATAACTTTATTTTAGCGTCATATTACTCCCGAAAAAAATCCAGCCGAGGAGGAACATGTGTGTTCATTAACAAAAGATTTGACTTTAAAAAAATTGATTGGTTACAAGACATTTCAGTTGATAATGTTTTCGAATGCTGTGGAATCACACTTTACGATCCATATCTTACAGTAATATGCATATATAGACCTCCAAATAGTGACATTGATATATTTTTGCAAAGATTAGATGCGGTATTATACAAATTACTACGCCAGTCAAGGAAAATTTGCAACAAAATTATTCTAGGAGGTGATTTTAATATAAATGTTTTAGACTCTACTTCAAAAAATACAAAGCTCTTTGTTTTATTATTGCAAAGTTATAATATGTTATGTACAATTAATGAGCCCACACGCATAACATCACATTCCAAAACATGCATTGATAACATAGTAACTAACATTAAAAAATATGAAACTAAAGTTATAAATAATGGGCTATCTGACCATACTGGCCAAGTTATAATACTTCCTCGTAAACCTAAGCACACAGTAAAGTTTTGGTATGAATATAGAAGGAAAGTTGATAAAAATCTAGACATTTTCAATAAATATATTGCACAAACAAGTTTCTCTGAAATATACGAAATGCGTGATGTTAATTCCGCTTATAACAAATTCTTAGAACTGTTTACAATGATTTATGATCTATGTCTCCCTATAGAAAGAATTAAAGTTACGCACATACGAAAACCAAACTGGATAACTAAAGGATTAAGAATATCAAGCAAGCGAAAACGTGAACTTCATAAAAAATTACAAAAACAAAGAACCATTAAAAACATTTATACATATAAAAAATATAAAACAAAATTAAAAAACTTAGTTAACTTCTCGAAACGACAAACAAATCTTAGATATATTAACAATAGTACAAATAAAACAAAAGCTACATGGGGTCTTATTAAGCTACACACATCACAAAACAAACAACTAAATCAAACAGTGAAAAGCTTGAAACACAATAATATTGATATTACGAAGCCTCAGGAGATCGCCAATATCCTTAATACATTTTTTGTAACACAGAATGTCATTGATAATACATGCGTAAACTATAAGTCAAGCTTAAGCAGTTCCTCTAATAGTATGTTTTTAAGACCTACAAACCGAAATGAAATTATTACATATGTGAGGCAATTTAAATCAAAAAAAAGTTGTGGACACGATGGTATTAGCATTCAAGTTATTAAATCCTGCATAGGTTATATAGCTGAACATTTGGCTTATATTTTAAACAAAATGTTAGAGACCGGATTGTTCCCTGATAGCCTAAAAATAGCTATCATTAAACCTTTATATAAGAAAGGTCCTCAAGACGTTGCAAGTAACTATCGGCCAATTGCTCTCCTACCTGCGTTTTCAAAAATATTTGAAAAAGTTATATATAGTAGGCTGCTAGACTATCTAAACAAAAATAATATATTTCATGCAAATCAATTTGGATTCAGGAAAGGATTATCTACGTCGTTAGCAATCTATCGATTCTTGGAAGATGTCTGGCAATCCATTAACGAGCGAAAACATTGTACTGCTCTTTTCTTGGATATGTCACGCGCCTTCGATTGTGTTCTGCACCCAGTCCTCCTAGAACAGTTAACTCGTATTGGAATCCGTGGCATTGCATTGCAATTATTAGAATCATACCTACTCAATAGGATACAAGAAACTGAAATAGTATTTTTAAATAAAGGCACAAAGTCGCTTCAAATCACCAAATCCGATCCACAAAATGTTACTGTGGGCGTGCCTCAGGGCAGTATTCTAGGGCCATTATTATTTTTGGTGTACATTAATGAGCTCCCAGATATCACCAACAACCTTTGTGTAATGTTTGCCGATGATGCATCTATATTATTTGTTAAGAAAGACGATTCAAGCTTAGAAGAATATGAAAATAATATATGTTTGACATTACAGAAATTGACGACCTGGCTAAGTTCATTAAATTTAAAAGTTAATCTACAAAAAACTAACATACTACAACTACGAAATTATAAAAAAGAACCACTAAATCTTAACGTAACACTTAGCAATGCAACAATTAATGAAATTGATCATACAAATTTTTTAGGACTAACATTAGACACTCACCTTAACTGGAAGTTTCATTTGGAAAAAATAAATAACAAAATAAATAGTTACTGCTACGCATTGTCGGTATTGATTGATGTATCGTCTGTGGAGGTAGCTTTAAGTGCTTACTATGCCAATATTCATTCCATTTTAAGTTATGGCATTATATTTTGGGGCAATTCCGTCAATATAACTAGTACCTTAGTCTTGCAAAAACGTTGTTTGAGAATAATATTTCGTAAACAGAATGACGAAATGCTTAGAGATATATTCAAGGAGAAACAAATCTTAACATTGACTTCTATTTATATTTTAGAAATATGTAAGTTTGTTAGGAACAACGCGTCAAAGTTTAAGAATGTATCAGATATGAGAGTGAGAAAAGTCCCCATGAGACAATACAATAAATTGGTACTCCCAAGAATCAACTCTAAAATTTTCGATAAAAGTACCTATGTGTCTGCTATACGCATTTATAACAATTTACCTGTAGCTCTGAAAGATCTCCCTGACCATAAATTTGCCAAACATTTAAAACGATGGTTAATATGTAAGGGTTTTTATGACACCAATGAGTATTTTATTAATTCAAATATTTGACACTTAAATTTGACATTAAATCTATAATTAAATATTTAAACTTAACAAAATGATAATCAATAGAATGTTATATTGTATTAAGTTGACAAATTTTATTAATATGTGATTAAAATTAGAATTACTTAAATAATTTAATTTTTGACATTATTAAATCTATAATTGAATTATATTTTATCAAACTAATTGACATTATAATCAATAAAATGTTATCAAATTACAGTAGTGAATTGACAAATGTTAGTAATAAGTATGTGATTAAAATCAGAATTATAATTAAAATTTTGACATTGTATACCCGACAAGGGTAACTGTTATTACTCCCTGTATGCAATAAAATCTAGCAGTAAGGTCAATTTGTAACAGTTATGCAATAAATGATTCTATTCTATTCTATTCTATAAGCTCAACATATTATTGTAAATATAACCCAAGGAACATCGTATCCGCCAGTTACTGAACATTGATGACGTGTAAATCGAATTTCATTTCATCGTTCAGTGGAGCCGGGAGCGGTGGCCGGTGTCATTGTGCTACTACCATCGAACACAAAAGCTGAAATAGTAAACGGGATATTTTGTTGTAGTGCTGCTTAAATTCAACTAAGTAATGCTAAGAAGTCTAATAGACTGTGGTAATGATGGAGTGTATTTTCATTCAAATAGTAGTCCAGGCATGAAATATATGTTTAAAGTGGATGAGTTTGCGAATTCCATAAAGGGTTCATATTGTAAGGAACAACTATAAGGTTGTTGTATTAAATCAGGCTGTTGATTTTTACCTCCAACACATCGGTCAAAAATTACGAAAAAATCAATGGTTTCATATAATTACGCGCGTTTGAGAGAATTGTTTAAGGAACAGATGACTGTACTTTTGAGATTCTGATCAGCAAAAAATTAGTGGTCCTGGTATTATCATCAAGGTTATATAACCCAAGCGACAGCTAATCAACATATGATACAAAAAAAAAAGATAAGGAAAACTGTTTAAAAACTCATAACAGCCCCTAGCCTACCTCGTGGAAATCTTGTACATTTAATTTACCTCAGAAATACTTAATCGGAGACATTTGGTAATCATACCTGTGAGCAAACTAACAGAACAGAATGAAGCACAGACGCAATTAATTTGTGGACCTTGGGGCACGCTTAACAATACGCAACTTTCAATTAACCTAGTTGCAGAGCATGTGGATATGATCGGGGAATTAATAGAACACCTGTTGTGTGAGTGCGATTCTATAGCCAGGGTTAGAATGAATATCCTGGGAATGGCATATCCAAGGCCAGAGCTTTACAGGTTCTTCAAGCCCATGGATATTATGAGGCTGGTAGCCAACATAAATTTAAGGAGCGACAAGAAGAAAAGGAATGAGGAGGCACAAAAGATCCCGATGAGTACACGGGCACCGTGGGGAGACTCACGGACCTAAATGATAAAAACCTATGGCTGATGTTCAAAAACGCATAGGTGCGGAAACTCGTGATCTGAATAGGAAGAACAAGCAACCAAGCCGTTAAGTCTTTGATAACTTGATTGAAATCAAGTCATTAAAAAGAATAGAACTGTTTCAAAATGAAAGCTTAGGTGGAATCAGACCTACAGTAGTAAAAAATATCAAAGATGGTTACGCATAAAATCAAAAACAAAATTTACTTTTGCTGCTTTGATAGAAATAAACATTAATTTTCAATACCTCCGTTTTAAAATTGTGAAATATCCTTTCATTGAAAGTGGTGAGCTTCCCTGTACCAATCTATAGTAATATTCACATAGTAGAATCAATCATTTGTCGCGTCCGACTGACCGCGCTCCATTGTCGCGTAACGACTGTTGCGATATGCGTCCCGGGTATCAATAACAGGAGAATTAAGTTTTTATACAATGTTGCGATATTTTTAATTGGGAATCAAAATTGTACTTTCGTGAAATGAACGGTCCAGATACCTCGTAGCGTATTATAGACGAATGATCCTATGATTAAAATAACAATGCAAGTTCCTATACAACATTTAAGGTATCTTATACAATTTTGGATTCAAAGGAGGTCGATGGCGCCGCAGACGTGCGTTCTAGTAACGATCACGAAAGTTAAGCAACCAAATGCGCGATCGTTACTCAGATGAGTGACCTATAATTTATCAAATAAATTTTCCTTCGTGCTACGGAAGGCACGATTAGCTGGTGGTCCAGGGTGCTGTCGAAAGATAGCACTCCTTGCTAAGGCGATTAAATCTAAGGCTCTTTTTTTACTGCCCGAGATAAATACAAAATTGATGTCACCCCTTGACCAGGAAGTGGGATTTTCCGTACGCGTAGCGGGCCGAAGGTGTGGCCTCTTAACAGCCTTTATAATTCAACCCACTGCTGGGACACAAAGCATTTCATTGTCATCGAAGGAGATATAGGCAGTAGTCCACCACGCTTGCCCAATACGGATTGGTGGACAGAGTATAAGGTGATCTATACCGCTTTGCTGATCCATTAGTCGCCTTCTACGACACCCATTGGAGGATATTGGATGATACTATTCTACTCTGCCGGCATCACACGGCTAACCGTGCGGGGCCGGGGCATAGTGTTCACTTTTAACTTTGGATAAAAAATTAAGAAAAACGTATTTTAGGATTGCTCTAAAGTCAACCCTTATGGGGATGAAAGTTTGTATGGGAAATCCGTCATTTTTAAAGTAAGCTTCACAAAAATTGGTATATTGGTATAAACTTTCATTCCAAAATAAGGAAAAATAAATTTAAGATTTCTCGAAATCCTACCGAATGAACGTCTAAACAAATCTAACTATGTTTACTATCGTATATTGGGAAATATTATGTGTCTAATCATACACAAAAATAAGTGCCAAAAATTAAAATGCTCTTCAGAGTAACTATTCCACGGGGACGAAGTCGCGAGTAAAAGCTAGTTAAAATATAACTTTCCCAAATTCCTGGTCGGGGAGTGACATCAAATTTTGTACTTACCTCGGGCAGTAAAATAGAAAACCTCAGATCGCATTTAAATCGTCATATCTTTATTTTATAGTCCTAATTAATAAATATACTATTTATCTACTTTTCAAATACGAGAAAATATGGAAACAAATGAAGTTTTCTTTTGCAAGTGACATTTTGTTTTTCCTGTTTAGCCAAACAAACATCCGTTTCTTTCCAACGAGTATCTTCAAGGCAATAAAGTTGCAATGATACGAGGCAAAAATTATGAAGTGTGAGCAAGACAGGGCAGTAGTTATTTCGCTCAGCTGAGCAGAAAATTAGATTAAACGACGGGCGAGCATCCGAGCGTTCAACGATACAAGTTGGCCAATTTAAAAACGCCCTGCAAGATTGTATAAGGGACGCGATGATCTAAGCATCCCTGTGGAAGTTGTTTGTACAAATTATTATCTCGAAGTTTGCTTGGTTGAGCAGACTAATGCATTGGATCCTTTTATATTTTTCCATTAATAGTAGTTTATGGTGCATCGGCATTAACTGGAAGGAACAACACACTTCAAACAAGCACTACCACCAACCAAACCAAGCATATATTTGTGCTCTCTGGGGATCGAACACAAGACCTCTCGATCTAATGCCGGTGAGTGAAAAACTAAACCGCTGAGGCGGTTAAGAGGTCCATTCTTCTTATATTTGGGATCCTATATTATGATGCATTGTTTCAAAAAACTGATGAGGCGTTTTAGGTGTTATGAGATACTTCATCATCATCATCAACAGCTCATATAATATCCCCACCGAGGAGCTCGAGCCTACCCCACATTAGGGGCGATTAGGCTAAGAACCACGCTGGCCAAGTGCGGGTTGGTCGACTTCACACACAACCTAAGAAATTCTTCATAGATGTGTGCAGGTTTCCTCGCGATGTTTTCTTATATATATATTTCGATACTTGTTGGTGAAAAAATGTCACTGAAGTCAAGGAAATAGCAACAGAGGCCAACAACTAATCACGATGGTTGCGAATGTCAGAAAGATTTTCATATAACGCCAGTATGCGTTCGCCGTGCGTCGTATGCCTCAGTGTTGAGTCGTGACCCCTCTGAATCACTGTCTCGATGTTTACGAATCTTTATAAATTTATTGAGATCCCAAAAAAAATTTTCAGGTAAAAAAAATTAGTCATAAAATATGACTAATTTTTTTTACCTGAAAAAGTTGAAATTTCTACATTGGAATTTTTAATAAAAAAAAACTCCGTTTCCAACCTCATACAATGGCGTAGGATATAGAATGCCAAGTGCTATATCAAAAATCCCCTATATAAATAAAGAAAAAAAACAACTTCTTTTCATCGGTTACCCAGACTCACTCTTTTCAGTTAGAGCTCTCTTCTTCCTTCTTTAAGAATTAGGCTGATGGTCTACATTTTGAAGGAGCGACAACATTAAAAGAAAGGGGAGATACAAAAGATCCCTGTAACGTGCACAATCAGTGTACAGATGCAGCACACTCAAACTAGCTATAGTCATTGGTCATTCAGTTGATTCAGTCGCCGGCTAGACACGAACGTGGTAGCACGCCTCGATCATTCATAAAAGTACCGTCAACATCAAGTTTAAAGTTCAGTTTTAAACTATATAACATGACAATGTTATAGTACGACGTCACATCCCAATGGATTGTAGTGCAATGTAAGATAGCAGAAGATACACTTGTATCTCCTAACCTGCTCCCGAGTTATCTGTGGTTGGTGCATTAAGTCTAGACTATCAACATACTGCTATAGGTTTTGGCATTGGACTTTACGGTCAGTCACCTGCCAGACACTATCCTTGGAGTAGCCTGGAGTCAAAGATTTACAGGTCGGCATTTCTGGCATCTGACCTGACTTTGGTTGTCAGACAAGCATAGGCCTGCCTGGTGGTAAGCAGCTTCCGTAGCCTATAGACGCTTGCAACACAGACGTAACACTGGCACGCTGCCGACCCTAGTCCCCTAACCCAGTGAAGCATTGGCAACCTTACTCGACAACAGAAACCCAACATCACAAAAATGTAGTGTTATTTGAGTGTGGTCTTCTGTAAGGTGGAGGTACTACCCCTGTTCAGGCTGTTCCAGATTCAAGCAGCTAGTCCACTGTGCCCTCGACTACTTATCTTTGACCGCAGCTGGGACCATCAGCTTGTCGTTCCTTCCGAAGTAATCACTAGAAATCCTCTGGGGAGCCTCTCCTTACAGATATTGTCTTACTAATTACTATCCAGGTGACGCTGAAATAACATTCGTTTGACCAACTGCGGCCAACATCAATAGATGGTCAAACAAAACATAAGAAGAAGAAACGTAGGCATGAAGAGATACACTCACCTATTTGCAAAACTTCAATGCCACTTAGGTAAATTAAACACTTTCAAATTAAGTAATTACAAAACAGACCACACACTATCAAACGAGCACCTCTAGAAGCAACTTCAACTGCGACATCGTAAATCCATTTCTTTAATTAAATTAATTAAAACTAATTAGTCCACTCACCGGTTTCAGGGCTCAGTTTCGTAGTTCAAGCTACATTCCTTGATGTGCCAAATTGACAACGGATATATTACGTATATCTGTAGATGTCCAAAAATATGTAGGGAGCGTGGGCAAGGCGCGGACTGTCAATCCGTAATGGTGCGGTAAGGTCGGCCACGCGTAACTCAATTATGGGTATTAGCAATTTTCTAGTAGTGTTGGCCGTCAATATCGATGTTCAGCACTCAGAATTAGTAAAAACATGAGAACTGTTATGAAAGTAGATGAAGCGAAACAAATATGTAGGCAAGGAATCGTAGCAGGTGGACACAAGTGATCTACAAATTTTATGTTGAAAATTTTATGTAACCCCCAACATTTTATAACTAAGAATCATCTCGATCACGTTAGCTTTCAAACAAAAAAAAACGCATCAAAATTGGTCCATTCGTTTAGGAGCTATAATGCCACAGACAGACACACAGATACACGTCGGGGCTTCAAAACGAGTCCCTAAAAATAATTATAGAGTAAAATAGTCGAGTCAACTGCGACTAAATACCTATTCCTTTTCGGTTTCAATTAAAATTGTTAGTTATTTTGTTAACCTCTCGAAAGAAACTGAGAGAAACCGACGTTTGGGGAGACACATTCTCGCAGATGATATCAGACCATTCCAAGTTGGGAATATCTTATCATTTTTGACAGTGCCCAGCTAAAGGTATACATATAAGGCCTAAATAGGACTTACATGGGGGCTATTCACAATAGAACTTTATAGGTCGCAGTTACGCAAGTAGCCACGAAACATTGAATAATAATAAAATAATTATTTATTTTCTTACCATATTTCTAAGGTGGGTTGGTGTCTGGTATGCGGCCGGCCGTAAAAATATAATGTCCAAACCTTTTGCAGTATTTTCGATATCAATACATACTTCACCGACCACAAATAAATTAGGAGCAGGGTAGAAGAAAGAATGAATGAAATTAAATGAAAAAGCTCTTTATTTAAATGGACTTGGCTTAGTATCTTTAAATTGGACGTAGTTATGCAAAAACGTTCCAACCCACGCATAGGTCAAGCTGAGAAAAACGCATTTATGTGTTTTAGCGGTACGCTTTTTTGTTGTAACGAGTTGAGCTGAGTAGTATGGACAACTTAAACTATTGATTTAAATATTATTTTATTACATATATTTCATTAACATTTAATAATAATAATCATACAATTTTTCGGAAATTGTACTTGGAACGTTTTAAAAAAAAGCTTTTTTTGTACGAAGGTGTCTCATATCTTAATTTGCAAAAACGATCCACAATGTCAAAGTTGGTGTATTTTGAGAAATTGTAACATTTATTTTAAAAATACGTATATTAAAAAATGAAACAATATTACCAAAAAGAATTGTGTCATATTTTTTAATCAAAACATATTTTAACCCGGCGTCATTGTGGCGGAAAAAAGGTACATACATGATCGTTGAGGAGGGTCATTACGACCATGTAATGATTTTACCTGATATAACAGAAAATATTTATTTCATATGAATAATTGTTTAGAATTTTTAAACCTACCAATAGAATAGTTTGAAATTAAAACAATGTATTTCATCAGTTTTATTCAAATCGAAACGAAGTTGAAGTTAGTAACAACAATTTGTTATAATCTTAAACTTAAAAAAACGTCAATGCAATTTAATTTTTTAAATCTAAGATATGTTAATTTTAATCTTTAATAAGGAACTTTTGAAATTAAATAATAGCAACATTATGTAAAATAACAACTTTCTTATAATCAGTTGTTTTTTTAGGGTTTTCACTACAGTATTACAGTAGGAAATTAGATGTTCGCTACATACAAACTTATGACAAGCCTTAAAAATATGACTAATCTTCCTGTCTTTTAGGTATAAGGACCGTCTTGGATCTTTTGTTGCCTTCCAGATATGTTTAGGTAACAGAGGGTTTCTAGATGTTTCTCCCGTAAATTCAATAGATCTGCATAAGCAGCCATTTTATATCTTACTAGGTTATTCAAATAACTAAAAACACTTGAGTAATAAAAATAATTTGTGGCCCAAACTAGCAACGGCGTCGTTGAGCAGGATTATATTGATCCTGTTGCAGGTTTGCGCAAGTTTTACTTGTTACACGAGTATCGGGCAACTCAAGCCGGCCCGTCAATGAGGCGGGGTGATTCTTACCTCCATCTACTGAGATTCACGACAGTGTGCAATAATTGTTTCATAAAAATATTTCAAATCCAAAACGTGCAGGGTCATATTGACCCTGCCTCAATGACGCCGGGTTATGCTTAAATATCGTCATAGTTCATTATCCTGAACGAAATACATCCCCCCACAAAATCCATCAGCTTCGTAATTGTAACTTCTTCAGACGCTTTCATTTTTTTATAATAAATTTATAGATGGATTATAAATCAGCCAATTTAGCTGGAGCAATTGGTTTTCCGGTACGCCACAGGTGCTGAAAATCAGATTTATTTATTGGTAAAATTAATTCTTTTTTTATCTTTTAATGTTAACTTCCATAAAATCCTCATCAAAAGATGTTCTCATAAAAATCAAATATAACTTAGCTTTTTCAAACTTTATATTTTACTTACCGATAAAATAGTTCAAAGGAACTTGGAGCACATAAGAGAAATAAGAATCACTAAATTTATTTTTTTAATAATGTTCCAATAGTCATGAGTAACAAGGTAAGCTGTATAATCTTTATTCGTTAATCGTTTCAAATGTAATGGAACATTTACTACATTAACACAAGGACATTATTTTTACTACATTATTTTTGTTAGAACGTTCCAGACTTTATAACATTATACATTTTTATAAGTATGTTATTCAATAATCGGCTCAAATATAATTAGAACATTGAAAAGAAGTTACATTAAACCAAACAAAGTGTAATATTGTTTTCTGACCACACATGTGTATGATGATAATAATATTTTTGTGAATGTTTTGGTACTATCAGTGTCTATATTTAGTAATTTATTTCATTAACATTAACTAAGATAGTATAATTTCTTATGCAAAAAAAACATTTCCTCGAATTTTGCAAGTAGATTTATTTATACTGGCTCTAATATTAGCTTAAAGGTGATAGCTAGCTAATTAATTATTTATTTCAAGATGCCTAAGCATTTTGTTACCTACTAAATTAAATAATATGTTGTATTGAAGTCAAATCTTACCTTGTTGAGAACAAAAAAAACGTGATGGATCGTTTCAGGAATAGATAAATTTATATTCCCGCAACTATATGCGATTTGAATCATTTATATTTGCCGCTATGACCTATCTTAAACATTACAAATAACATGGAACGTTTTAAAGAAATAGATATTTCAAATGACAGTTTTTTTTCAAAATATTCCAAGATGATTTAGTCATTATTTTGATTTTTTTGGGTAAAGGACAGTTTTTTTCAAAATGTTCCAAGATGACTGAGCCATTCTTTTCATTTTTTTGGGTATAAAATGAATTAAAACAGTACGATCCAAGATAATTGACACTGTATTAAAATATGATTAGGTTGTTTGGTTCGTTTCATCACTTGGACCTATTGATTATTTCGAAGATTTTTGTCTTAAGAGAGTCAATGTCTTGAGCACTTGATAGAACGACCCAAAATACCTAGCTTGGGCACAGAAACTCAATTTTGACAACTTTGTGGATTGGAACGTTTTTGCATAACTACGTCCAATTGTCAAAAGCCCTACCACCATTTGAGGACGAAATTATTATTTTACTTAAATAATTATTATTACGCTGAAATGTAGAAGAAATGGTGTAAGAAACTTCACAGCTTTGGCGAAAGAAACTCCGCTGCAATGACGAAATTATCACAAAACAATCCTTAAAATCAAAATGTTCTTTATTTAATTGGACTGTAGTTGTCTAAGTAGGTACTTTTAAATCGTCAAAACCCTATCACCGTTAAGTTACTAAGTTATTTACTAAAAACGTAAAGACTAGATAATAAAATTTGTTTTTTCATTTTCTAATTTCATTTTTGTGCTTTTTTATGTTATAAACTATCACTGATGCCTGATCTATCACTTGACTTCTCTTTAGTAATACATACTTCTTTAGTCCAACATAGTAATGCATACATGAAGAAACGAACTCCTCTATAGGAGAAGAAGGCATGACGGCTAGTTCACTGCGTAATCACCTGATGACTATGATTAGGGTAAATCTTCCATTTGCTAATTATGATCCTTATGCTGGCACTTCACATGGGCAACATGGCCGTATCCGTCAAATGTTTGAGCTGCATGTCTTTCATTCTATTTAAACTATGATAGGGATGTAGCACAAATGTTCAACAAAAACGGCCATGTGAAGTGGTCATTACAAACTTTCACTGTATTTACTCTTATCACAGTACTCATGCACGTTCGGTAATGAACAACGAGTCCTTGTGACCTGACGAGTAAAGAACGGTTTCTTTAAAATGTTTTCGATACGGTATTTCTACATTGTGTTATCGATAACAAATGTTGGACATCACTAAATGTCTACTATAATCCGCAGTAAGCCGCCGTCAGGCCAGTACGGATTGTTTCTCTTTTAAAAATATTCTTTTGTTCCCTATTGGTTATTATTTACTTACAGGGCAAAACAGAAGCACCTACAACTTAATTGAAAATTACGGTGTTAAGCTAAAATGTAACTTCAAAACGGGAACAAAAGATTGATTTTAGCGAAACCTATTTTAGGTAGTTACGGAAATAATGGTTAGGTACTCATTCATTGTTTGTTATTGAGATCAAAAACACAATGAGACAAACAAACAAGGTGCTTATACTTAACAAAGTAACATACCTACCTACTAGGTGGTAGACTCGTAGGTAGGGTCGTCTGGGTAGGTACCACCCCCTTCTTATTTCTGCCGTGAAGCAGTTCGCTGTGTTTCGGATTGAAGGGAAAGGTAGCCAGTAATTACTGGGCATGGAAGGCAAATCATCTTAGTCCCCAGGATGGCGACGCACTTACAGTGTTAAGTGATTAACCCTTAAAATTATAAATTTCTTTATGTATACGTATCTCTATGTATTACGTCCTGCTAAATTTGTATATCCTGTGATCTGGAATTCCCTTTTTCAATAGAGTAAAAAGCAGATTTTATTTGAGGGTGTTGAGCCCGTTTTAATTATAGTCTCTGCCTCTATGTATGTATTGTACCAACAAGCATGCTCCCATGTATCTATGTGATAATTTAGCTAAGTGATGTCTAGGACATGACTTGTTAATTCTAACACCAAACGGCATGTCAGACTTATCCTGTTTGAAGTAGTAAATTCTTGAAATGGGTCAGATGATTTTTCACCACATTAAAGTAGTCTTCATCATTTTTATTTCTTTATTTGTTTACCTTCTATAGCAGTCTTTCTCAAAGTGGGCGATAACGCCCCCTTGTGGGCGTTGGAGACCTAGAGGGGGGCGTCATGGGGCCCAAAAATAAATAGGGGGCGTTTGCGTAGTTTAGAGGGGCCTTGGCGTAGTTTAGGGAGACGATGGTTGATTTGTAATTTCATTTACTTTATAAGTATTTTAAAATTCACTAAAATTGAAACCTACCTACTACTCAATATCGAATTATTAGAATTGTATTTCTGTATGATGGTATTAAAACTAAAAATACTGAACATAGATTTCGTAGGGTAGCCCGTACGCCGTACGCAATCAAGTTGTAACTAGATTTTGTTAAACAGCGATATTGATGCAATACGGAAGCAATCGGCTGGTTCATCGATACTGTCCTAACTTAGTACGATTGAGCCTCGAAAGACGAGTTTGTGTAGGAATTAAAGTAACGAAATTGTGGTTTAAGTTTTAGGTGTATAAAAAATTGGGGGCGCTGAAAAATAATTGATATTCAAATGGGGCGGCACAAGAAATAGGTTTGATAATCTCTGTTCTATAGTATACATACCTTCTATAGTGAAATTGTTGTAAAGCATATGATAATAAATTATATTCTCATATCACCTGATTAGTAAGTGATGATAAGGTCAAAACTCAACTTTTCTCTAACTAGCTTCCGCCCGGGACTTCGTCCGCGTGGACAATTTAGGGGTGGTATTTCCAAAAATCTTTTCTTAGCGGATGCCTGCGTCATAACATCTGCGTTGATAGATCACCATGTCAGTCAGTCAGTCCACCTTTGAGTTACATATATTTAGATCTTCGGAGCAATGCTGATAAAATTAATGTAATGGTGGTAGTGTTACAAGAAATTGCGCTGCGCCCAAATAAATCAGAAGCAGAATAGGAAATAGAAGATAGAAGGAACAGATTTATTTCTGAAATAGTAGAAATAAGCCACAACTTTTGTACTTTTTATATTTTGATGTTTTTATGTTTTGATTTATAATTTGATGTTAGCCTATTTTTGTAATTATCATGTCCAGTAAAGATTATTACGTTGATACTAATGGTAATCGTAGAGAATGCTGCAAGTCAACGTGCCTCGGACTTGGAACAGGCGCGAAAAGCGATACCTAGATACTACACCAGCGCGTGGGCGGGGCACAGCACTGTAAGTCAACGCACATCGTTGAAATAGGCGCGAGTTGCGATACCCAAATTTATTAGGTACTAAAGTAAGGCTATTTACAATAACTGTGATTCGTCTACACCTACCTCACCTACAGTAAGATCATACAGTCCACAACAGTAATATTACTCTCGTTTTTCATCATTATAGTATAGCTAAATAACCTTATTCGTCTTTAATTTGCCACAGTAGTGTTATTTGTCCAGTACGTAAAACATCAATAACAGAAATCCCCGGGGCACAACCGAAAGGTAATAGACGTACTTAGCTAAATTACTAGGGGTTAAAGTCAATAAATTAGTTGATAATATCATTCGTGGATAATTTGATGTAGACAGGCAACACGGCTCTCTGGGGAGAAGGAAACGTCTATATTATCATTCGATTCCTAAATACGATAGATTGAAACCTATTTTTAATGATACTAATCGATAATTAATTGTTTTACGAATATTATGTACTATTTTGTATATGGTGGAGTCCGTGTCGTAGCAGGGAATGTCCTGACGAAGATGAAACTGTTGATTTTGTCCTTGACTGTTGAAAATAATGGACGTTCTAATGGCTAACACCTATAATCCTTTAGTAAACAACCTCACTCCGTTTTTATTCTTGACTAGCTTCCGCCCGTGACTTCGTCCGCGTAGACATATTACTCCCATAAGGGTGGAATTTCCGAAAATTCCTTCTTAGTGGATGACTACACTGTGTAAGGTATCTATGTGCAAAATTTCAAGTCTCTATGTTCAGCGGTTTGGGCTGTGCGTTCATATCTCAGTCAGGTCTTTGAATTTTATATATATAGAAGACTAGCTTATGCTCGCGACTTTTTTTTAAATTAAAATTTTCAACATTTAAATTTTCTTATTATTTCTTCTAACCCAAGCGCCATATACCTAAATTTTTTTATGGATTTTACTTAGAAAATGACGGATTTCCATACAAACTTTCATCCCCTATTTTACCCATTTAGGGATTGAATTTCCAAAAATCTTAAAATACATCTTTCTTAATTTGTAACTGAAAGTCCATGTACTAATTTTTATGGATTTTACTTTAAAAATGACGGTTTTCCATGCTAACTTTTCACCCCCTTTTCACCCCCTTAAAGGGTGAATCTCCAAAAATCCTTTCTTAATGCACCCCTGGACCTCATAAGGAACCTACGTACCAAATTTGGAATCTCTAAACCCAGCGGTTCAGGCTGTGCGTTGATATGTCAGTCAGTCAATCAGTCAGTCAGTCAGTATTCATTTTTATATATATAGATAGATAGGAAAGCTCTTGATCTTCATCTCACCTGATCGAATATTGAAGCTAACTTCACCTAGAATCCCCAAGCACAGAGGCATCTTATCATTAATTGTCGGAACAGAATAATGCTGTTAACATTATTTTATGGCGACAAACTATGATTGAGTTGAAAACAATACTCGCCCAATTTCGTACTCGGTAACCAAATCTGTACCCTGGGGATTGAATCCCGGACCTCTGCATCTAATGCCGATGGACAAACCACTATAACACAGAGGTTGTCAAAACTTACACCCGTATTCACAAACATTACTATGAGGTTTCTCGACTCTTGGATAAATAAACGCATTGCATTGAATAGAGCTCTATGTGATTGGTTTGATTCTGTTGCCTAGTTCACATCGTTGAATTTACTGACTTCAAACTTTTTAACTTTTGACATCTGTACGTTGCTTTTGACATCTCGACCTGTGCATTGTGTAATAATTATAGCTAGCTAGCTACCTAAACTGTGCGTTCATTTTAAAGTACGCATAGTTCCGATCCCTACTTGAGTATTGTCTTTTTAAGACCCACCGTGCACTATGAGATTTCAAAATCCTTGCCATATGGCACGCACTGAGAAATGCCTTATTTTGCATAGCATTGGTTTTGACTATGATAAGTATTGTTTGTGTATACGGGCGATAGTCTCCTCTCCTTTAAGGGACAGAGATCACTTGTTTTGTTTCCACTCGCTACAGCCTTTACATATTTCTTTCGCTTTATCTACTCATCACAGTCCTTAAACATGCTTGGCCATTTTGAGAACTATAAACTAGGCTTTCTTTAGGATGTTTTCGATTTGTACAGATACGTTCGCCTAGTGTTCCTTCTCTATCGCGCATCTCCACTTCCGAATCAATAATATTATTTTCGTCAATCTACTTTCACTCGTTCTTTCTAAATGACCAAACATTTGAGAATCCTTTTCTCTGCTTTTGTCAGATTCCTTCCTTCGACCCACGGATCTTTCCTTCGAATTAACTGCAAAGGGTACGCGGCCCTCGGGGTAAGCTCGAGCCCCTCGGTGGGTATTGTAGCTTTATATAGTATAGATGATAGATGACGGTAACTCGCGCGGAGGTGATTAAGCCATCCACAACATCATTCCTAGGGAAGGTTGGTGTCAGACTGGTAACTGGTCATAAATCTATGTGAAAACCTATAAGTAGCAGTGACGTTGCACCGGCCCCTAATAAATTAAGACTAGGGTGGAGAAGAAGAATTATTAGTCGCAAGAGTTCACATAGAACATGTCTGAGGCACTTGAGCGTCGTACATCTCTATCACTTTGTGCTTGATAGAAGGTGACAAACGATTCTCAAGACATGATTGATTTCTCAAAGTCATTCCGCAATACGGGCCCGAGATATGTATTTTATTTCTTCTTTATCATGTCTTCTTTAAAACCTCTTTTTTAAGCCTTTAACGATACTCCAATTTGGGCAGATACTCTATAATCGGCTCAGCTAATACTCTAATCCCACAAATTCATGCGTTCGACAATTTTTTTTTCTTATAATATAAACACTTGCGAATTTATATATTAGCGAATCATTAATAACGCGGCATTTTTCTAAGAAGATCGTTTAAAAACGAATGTACTTTTTTTATTTCAATAAGATATACATTTCATCATCGTTTGTAACATTTTCATAATTGCTTACATTACCCATAAACAAAATTTCTTGTATGAACTTGATCAATCAATCTTTATTTTATAAGAGATTATTTGAACGGAATTTATTATTTATTCTCGGCCCTCTCAAGAGGAAAGTCGTTAATTCGTGTGTGTTGCCAGTGATGACCTATGGAATCGAATCGTGGCCGCTTACAATGCACCTCATAAGAAGTCTCAAGGTCACGCGAAAGGCAATGGAAAGGGCTATGCTCGAAGTTTCTCTGTGTGATCATATCAGAAATTATGACCCTGGGAAGGGCATAGGATACTTTTTGGCTTGAAAACCAACACTAACGCGAGCGCAGCCGCGGGCAACCGCTAGTCTTTACTAATATTAGAAAGAGGAAAGATTTGTGTGTATATTTGTAATGAATAGGCTCAAAAACTACTGAATATTAAAAATTCCTTCACCGTTAGAATATTTTAACAGTAAAGGATTTTTTAATATTGGTTGGTTATTACTAGCATATGCTAATTTTTCACTTAAAATTAGGAAAACAATAATCTTACCTTAGTGCATAAAGTAATCATGATTTAAATGGTTAGTATAATTTTTAAAACTAGAAAAATGCATTGAAAAAATCGACCTGCCCCAGGCGGGAATCAAACTCAGCATCTTCCGAAATCCGGGCGGCAGCGATAACAACTACGCCACCGTGCCTCGGTGGCGTTTTTTGTTGATTAAACTGAAACTTTTACTTTCTGTCTTGTATTTCGTCTTTTTAGTTTTAAAATAGCATATACGTTTACATTTTTCGCCACAACGTTTGTCGCTACAATGTCATTCGCTCTAGTGACATTCGCTTCAATGATCTTTCGCTCCAGCGTACCACGCCAAAAGTTTTTCGCCACAACGACCATTCGCTACAACGTCATTCGCTCTAGTGACATTCGCTTCAATGACCTTTCGCTCCAGCGTACCACGCCAAAAGTTTTTTGCCACAACGACCTTTCGCTACAACGTCATTCCAAATATACGTACCGGACCCAATTACTATTACTAGAACTATTTATTAAAAATACTTGACAGAGACCACAAAATAATTAGTTTTCTAACTTATTCATACTAATCATAAACATGTTATGATATGATATTTGCGGTCTCCTTGACCGCATTAATATCATAACATGTTTACGAAAACTTCTGGATGGACCTTAAAATTAAGCGAAACTCCACGACAAATTTTGGAGGATTCAGTAAATTCAATTATCGTATGAAAAGCAAAGAAGGTCCTATTATAAATTCAGAAGAAAACCAAGATACCACACACAACAAAGACAGATGCATCGAAAGATTTTCTCGTACACGTGCCCTACTAATGCGATGAAGTCTTACAATAAGGACAGACCTAATACGATCTTTTACATCGCACACGGAAAACAACCTTAACAGCCACAACTCAAATACCAGAATGGAACACAAATGACAATTTCTACAGGAACATGGCATTACAATTTAAATTTATGTCTATTTGTTAGTGCTGAAAGTGGAAAATTCTTTGAAAATGGATGTGAGGGATGATCTCGAGGTAACATTGGAGTTTTATGTCCATAGCTCAAGTTCAAGTTGGTAGAAATTGGTTCGATTATTTTCAATGTCACTATTCCATTCAACACAAATAGACTGTGTGTAAAAGATGACATTGCAATGAAAGGTTTAAAAAAATCAGAGGAACTCTAGGGAAGGAAACATATTAAGTACACCCATTATAAAATTGGAAAGCGTCGTTGGAGTAGTACTTACGTAAGAGCGTTGTCTTCCCTCCCGGGAGGCACCGGTTCGAACCTCGCCACGTACCAATATGTTTTCATATTTTGAATTCATATGTACGATTAATCGACGCTTTTACGGTAAAGGAATCACGAGGAAACCTGCACACACCTATGAAGAAATTCTCAGGTTGTGTGTGAAGTCGACCAACCCGCACCTGGCCAGCGTGGTTGTCTAAGGCCTAATCGCCCCTAATGTGGGGTAGGCTCGAGGCCCACGGTGGGGACATAACCTATATGAGCTGTTGATGATGATATGAAATCGGAAAAAGGGCAAGCAAAATAATTGAAATGAATGGATCTGAAAATGAAAACACAACAAAAACAACTTGTTTTCATCAAATTTGACTTCATATGGTCATTGAATAAGCATCATTGCTCTGTTACTATCAAGTCGCTCACACTTCAACTCTCTGTATAAAAATCTATTTCGTTACTGAGTATATGAGAACTGTCCGAAATACTGTCTGCTTCTATTAGTCAAACTCTTACTTCCTAAGAGCGTTTAAGTTTATTTAGTAGATTGGAATCAACATCCTCAAGCTCTTCATTATACAATTCGAGTTACAATTTTATTGTTTTTTTATAAAAATCATAAATTGATTCTTTGATAACCATTCATTACAGTGATTTTGGGAAACATGAAACGGATATTTGCTTTTCTTATATGTATTACAGCGAATTTTCTATAAATCACTAAAATTCAGTCACATAAATCCAATTTTGTCCCAGAAATCTTATTATCTAGTAAAGAAGATACTCGACGAAACCAACAGCAATAAATGCGTGAACCCTAAACAGTTTAGCACGTGCCGGTAAATAAACAACACAGAATTAGAATCGGTCAAATGATTACACAGATCGCGATCTTAATTTAGAGTTTAGGAAAACAGACGGCGCTGACTAAGGTTAATATTTTTGTTAAAGCATAATTTATTGGATAACTTCGGATGTAGAGAAAATATTCAGCCACCGCGAGTAACAGCTAGGATTTTTATTTTTATTTAAGGTTTTAGAAACCACTACTGACACACTAATTGCTAATGTGTATTTGTCTGGCGATGCGGCAATCATGGATAATAAAGCTAGAAAATAATATTTTCCTAGTAAGGATATTATTTTCTTAGTAGTACATTAGGTCAACCAATTCGGATTACGGCAATTCAAGTTTTTTAGTGGTAAAAATCATGAAACAATAAATATTTTTTCTTGGATCGTCCGATAATTTTAATGGAACTTCATCAAGTAAACGAATTTTAAATGAATATAATCTATAAAAATAAAAGGGCTATAATATTTACTTACCTAGGTCTTCTTGAAGGCACTAGAAACTTGAGCGGTCCTGCAGATTTTCTTCTATGCCTCGCTTGAGGCACAACTAAGAAGTCTTCGTCGTCAGTCTCAGATAGCGAACTTTCTAAGTTCACAAGCGCAGGCGCTGACATTCTTCTATCAGGCATGGCAATTTTGGGCACCTCTAACATGTCCCTAATCACTTCACAGTACTTGCACGCATTTGCTTCAGCTATATACGCTTTCGTTATAGCATAAGCATAGTTTTCTAAGAAACACTTATGACAACCAGCCATGTAACTAGAGTCAAGGTCTATTGACTCCTCACTTGGTTCTTGCTTCTTCAATTGCAACTTCTTCTCCATAGTTGCTAAATTATTATCTAATATCTTCTTCTGTTCTTCTTTATGCTTCTTTTCTTCTTCATCCAATTTCTGCTGTCTTATTTCTTTCAAGCATTCTGCTTGGTCGTTGTAATATTCAACGCACCTTCGTTCATTCTTAGACGGTTTTGTCGGGCTTTTCTTTTTCGGTTTTTTATGACCAATGTTTACATTTAGCGGTTCGATTCTTAGCGATTTCATCTGCTTTATTATATGTTCTTGCACATAGGGGTAAGATGACGACACGTCGTCGTCATCATTGGAAATGATCTGTACATTGGTTTTGGCACTTACGTCGTTGTTTTTATTTCTAACAGTTTTATCGTGTTTACTCCTCGCTTTGATCTGATCGGCGTTATTTTTACGAACATTTTTTAAACATTTTACCGACGAGGAGTCCTCATCTAGACACGTTTCGTAGCCGTCTATCTCGTGATCGATAAACAATAGTGAACTGGTTTCTTCCTGGACGGATATTCTAGTTGTAGCTTCGTTAAAGTTATTGGTTTCTTCAGTGGGAGAATTTAGACATTCTTTCCAACTTTCATCGCTCTTAACTTTTTCTAACTTAGTTTCGTCTGATTTAACTTCATTACACTCTTTCCAATATTTATCGAAGCTTATTCTTTCTAACCCTGTAGGAGTAACGGCAAAAACCATTTCGTCTGAAGTGGAAATGTCTTTACTCTGCTCTTTTGACAACCTTCTCTCTCTTTTAAGCTCTTCTCTATCTGCAGAATTACTTCTCATATTAAGTTCTCTAGGCGCAGTTAAAACATCATCTTCTGTTATTGTCATATCGTCTTCTTGGTCTAAAGATTCATCTGATTTCGAAAATTTCATATCTGCGATCCCATTTATATTTTCTTTACTACTCTTATAGTGATTCTCGTCTTTTTTACATTCTTCTAAGCTAAGGTCACCAAAAGCAGATATTTCTTCATCTTTTAGAGATGCTTCTTCAGGCTCTAGGCATATCTGAACTACTTCTAACCCCTCGCCGTATTCTTGTAAGCATTCATGAAAGGAATCCATGCCTGTATGATCATCGGACGCCAGCGAGTTTATACATTCCTGTAACAAAGTGAATTGATAAAAACAATATCTATCTATTAATAATGAAGCTTAAGAATTAATATATTATCAGGGAAAAATACTTTTTAGTAATTTTCCCTGAATAGATGAATAAAATAGTATTGCTCTGCTTGAATATTAAATTTTTTAATGCTAATAACGCTTATGAGTGACAAATTGTGTTATTATAGAACTTTAATAGGTTTTAGATAAGTATGTAAAAATATACAGGCCTAAATCACTTTAAAGCGACACTAATGATTACGATATAAACTTCTATTTGCTAATTTTTATTGCTATTCATTAATAATTTGACTGACAGTAATGATTTCTTAATGTCGAGTCGGGTCACTCTTCCCAAGCTTAGGAACTATAGTCGCTCCTCTGCGCCACTGCAAGCGGGGATAGGTTACAGTGGCGCAGAGGAGCGACTATAGACCCTAAGCTTGGGCAGAGTGACCCGAATAGGTGATTAGGTTTACTTTTACAAACGTACAGGACTTCTGCGTGAATACTGGTTTCTGTTACAGTACGCGCCTAAACCGCTCATGCTCAGCTATAGGTCATTCATACTCCCACAGAAAAGCCTCTGTAAAGGTTATTGAGTCATAATTGTCTTTAAACTATAATATAAGACTGAAATAAAACAAGCCCAAACTTTCATAACATTTATTTCGCAACACACATCAATAAAGCATTTTACATTATTTACAAATAACACAGACCTTTAAAGCATTGGACATCAATAACCTTATCTAAACCTACAACGATTGGTACAACAACGGGTAATAATAATAATCAATTTAAGAGTCTATTAACAAACGTACCTACACTTTGATCAGAATTACGTCTTTGAATACTAGAATTTATCTAACTGTATCACTCTTTACAATAAAAAATAAAGTTGGATATTTTACACATCTCATTCCAAATATAACTAACCCATTTTTGAATGTGTAATTAGTCTTAGTGTCGGGGAAGTTTTGAATTGTGACAGAGTGGATACATGCATATCTGATGGAAGAAGTGCATCCTCAGTCAAAGTACAACATATTCAAACACTACTCCTTCACTTTTACAGAGCTGATTTGATTATCATACCTAATACTTGTTTTACTATATACCTGCTAAATCTATCACAACATTTATAAGCCTTATGTCAAGTACCTAAGTCTTAAATTAACTCTAGCAACCCTTCACTTTCATTTCAATACTTAAAAGTCAGTAAAAGTTTAACTTTCTATGATACAAAGTGCCTTTGTTATGTTATACTAGCGCTCCGTCCAGGAATTTGTCAGTTAATTTATTTAAATAAATATAGTCTTCCTCGATGAACTATCCAATAGAAAAACATTTCAGTACTTCCTAAGATTAGCGCGTTCAACCAAACACACCTCAAAATAAACAAATTCTTCAGCTTTATAATATTAATTAATAAATATAATAATGTTAATAAATATAAAGTCAATAAATAATACAGTCAGTTTGGGTAACTTTGACTTTCAGGAGTTATAATGTTGATTGCAATGTTTGTCCACTTTGTTTTCATTCATAAACTATCACTTATTGTTTATGTTTGAGCAAAACGAAACATTTTAAGATTACTCAACAAAGATTTGCATTAGCCTACACATATTTTTGGACATCCAATTAAATACTAAAATTCAAAGTCCCCAACTGTTATATTGTTTTAACGTTTGTTTTTTGAATTACTGCAAAATATTCTGAATTGAATTGAAATGATAATGATAGGTCGGTCATATTTTTTTAGAGAACAAGGTATCTACCTTACTTTTAACAATTTAACAACTTGTACTTAACAGTAATAGTTATTAAAATTTATGTTTTTACTGATCAACTTTTAAAAATCTTGAGGTTGAACACACAATAGATTCTTAATTCAGTTAATTTGATTTCAGTGTTTGAGTAATCGGTGCTTATAAATTTACTTCCTTTTCACGTTTAAAACGTACACACAATACAATGATAAATAATATAATGCTAGGTATCCATTAGTTCAGGCAGATCGAGGCGGTCATTCGACCTGTGTCTGGACACCTTGTCGCGAGTCGCGGACTGCCGCAACTTGACTCAATGTTTCAGCCCTTTTAGTTTTTCATCGTTTCCCCTGCACCTTGAATATGAAAATCTGAATATTTTATTTGCGCAAACTGTTGAAATGATTTAGAGTTAGAGTGTAGTTAATATATCTGTTCTGATTGTTGGCTTTCATTTGTTGATTGGTTCATTTAAGGTTTGATTCTTTTTTATGCCCCTTTTATGTAAACGATAGGCAGGCTGGTAACCTGTCACTATTTCGAAACACTGAATGGCCAATAGTGCCAGATGTGGCTTTGTGTGTAACTAATCTAAAGAGACAGGCGACAGGGTGACAACCTGTCACTATTTTGGGGTACTGTATGGCCCCAGTCAGATGTGGCTTTGTGTGTAACCGAATGTTACCTAAAGCTCTTCTCGACCCCTTTTGATACCTGGTGCACCAAAATTTTTTTTTGTGCAAGTGACAGAGGCATCTTTGAACGGGTGTGTCACACTGCACTGGCCATGCTTTCTTCTGAGTCTAAGTTTGTTTAGGCTGCGGTGAAGCACCTCGACTCGAGGCTGCTCAAATGTACACCCAGCTTAACACTAGTGGAACTTTATTTACATACAACGATTCTTCATAGTGATTTGAAAAAATATGTCTTATGTATTTTTGAACATGGTTTAATAAAGAAAGTTGTAGACCTCATTTCAAAAATCTTAAAATCTTAACCTTAATCTCCCTCTATATACTGGAAATCTGCAAATTAGTTAGAAATAATTATCACTTATTCCCCCAAGTAAAAGACCTCTACACCGGAACAATGAATTTAAGACATAAAAACCGATTAGCCTTACCTCAATCTAACCTTAAACTCCATAGCTCGGGAACATACGTTACTGCCATAAAAATCTACTGTTGGAGGGAAGAGGACTAGTAGAGGGGCGACAGCTATATAAGGCGCTGTCTCGGCAGTATCGACGCATTGCGTTTTAATATTTCGGACTGTGAGGGTGTTACTCTGCCGGTTTGGGTATCGATAATTGTTTTGGGAAGTTATTGAGAAGTGTTGTTCATTTTTGAGTTCAATTTGTATGTGAGAAGTTTAGTTTTGATTAGTACTATTTTTTGTTTTCAATCGGATGGAAAGTTTGTTAAGCGGTTATCATTTTGAAATAAATGTAATTTTGGTGTAAATATTCTAGGCTTGTTGTTATTTTCCTTTTTAAAAAAATCACTTCTGGTCTCCTTTCCAAGATCAGAAGTGGGATACCATCTCATTTGCCCACGTATTTTTCACGTATTTTTCATGTGAATAACCGTTTAACCAAATCTTACCAATTTTTTTTTTTGTCATGTTGTGTGTGTAAGTGCGAATCGTTTGTGGAGGGTAAGTCTTTATCTTTTTACTTGTATTAGTGGCTTTTAGTCGTGGTATTTTAGTAATTTGTGAGTGAATTTTTTCTTTTATTCTGTACGAGGGTATTTTTTTTTCTTTTTGTTTAAATTCTAATTTACTGTCGAAACTCTTTTCAAATTAAAATGTCTGATCGCGGTCATGATCGTAGTGTGAGTCGTCGCGATAGTCGTTATAGGCGTAATAGTAGGCAACGATCTTCAGAGATAGAAGCTTTGATGGCTCGTATTAGGGCATTAGAGGAAAAGGTTGAGGCTTCACCGGCGCCCGTTCAATTTAGTTTGAACAATCAAGACAGGAATCGGGATAAGTCGCCACCGCTGCGACAGCGTATGCCATCCGCGCCCTTAGGGTCACGTATGCGTCACTCGTCGCCAACACGTTTCACGCGTACGTTGGTGTCGCCGGGTGGACGTGAGTCGCGAGCACGGGAAAGGCGGTCTCCTTTTTGCGGTGGAAGTCGTAGACATCCGCGAGAATCGCCCGCCCGGGATCGCGAAACGCGCCCGTTTTCTCGATCTAGATCACCACCTCGCGATTCGGAACGTTATTCGAGGAACCTGCGGTCAACGGTCGAACCCGCGGTCAATTCATCTGTTACCGATCGCATTGTGGACGCGATCCGTTCTATTAATTATGAGGGTAGGTCAAGTCAACACTTTTACATTTCAAATTTCGATCCTAGTTTACACAATTTTGACAACTGGTGTTCTGAGGTAGATCGTGCAAAATCATGTAACAAATGGAATGATTATGAATGCCTCTCGCGGATCGGCAACTGCCTTAAGGGTGACGCACGATCATGGTTAAACGATTGGGTTTCAAGTGATCGCTCCTGGTCAAATTTTAAGAGAGAATTTAAGCCGTTATGTCCCAAGTCACTCGATATCGCGAATATTTTGGCTGAGGTTATTAATACGAATTCCGATAAGTACCCTACATATGCGGATTATGCGCGCCGTGCTTTGCTGCGGTTACGTATAATACAGGGTCTTAGTGACGAGTTGATTTCAGCGATAATTATACGTGGTATTAACGATCCTAATATTCGAGCGTCGGCAACTAATGCAAAACTGATGCCGAATGATTTGATAGAATTTTTCTCGATATATGTAAAACCGGTTACCCTAAAGAGTTCCACGTCGCGTCCGGTTGCATTTAACAATACCCACAGTAATCGTAACAATGATTTATCGCGAAAAAGGGGTAGCAATGAGTTTAAGTGTTTCTCGTGTGGACAAATGGGGCATAAGCAAGCTAACTGCACTAAGCGTCCTAGAATCGATCAGGGATCGGGTACGCTGTCAAATACATTGAGTGCCGCGCCTGCAAGGTCTGCTTTCGTACCAACTAGATCTGCTCCTTGTTCGTTTTGTAAGAAGCTAGGCCACAGTGTCGATACTTGTTTTGCTAAGCAGAGGGCTGAAGCGACAAACAAAGAGACCGTTAATTTTTGTAATGTTTTGGTTACTTCCTCCAATAGTGATGTAGTAGTGGCCGTTATTCAGGACGTCGCAGTAGATGTTTTGATAGATAGTGGTTCAACTATTTCACTTATGTCGTCATCGTTGCTGAAACATTTTAATTGTTCGGTTAAGCCTGCTTTTCGAATTTTAAAGGGATTGGGTAGCCAGGAGGTGGAAAGCACATCTTATGTAAGGTTGCCGATTGAATTTGATGGGTTGACACTCGAAGTAGATTTGTTCATTGTACCATCACAGTACATGAACACGCCAATTATATTAGGCACAGATGTTTTAAATAGAGAAGGAGTTAGGTATGTTCGTACTAGGGATTATCAGCGCCTTACTAGAGTTGAAGGTAGCTTAGACCGGGTGATGACGATTCAATCTGAAACCTCGATTTCAATCAACACGCCTCTAGTTGATGTTCAATTGCAACAGCTTTTAGAGATCATAAATTACTTTTCGAAATTTTTCATTTCTGGTACCGCGACCTCAACAGTGAAAACAGGGTGTATGACCATTAAACTCAATTCCAACACTCCTGTCAACTACCGCCCATACAGACTCTCTCATGCAGAGACACTTCGCGTTCGTGAAATAATTAGAGATCTTTTGGACAAGGGTATTATTGAAGAGTCTGATTCAGATTACGCGAGTCCTATCCTTCTCGTCAAGAAGAAAGACGGGTCGGACAGGATGTGTGTTGACTTTCGTAAACTGAATGAGGTTACGGTGAAAGATAGGTTTCCTCTGCCGCGGATAGATGATCACATAGACCGATTAGGGGGTAATAAATTTTTTAGCAGCCTGGATATGGCGACTGGTTTCCACCAGATCCCCTTGGATCAGGAGTCAATACCGCTTACAGGGTTTGTCACGCCCGAGGGACATTTTCAGTACTTAAAAATGCCATACGGTTTGGCTAATGCTCCTGTTGTTTACCAACGGATCATCTCAAAAACACTTCGCGAGTTCATCGAAGCCGGAGATATCCTGGTATACATTGATGACGTACTCATTTTAAGCAAAACAGTAGACCATGGTCTTGTTTTGCTTCGTAAAGTTCTTGCCACCTTAACCAGCGCAGGCTTTTCGATTAACTTGAAGAAGTGTTCATTCTTAGCGACTGAAATAGAATACCTAGGACGAACGATTAGTGAAGGTCAGGTTAGGCCGAGTCAGGAGAAGGTTAGAGCTTTGATTGACTCAGCTGAACCGCAAAATGTTAAGCAGGTCCGTCAGTTCATGGGCTTAGCTAGCTATTTTAGGCGCTATATAGCTGACTTTGCCCAGAAGACTGCGTGTGTGGCCGCGTTGACTAAAAAGAGCGTCAATTTTTCTTGGGGAGTGGAACAACAGGCTGCCCGAAAGTACATCATAGAGTGTCTTACGAGCGAGCCGGTATTGGCTATCTATGATCCTTCGTTGCCAATAGAGGTCCACACAGACGCGAGCTCTATTGGTTATGGAGCTGTCATGATGCAGGTGCATGAAGGTAATCGTAAGCGAGTGGTGTCTTATTTCAGCCGACTAACTCATGGTGCTGAGAGTAGATACCACTCATATGAGCTGGAGACACTCGCAGTGGTCAAGGCTCTCCAGTACTTTAGGCATTATCTTGTAGGTGTACGCTTCACCGTGGTCACTGATTGCAATGCGCTAAAGCTCACTCAGAGAAAGAAAGATTTATTACCTAGAGTGGCCCGGTGGTGGGTATACCTGCAAGATTTTGACTTCGCTTTGGATTATCGTAAGGGTTCCCTTTTGTCTCATGCCGACTATCTCAGCCGCAATCCAGTTTATACAGTTACTGTTCAGAAGCCCCAGAACTGGGCCCGGATAGCTCAGGCTTCCGATGAAGAAACTAGGTCTCTTATGCAGAGATTGTCGGACGGACAACTGGACCCTACTAAATATGTAGTTAGGAATGACATCCTGTATTACAAATTTTCGCCTACCGGTGAGAATCCTAAATTGTTATGTTTCATCCCTAAAGGTCATAGGTTAAGCCTTTTACGAATTTTCCATGACGAACATGAACATCCAGGAGTAGACAAGACGGTCGACCTTATCATGAAGCACTTCTGGTTTCCAGGGTTAAGAGCTTTCGCGTTAAAGTACGTAACACACTGTTTGGTGTGCCTTTCTCATAAGAAAGTAGCTCGCGCTTCTCTTCAGCCTATTCACTCTTGGGAAAAACCAGACGTGCCTTTTGAGACGGTCCATATGGATGTATTAGGAATTTTACCAGAAGCGGATGGTTATCGATATGTACTTATTGTAATAGATGCATTTTCAAAATTTTGTTTATTGTACCCCATGTTTCGGCAAGAGTCAGACGAATTGAAACGCCATGTGACCAACTTTATTTCCCTTTTTGGAACACCTAAGCTAATCGTAGCTGACAGAGGGCGAATGTTCCAAAGTGCCGATTTTCTAGATTGGATTAACAGCATGGGCTGTGACACGCATCTAATAACGCCCGAAATGCATCCTTCCAACGGGCAAGTGGAGAGGTACTGCCGTACTGTGCTCAATATGGTGCGAATTGAGTGCAATCATCGCGAACAAAGGTGGCCATCCGTCCTTTGGAAATTGCAGCTGGTCATCAATATTACCAAGCATAGGACCACAAAATGCTCGCCTCTGAATCTGTTGATAGGCATTGATGCAGCTACGCCACTTATTCGAAGCCTAATTCGTGATGTTGCCATCGAGGGTTCCAGCCCAAATAGGGAAGCTCTCCGGGAGATGAGCCGTCAGAGAGTATCCGAACGCCTTCGTTCGAACCAGGTGACTCAGGATACGTACGTTAACCAAAGTCGTAAGCCACCACGTGTCTTTGAACTAAATTCTTTAGTTTTTGTAAGAAAACAGGCTCAAGCGACGGGGAAGCTAGACTCCTGTATGCGAGGGCCATACCGGGTCATAAAGGTCCTTCCTCAGGGCCGCTATGAGCTCCAACTCCTGGCCGGCTCATATGGCAAGTCGACGCAGGCAGCTGCGGAGTATATGATGCCATGGCATGGAGAATGGACTCCCGATGTCTGCTCTGCTTTCTTTAGTGGTAAGTGAACTTGAATATTTCAGCTTACCAAAAATCTTGTTCGAATAGCTTTTGTGAGACACGCCTGTGCCGGGGCCCCTGTCTGTTTTAAAGATAATGTTTTTAAGAAAGTATTTTTGTGCAAAACACCCTATTATTTTGTGAGTGTAATAAGGTTACTGATGGGGTTGGCCCAGACGATGGGGATCATATTTTTCAGTCGGGATAGCCTCTATCTTGAAGAGTGTACTTGGGTAAGCTATCATGACTGATCGATATGTTTCCTGTATGAAGTGTGTTTCATGTTGCGGGATGCTGTCTTGGAGTGCGCTCAGACATGCGATTCTGGTATATGGAACATGCTTAGTGTTGTGTGCTCGGACACTGTCTTGGAGTTGCTCAGACATGTGGTCCTGGAGTAGTTGTACACGCAGGGTCATTCCAAGGGTTTGATGAGTCGTGTGGTTGTTGTGTGTGTGGTGCATTGGTTGCACTGTTTGAGTGGTCGTTATTGTTCGGATTGAAACCTGCTTTTATGTGGAACCGATTGACACACGCAAAGCTATGTCTCATGTAAGTGCGCATAGACCTCTAACGAGTCGTGAGGGCACTCCCCCGACGGGAACTGCCTCAGGTTGTCGGTACAGATATCAGCTTGTTTCATATTCGTTGTGCTTAGGCTGGGGTGGGTAAGCTTAGCATACTGTGTTGCTGTTCAAACTTAGACACAGTTTGGTAGCTTTGTTTTATTTAAGTGAGTGAACATGTTTTTGTGCTTTTGTTTTTGTTCTGTACAGATGCAGACGAGGAAAACGAGGAGATTGCCTCGAGCATCATTCAACGTCCTGTGGGTGAATTGGCTGATGCTGATGAACCCCAACCTGGAGTATCTGGCACGCAGGGATTGACGGAAGGATCCGCTACACCACCGAGGACTTTGATGTGCAGCGCGGACCCTTCCATGCCAATTCTGGACTTTGAACTTTGAAGAGGAAGGAGCCCGAGGACGGCCTCCTGTCAGGAAAGGCCGTGTTGGAGGGAAGAGGACTAGTAGAGGGGCGACAGCTATATAAGGCGCTGTCTCGGCAGTATCGACGCATTGCGTTTTAATATTTCGGACTGTGAGGGTGTTACTCTGCCGGTTTGGGTATCGATAATTGTTTTGGGAAGTTATTGAGAAGTGTTGTTCATTTTTGAGTTCAATTTGTATGTGAGAAGTTTAGTTTTGATTAGTACTATTTTTTGTTTTCAATCGGATGGAAAGTTTGTTAAGCGGTTATCATTTTGAAATAAATGTAATTTTGGTGTAAATATTCTAGGCTTGTTGTTATTTTCCTTTTTAAAAAAATCACTTCTGGTCTCCTTTCCAAGACTACAATAAACTTCCCACAATAATTCAAAATGAAACCAATATTAAATCATTTACTAGAATTTTGAAAAACTATTTGATGGATAACTGCTTCTACACTTTGCAGGAGTTTTTTGAGGGACCTTTAGTACGTTAGAAAATGACACTGTATCTAATTTGGAACTTATTTTAATTCAATATTTTAATTTTCATTTATTATCTTAATTCTAATTTTAATTTAATATGTTATAATTTATGTATGTACCTAATAATTTAGAATTTAAATTTTATATGTTGACATTTTATATAATAGCAATTAGTATAGATTGTAATTTAATATGTATTTAATTTTGAATTTAAAATGTTGAAAATTATTTTTTAATAATTATAATAATTGTAGTGCCCTCACAGGGTTCATGTCGGCTCTAGAAATTTTATGTTACACCTATAAAAACCACATGATACAATAAATATATTGAGTATTGAGTATTGAGTATAATATGATTTTCTGAAGTCACTTACGTACTATGATATGTTTAAAAAATTCCTGTAAGCGAATGCCTTTCAATAATTTCAATCCATTTATTTTATTTTAATTTTGAGCGTAACACGTATTTTGTTCTACACTTAATTATCTCTATATTATTTTTAAATATTTACCTACCTTACTCTTATCTTGTTGACAATTTGCCGAAACCTGCTTCTTTGTCCAAAAGTGGTAGGTTCGTTAGTACAACGAGTTAACACAAAATAAAGATAGTACAGAATGTAAATAAGTATGCATTGCAAGCTCTAAGAATCATAGAGATATACTTGACATTTGTGACAATATGCCATGTACCTACTGCGAATTATGCGATCGATTATATAATCGGGATTCTTCGTATTCGTGGTTCCCATACAATATGGATTCCACACAATCGCAATTTACTACATTCCTAATTCCAAAACACCCGATATTTTAACAAAATCGCGATATCATATTTTCGTAAGGAACGAAATGGCCATAATAGGTTGTGTAGGTATTCTATATTTTTGCTCAGAATTTACCACTCTTTCGATTGTTATATAAAAAAAAATTACTTGTGTTTTTTGTTTAACCAACAGCCAATCAAAAGATGTTCGTGAAATCAGACCCTGAGAAAATTCTGAGCAAAAATATAGAATTTTGGCCATTTTGACCTTAACGACAATATCGTGATTGCGTTAAAATATCGGTTGTGTGGAATTTAGGAATATAGTAAATTTCAGTTGTGTGGAAACCATATTGTATGGGAATCACGAATAAGAATAATCCCGTTTGTATAATCGAACGCATAATTCGGTACTGTGTGGTTATATTCTAGATATAAAATTGAAATTTCAGAACATCTCGGAACGGGTATTTCGTTTATTTTATAAACGGCCATAGTAAGTCACAATTTTGACTACCTTCTAGCATGACGGCCGAGGGTATTTATTTATTTTTTGATTTTATTTCACAAACAAACAGTACAAGTAAAAGGAAATAGCATTCTCTACCAGTAAAGTGAGTGAAGATAGAAGTAGATTTTACGTTCTGTTCTCTCTCTGTTTTATGTTATGAACAACAATTTAACTTATTTCTTAATATTATAAATATACAGTAAGCATGCTCCATATATTTTAGGAAACTTTAAGTAAAAAAAAGACAAAATGATATCATCCATAATTACACAATTATGCAATTTAAATTTGTGCACTAGTCTCAAAAAAAAAGTCGCTCAAAAAAGTTCAACAGCTTCAAAAAACGATAGAAGACACTGCTTATTTATGAATATACAACAATATTTTGTCAAACAAGTTCTGTGCTCAATCTTAGTTTCTGAAAAACGTTAGTATTGAAAATACATTTGCTTTAAAACCTCCATACAAAATCGCAATTCCATAAAGCTAAACTAATGTATCTTAACTTTTTTCACAATTTTTTTTACAAGAAAAAAATTACCCTTCAATTTCTTCTTTATTTTTTTCCTAATGATATCTAATGAAACATGTATTTATTAAAATTTCAAGTAATTAATTAGACAAGATTTATTTACTTTATTGATTATTGATGTCTTGAAATCATTACGAAATTGTAAGCTATGGAGTTTCGTTCGCGATTTCTTCTCCACCTCAGCATAATAATGATTACTTCAGCTTAAATTTACTTAAATAATTATTTTATTCCGAAATGGTGCTTAGGCTTTTAATCATAAAAAGTACATTATACAGTACAAAGTCCATTTAAATAAAGAGCTTTTCATTTCATTTTAATTTCATTACCTTATTAACTTTTTTCTCTTATATTCTAATTAATCTGCTCTTAGAACTATCATTTTTATATCCTTTCGTCCTATCTACAAAATCTAACAATGGCCAATTTTTATGGACGTTTGATTAGACTAAGCTGTTCAATTTACATTATTTTTTACGCTAACATAAATACATTTGTTAAAGTAACTCTTAAATGTTTGGAAAAATAATGATCACATGAAATTTAATCTCATCTCAAGTGTCTTATGATCCAATGCTATGAAGCTGAGCAAAAATTTATACACTCGGGGCCGAACCAGGGAGAGGATCAAATTCTTAACAAAGCAAACATCTGGTACATTGACTATATACATTCCAATTTATACCCTGTGCGATGGAGATTAGAGCGACACATATAGACTAACCAACTAGAACTACACATTTTCATAAAATACTACGTTCAAAGTGAACTTTTCTAATCCACCTTTTCTCTCATCCGCAACGAATTACTAATTCGTTGCTCATCCGTTTAAATTTCAGCAAATCAATTGACACATTTCTTAATATAAACACCATCAGAATTGACATCGATCCTTGAGTTGTAGTTTAAGTAAACTTAATACTTTTAAGTACGGACGCGATGCTGCAATACCCAATATGTAATTTTATACTACGATGAGAATTCCTTGCTATATATAGAGGAAGTCACGATTTGACTGAAATATATCTCGTTTCGTCTTAATTGCTAACGACCACTGTCTTTTCACCAACTACTTTTCCAACCGCTTTTATATCTTCAACTCATCACATTTCAACACGCCCTCATCTGTGCAGTTCCCATTGTCTGGCACTTCCACAGTAACCATGTAACGTAGCCTATCGTTTTGTCATTTCATTGTTATCTCCGCTTTGATCTTGGGCGGGACCCTGAAGGGTAGCGGAGGAGTCGGTTCGAAGTTCCCGGAACATTGCAGCTGCAACTCCAGGATGTCGCGATGGAGAGACATTATCAGACGAAGTATCTTCGTGAAGTACTCCAGTTTCTGAAAGAGAATGAACAGGTTGATTAAATATATTGCATATTGTTTTTCTACTAATAATTTGCTACGGTTTGACAAAAGTTTTGGATAATTTGGAAACTTTAGCAAAAGCCCGTGTGCGTTATTTGAACTCGTGAAGTGAGAGGCACATAAAACACCGCGTAAAATTTTCTTCCAGCTATAAAATTCATATGTCATACAAGAGATTAGTCAACATTTCAAGAGGCTATCGTTCTTTTGCTTGCTAGTTCCAGATTTTATTTGGGTGAGATGCAATACGTTTTCTCCTTCTATACTCAGTTGGTATCTCAATATTAACTCCTCTCTTTGATTTGCAGAATATTCTCATAAGGCTGAATTCCTTCGAAAATTTTCTAATTTTGATTTTCCGTGCTTCGTCAGCACGTTAAGCTGTTGGTCCTGGGTGCTGTGGAAAGTTAGCAGTTGTTCCCAAGGAGGGTTGGTGTCAGACACACACACGTAAAAATGTAATGCCTTAGTTTTGTCGATATCAAAATACTGCCGCCGCTCTGGTGGAGTGGTCAGTAACGCTGCCTACACATCGGGCGGTCCGGGTTCGAGTCCTGGTAGTGGCAAATGTTAGTGTGATGAACAACGAGCATTTGTTCATGAGTCATGGTTGTTTATATATTTATTTAAGTTTATTTATATCTTGATTATTAAGTATATTTGTCCGTTATCTAGTATCCATAACACAAGTTCTTAAAGATACTTTTGGGCTAGATAATTGGTGTGAGCGTAGAAATATATTATTATTACTGCACCGACCCCAAATAAATGAAAGCAGGGCACGAGCCAAAGCGAAATATGGCTTATTATTGCAGATGTGTCAAATATACTGTGTGCATTTTACGCGGTGTTTCATAAATATAAATATTTAAAACAAGCATGCATATTGTACACTAAAGGGATATCGCTACATATCACACAAAATAATTATGAAGTATTTAAAAAAGTTATTTTAAAAAAACAATTTATCTTAGAGCGGTAGTTCTATTCTTCCCTTTATTGTACAAAGATTTATTTAAAAAAATATAATTAAATAGTTAACAGCATGCTGCATTCAAAATACTGCTCTAAGCATAAAGCTTATAAGGTATAAAATCTAACTTACTTTGACATATTCCCCTCAGTGTACAATAAATACAACACATACTAATACATTTATATTTTTACAGAACACGGTCATAGGCCTACGTTTTTTTTTGTGTAACTTTATAACTGCATGGGCGTTTTTATTAATAAACTAAACATTTTTTTTTATTTTCCTATGGTTAATTATTTGGTATTTAGATAAGCAAAAACTAAATAATCGTAACTGATGACGTGGAAACAAAAAAAATAGTTTGTTTTTATGTCAAGAGGCTGGCAATCAAGAATACGGCCTGGTGGTAAGCAGCAACCGCAGCCTATAGACGCTTCCAACACTGACATGACACTCGCGCACTGGCAACCCTAGTCCCCTTCCCTGCCCCGTGGAGATCTGGCGACCTTACTCACCAACAGAAACACAACACCACAATAATGTTGTGGTAGGTAACGTTTTCAGATGTTTTACGTAACTTTATTGTCAACTACTTAAAACCTATAAAAGATTTTTTTTTTCAAATTTATCATGATTATAAATCTGTCAATTCTGTTAATAACCTGTATTATATTATCGCAATATATAAAAACCGCAAACTATTAAATTTTATATTAGATTTAATTAACTGGAATTCGGAAATAGGAAAATCAAAGTTTAACTTTGTAATGAGAAAATCAAACTTAAATTTTCAAAAATATAAGCATTACAGTTTAACTTGAAACTGAATTATTATTTAGAAAACCAACTTTTGTATTGAAATATTTTTTAATATTATTAAAACTGGTTACTGCTGCATCAAAAATTATTATAAATTTATGAGACTTGACAAAATTTTCTCTAAAATAACCACAGTGAAATCTGAGCAATTTTAGACATATAATTTTTTTTTTGACTACCTACTATTATTTTTGTATGGTTACGTAGAGTCGGTATAAAAATTATAATTACGCCTGTTACTTATTTTAAGTAGCATTAATTTTTATTTGTACAAGTGTACATACCTGACTGCTTTGTATACTGTGTCCATTTGCCTTCTCCCCACCGACTACAGTGCTGCAGGGTAACGGTTTCGCAACGCCTATAGTCACAATTCCTGTAACAAGTTTTTTTTTATTAATAACATAAACTACCTAGGCACAAATTCTTGTTTACCTTTTATTAGTTGAAACAAGTGATATAAAAGTTACACAATAATAACTTCCTTTATAACTGACTTTAAAAAGGAGGAGGTTCTAAATTTGACTGATGTCGAGAGAGGTTGCATAAAATGTCTATTGTCTATAGAGGAGAAAAATAATTGTGACAGTAGTATGAAGTAAGTTTTGGTTTTCAATTGGTACAAATATAATTTTATGATTTTAAAGCTAAAAGTTTAATTATTTCTCCCACGAGATCACATCTGGCGCCCAACGTATTTAAAAAGTGATTGTCGATATGGAGAATACGAAGAAAAGGGGTATGTACCGAACTATGTTCACTAAAACATTGCAAAAATTTTCTGACTGCGTGGAAAGCGAGCATATTAGAAATGCAGAGGTAACTTTCAAGCTTCTATCCGATTACATTGCGCAAATAAAAGTTGTAGATGAGGACATAATTCAGCAGCTCTTAGAAAGTAACGCTGAGGAAGAAGTCATTGAGAAAGAGTTGGAGTCCGTTGATAAATATAAGGCACAGTTCATACGGGCAGAGCTCGACTTGGCGCGGCTCACACGAGATGAAAATTCTGACGTGGAGACTAAAGGCACTAGCGTAAAATGTTCAGCACGTAAAATGAGGCTACCTAAAATAGAGCTTTATAAATTTGACGGCGATTTGAGTAATTGGTTGAAGTTCTGGAGCCAATTTAAGAGTATAGACGAAGACGATGAGTTGAGCTGCGAAGACAAGTTCCAATATTTGTTGCAAAGTATGACTCCTGGTTCTAGAGCGTGTGACTTAGTAAACAGTTTTCCTCCAACTGGCGATAATTACTGTAAAGCAATAGACAGCTTGAAAGCAAGATTTGGTCGTACTGGATTATTGGTGGAGGTATACACACGCAAGCTCTTACAATTAGTGGTTGAGAGTAGCATCAATCGATCTCGAAGCAACTTCCAAGTGTCACTACTTTATGACAAGTTAGAATCCAACCTTAGGTCACTTGAATCCTTGAAAGTGACGAATGACGCTTGTGCACCAATGTTATTCCCTCTAGTTGAATCATCTCTGCCAGAAGATTTACTGAGAATTTGGCAAAGAAGCGGCGGATCAACTCCTGAACCCAAAGATCGACTGAATTTATTGATGGCATTTCTAAAGTCAGAAGCTGAAAATGAGGAGAGAATATCAATGGCCACGCGCGGTTTTGTTAACAAGACAAATAACACCGAGAATAAAGCTAAGAGAGCGAGTGCCATGCCTGAAGAGAATATTCCCACGGCTTCGAGTTTGGTGACTGGTATTACTAAAGAAGTCACATGCATATTTTGTAATGAAAGTCATGAGAGCTCTACATGTAACAAGGCCAAAAAGATGACATGGGAAGAAAGACAACAAGTTGTGAGAGATAAAAATGTTTGTTTTAGATGCTTGAAATTTGGCCATGGCTTTCGTAAGTGTAAGAATAACAAAAAATGTGCCTGGTGCGGACGAAGGCATGTTTTGTTAATGTGCAGGGAAGCTGCGACACCTAGCACTTCACAATCAAATCCCACAGAACAAGAAACTTTGAAAACTGTTTCTAATATTTCGGTTCATCAAAATGTTTTCCTACAAACACTACGTGTTAAGTTACAGAACAAGGGGAAAACTAAGATAGTACGATGCATTATAGATTCCGGTTCGCAACATTCGTATATATTGAGAGAAGTCGCGGAATGTATGGAGTATAAGTCGCTTGGTCATACAGTGATACGACATGGACTTTTTGGAGGCTCTACCTCGTTGCCTGAGAGCCACAAACAATATCGTATTTCTGTTCAAAATCTGACAACGTCATTCACTTGCGAAGTTGATGTTTTTGACAAGCAACAAATATGTACTGATATTCCGGCAGTAAGCGATAAAATATTGATTCAAAAGTTAAATGATATATTTCTAACCGACACGGAAGAGCACTATGGACCGATTAGTTTATTAATTGGAGCAGATATGTTGGCAAAGTTATTGAAAAATAATGTGAAACAGTTAGAAAGTGGATTATGTGTGATCGAAACAAAGTTGGGATGGACGATGATTGGCAAGAGAAAAGACCATACCGAGAGAAGTAACACGACTTTAAATGTAGTTTCGCTATTTATACGTGACGCGAATATATCAGACCTGTGGAGATTGGACACATTAGGTATTATAGATCCTGCAGAGAAAAAGAGTAGAGGTATGCATTTGCAAGAGGTGAAACAGTTTTTTAAAGCGACTACAAGTTTGAACGATAGTCGAGAATATGAATTTTTCTTGCCCTGGAAAGAGAGTCATCCTGCGCTGAAGTTTAGAGTTGAAAATTTAACTTTTTTATTACGACGCAAGAGTAAGTTGTTTTCTAAGAATCACCCAAAAATAGGAGAAGTCGTTCTTGTAGGGAACGATAAAGATAAGCGACTTCATTGGCCCCTAGCTGTGATAATGGAGCTAATACCTGGTAGAGACGGCAGGATAAGGCTAGCCAAGGTACGCACTAAAACGGGAAATTTAGTGAGGCCGATTCAAAGGCTATTCCCATTAGAGGTTACCTATACCGATTCATGATGCGGCAGCTAAGGATGGTGACAGCATCTTCTTTAGTGGGAGGATGTCGAGAGAGGTTGCATAAAATGTCTATTGTCTATAGAGGAGAAAAATAATTGTGACAGTAGTATGAAGTAAGTTTTGGTTTTCAATTGGTACAAATATAATTTTATGATTTTAAAGCTAAAAGTTTAATTATTTCTCCCACGAGATCACAAGTGTACTTTTTTGTGTTTTACCTCAAAATTTATACTGGGTGTACCAATATTGATGTTTTTTTGTCATACACGAAAGCTGGTGCGTGTCATGTGGTCCTATTTAGATTTGAGTAAGAATTGAGTACTTTTTGAGTTATCTCTAATAATGCGCTGTTGAAGATGTTCTCATTTTATACTTAAACCGCTAAAAATCAAAAATTCTCTCGCTCTTAGCTCTTTTTTCGCTCGGTATCTACCGCGAGACAATTAAATACAATTATATTTCGATTTTATTAATGATCCACAGATTAGGACAGTAGGTATTGGATGGGAAATAGTTCTATGAACTAATTCTGGCGAACAAACCACTTGCACTTATGCCACGGCTCAAATAATCAAAAATGAAATTGTGGTTTAAGATCTTTATTTTTCTCAAATGAATTACAATAAATTCACTTACGTGAGAGATTTACAAATTAATACATAATTAATAAAGAAAGCGTACACAATACAAATCAACTTAATACACAACAATATGTATTATTATGAGGGTAGTTCACAAACAAATGCACAACAATATCACGGTCAAACACGAATCACTGCCAACCACCGCCGAAATTGATTAAATAAGTTAATTAAATCGAAGAATTGATAAGTAAATCAAAATCTTACCAACTACTGCAAAAATGTTCCACAGATAAAATATACCTACTACTTAAATGATTTTATACTTATTCCAATGATATAAAATACTAGTTTTTATTACACACGAACACCTTCAATGAAGATCACTCAGTATTTACCTTGAAGTCTAACAAATGAATACCTACGTATTATTTAAACTGTGATAGTAAGATTACAATATTAATTTACTGTGAGCTAGGTATTAATTTTATTAAGGGGAAAATGTATTCTTCGTAAATTGACTTCTGATATCAGAAGCAAACATTACAATAACAGTAAATGTAAAGTACAACAAACATGACTTGATACTTTTGTAAAGCGGGTGATCTACGTAGGTTAGATACGAGCCAATACCTACCGAGGTTTTGAATGACGATTTTACTCACGGGTCGTTGGTGACAACAGCAAGCAACACTTTTTGGGTTTGTTGTCCCTTTTATATAGGCGACAAGATTGGCAACCTGTCCCTTTTTTGAGTGACCACATGGCCCATACTGCGAAGTGTGGCTTATGCGTAACCAAATGTTACCTAAGGCTCTGCTCAACCCTATTTGGCGTTATGAGCACGACTGTATGTATGTAATGTAAAGTGTATCTAGAGTGTATTGCTCATGTTCGACCCATAAGCTGAACATTGGACTCTGCGGCTGCGTGGTCAGCAGCGAGGCAACAGACAACTTTCCGCGGATCATTCCGTCGACTACTTACACCTATGAGAGACATACGAAAACCCATCGATGTGTAAATACCAACAATGTTAGTATATAACAACAAACATTTACCACGATAAACAGATCTCAACTGTCCATGTTGGGTCTCACTACCCGCTGCTGTCTGCCAGGGCTACTCCCTGGGGCAGCTCCTACCTATCAACAAATCCTTGATGGCCAGCCTTACACCCTGGCCTAGCGTCCTCTTCCAACCATTTGTACTTGTGGGAAGCGGCGCCTTACAACCGCCGCGACCTGCTCGTACAGCTCATTTATGAATGATAATTTTCTGGCAGCGTTGCGATACCTTGTATATGTCAAACAAGTATCAACGCACGCTTTGAGATCAATTCAAATGAGCGCAGCTTTTGATGGTCGCTTGGTCGACCTGAGCGAGTGGTGCCCGTCGCACTCGCAAACTCGCTTATACTTCAGTGACAAAACTATCTGATCTACACATACGCTGCCAAGCCCAAGGTTAGCAGAAGCATAAACCTTGGTAAATATGCCACTATTTTCCAGGCGGAAGTTTGTGCCATAATTGAATGTGTACAAGCCAACCGCCAGGGATACTACGTTAACCAAAATATTATATTCAGACAGCCAGGCAGCTCTACTAGCACTGAACGGTAACATTTTAAAGTCAAAGCTAGTAAAAGACTGCGTGGAAAAACTAAATGACCTGGGGCAACAAAACAAGATCACCCTCAAATGGGTACCGGGTCATTCTGGAATCATCGGTAACGAAAAGGCCGATAAGCTAGTGGTATCTCAAAGAACCAGGCCATGCAATACTTAAAAACCCACCTCCTCCAAGAGGCAAAAGCGGACGGGCAAAGAACGCCTGGTTTAACACACTCAAAAGCACTAATCGAACCATACTCTCGTAACCGCACTGACGAGCTACTGAAGCTCAACAGGGGCAACCTGAGCGTGTTGATTAGGGCTCTGACTGGCCACTGCAAGCTGAACAGACATATCTACAATATGAGACTAAAAGATACTGATGCTTGCAGATTCTGTGAACAGGAGCGTGAAACACCAATACACCACCTGTGCTCTTGTGAATGTCTCATTCACAAAAGAAGCCGACATTTGGGAAGACACATTCTCGACCCAGACGATATCAAAACAATCCGAGCTAGGAATATCTTATCATTTTTAGATAGTGCCCAGCTAAAGGAGTACATGTAAGGACTTACTTGGAGGCTAGTCACAATTAATCTTTATAGGTCGCAGTGACGCAAAAAGCCCCGAATTGTATAAAATAATAAAAAAATACACAGTCGCTTCGCGCACAGTATACCAAGAACAGTAGTTTATCTGCGGGCTGTCGGCGAGTTATTAGCCTACTCTGCGTTGACGCTAGGGTTATCGTATATGTGCCGGGCGGGAACGAGCGGCGAGCGAATGTGCAATGACTTAAAACGCGCGATCGCACGGCGAGATCACCTTATGCCCCCATATTTTTATATCATATAGAGTATATGCAATAGCTTTGCTTCTTATTTTGCTTCTGTGTATAAAGCTAACGCGATACATAGTGGCCCATTGGATATATATTGCGCCACTTCAAATAATATAAACAAAATATCATTCACCAGTGATGAAATCTTAAAAACTCTTAAAAGCCTAGACCGCACAAAGGGTGCAGGTCCTGACGGTATACCTCCCTCGTATGTAATTAATTGTTGCAAAACTCTTTCCTTTCCCCTGTCTGTTATTTTCAACAAGTCGCTGAAGATAGGTGTCTTCCCAAAAATATGGAAAAGAGCCAAAATTGTGCCAATATTCAAATCTGGAGACGCATCTTTTGTCACTAATTATAGACCAGTGTCCATACTGTCTATTTTCGGAAAGGTATTCGAGTCACTTGTGTGTCCTGTAATTTCATGGCACATTAAACAGCTTATATCACCTAAACAGTCTGGATTTATGGCTAAGCGATCTACGACAACTAATTTGATTTCATTTACAACGTATGTTTCTAAGTGTCTTGACTCACGAATACCAGTTGACACTGTGTACACGGATATGAGCAAGGCATTTGACACCGTTGATCATAATAGATTAATTGAAAAATTGTCTTCTTTTGGAATATCTGGAAGCCTTCTCAAATGGTTTTCATCATACCTTAGTGAAAGAGAATCAAGGGTTGTTGTTGCTGGTTATTCTTCGGACTCATTTTTGGCATCATCTGGTGTGCCTCAAGGTTCACACATCGGTCCGATACTTTTTAACATTTTCTTCAATGATGTTGTCAATATTTTCCAAAATGCCGTTTGTCATTTATATGCTGATGACTTGAAACTTTCATTTCGAATAAAAGACACAAACGATTCCTCTCTACTACAACATGATATTGACAAATTGGTTTTGTGGTGCCACATGAATGGAATGATGCTTAATGTAGAAAAATGCAAGTTTATTAGATTCTCTAGAAGTCAAAACACTAATTCTCCTGTCTATAAAATCAATGGCCTGCCTTTAGAGGAAGTGGATTCTATTCGTGATTTAGGAGTAGTCATAGACAAGAAATTGCGTTTCCATAAGCATATTGATAATGTAGTCAATAAAGGGTTTAAGAGTCTAGGTTTCGTATTAAGAAATACTAAGGAGTTCAAAAATGCATCCACAAAAATCCTTTTATTTAATGCGTTAGTCCGCTCAAACCTTGAATATTGTAGCCAGGTTTGGTCTCCATTCTATAGTATCCATATCAAACGCATTGAACGAATACAGAAAAGATTTCTGTGGCATCTATGTTATCGTTCCAATAAGGCAAAGTTGCTGCCTTCTTACGTGAACAGATTGAACTATTTCAAAATGCACAGCCTGCAAGAGCGCAGAATAATTTTGGATCAAATGTTTTTACATAAAATTATTTCTGGGGATATAGATTGTCCATCTTTAGTTCAATCAATAAATCTTCATGTCCCTATAAGATCCCCTCGTACAACCAGAATTGTTCCATTTTGTGTGAATCTAGCTCGTAGTAACTTGGGACATAATGCCGCCGTCAACAGGCTACAGAGACAGTACAATGGGCTGGTCAAATCCTCAGAAATCGATATATTTGTTAATAAGGCACGATCTTTTAAACATCATATAGAACAATACTTGATAGATAAGAGAGAATCATAATAATATGTAATCACAGATTATAATAGTCAGTAAAATTTTGTAGTGTTACAAACTTACCTTACTTAGTGAAATGCGTGTAGCATTTCACTCGTTATAATAATTTTAATTGTTAGTCCACAATGCATGCCGTGGCAATCTTTAATTAAGACAGCATTAAGAATGTAAATTATGATATACTTTTATATACTAGTTGTGATGTGTGTCTTGTTGATTGTCCTAAATAAATAAAAAATAAAAAAAAAAAAATATCATGTGTGCGTCACAGTGCGTGCGTACACGGCGCCGAGTACGCACGCACACATTCTAATGGAAAGCGGCCAGTTTGTATGAAGACGTATTACTGTTCTTGGTATACTGTGCTTCTCGCTTCTCTCCGTCTCGTTTCTAGATCTCCTAGTTCCTTTGACGGAAGGACGGGGTGACTGACCTTTGGGCGCGGTCTTGATGGCCGCGACGGCGACGGCGAGCGGGCAGCGCGCGACGTCCCGCCCGTTGACGGACACGAGGCGGTCGCCGGGGTCACTGACCTTTGGGCGCGGTCTTGATGGCCGCGACGGCGACGGCGAGCGGGCAGCGCGCGACGTCCCGCCCGTTGACGGACACGAGGCGGTCGCCGGGCGCCAGCCGCCCGTCCGCCGCGGCCGCGCCACCTCCTACCACCGACCGCACCACGATCACCGTGCTGCCCGGCTCCGACGGGTCCTGCGAACACGCACATCATTTATTTACTTATTATGACCCCATCGTGGTGGAGTGTTCTAATGCTGAATGCTATGCTTTAACTCTACAAGTCCTAGCTTCATAAGCTCTCTCTACATTTTAGTAAAAATATGTTAAGTCGAGGTAAGGCACAGCGGACTAGTACGCCGTATTCCAACCATTGACATCCAAGAAAAACCGGACAGGGGCGAGTCGGACTCGCCCACCGAGGGTTCCGTAAAAATTTGTAGTTACAACATATCACAAATAGTTCACCAAAATAGTCTCGCAGTTTTTTTCGAGCTTTTCCCAAGATTCAGTTTCCAAAACTTTATTGTGTTTTTTATTTGTGGTTATACTAACAGTTTATACCTAAATTAGTTAGGTAACATAACATAACAAGTTGTTTTTCACTTAAACAAATTTAAGCCAGATTTGTAAGTCATCACTGAAAAAAGAATGAAGAGTATCGCATTGTACATCAGCGAACCTAACACCTTGAGAGAGTGTCGAAATATACGTTTTTTGCGGCATAAACGGCCATATCTTTTTTTGGGTCAACTAAGAATTTTTTTTTTTTATTAATTATGATTTTTTCACAGTTTCAAGGGACCGTAGATTTGAGTAGGTATATGGTTTTAATTTGAACTCGATACCTCCACTCGTTCCAGAGATAAAGGGTCTCGAAAAACAGACGGACAACAAAGTGATCCTATAAGGGTTCCGTTTTTTCCTTTTGAGGTACGGAACCCTAAAAATTTACTTGGCCGTTTCGCTACCGTCACATGGGCGTAAGGCTCATTACTTTTCTGTTACACAATAGTATGTACCTACTTGTAGTAACGAAACGGCCAAGCCAATTTGTGTGAAAAAGTGAGAAGCTCGGGTCTAAATGAGATCTGATAAATTTTTGACAGTGCGAGCCATATGGTCTCGCATTGGCAACATTTTACATGAAAATATTTTTGTTGGGACTTTACATCTTTTTTTAAATCCTCCTCCGAAATATGTATTTTTTACTTATAGTCGTCGAGCGGGACGTCACAGTGAGACGTCTTCGATGTTTCCTATATTACAACGCTCAGCGTCACGCACATGTCGACGTCCCGTCCCGTCCGCGGCATTGCGTCAGCTTTAAGGGCTTGGGGGGCTAAAAGTTCCAAGTTTTCCAAATGATTTATTTGTTTGTGTTCTAATACTAGCTTACATACCAAATTTCAGCGATATCAGGAAGCACCGTAAGATCTATTTTAATGATCAGGCAGTTAGTGACAAAATCAAGGTTTTTTAGCACTGCAGTGCACCGAACTGGTATCAATAAAATCTTAAATATAAAAACTATGCAAATGAATCTTAAAACGTTTAGTAAGGTCTACTATTGACATCATATGCCGAGAATTTTTTTTAACTGGTATAATCCAAACCCAAGTTCTGAAGGTTCGAAAAAACGACGAAGCGCTTCGAGAAAAGGTAAACGTTTGCGTTTCGCTTTACCGAGCAGTACCGTGCCCCCAGATTACAAGATTAACTACAAAAAGGTGAGTATGTGACTCACCAAATAGTCCAGTATAGAGAAACCAAGTCCCCTATCTTCCTTGAGCAGCTGTATGTACTCGATGTTGTCGCTCCACATGGCGAGCCCGCTCAGCGGCTCCAGCGACCGAGACCTGTTCCGCTCCAAGTCATCTGAGCAAAATTCTGGGAAAAACAGATTTGCACATTATTGTGGAGCCAGGGAAAATGGTTCAATAAATTTTGGAATTCGTCAATAAGGACACAAGTAAATTAAATTTACTTTTCTTCTAGTATGTTTTTTAATTGAAACTTACCGTCATGGTCGTGTCCCGTCGACATCACCGTGGTAGTACTGCACAATGATGACACAGAACTTTCTGATTTCGCCTTTATAAGTCTTTGAGGGGGTGCTAGAAGATCTTGTAGACTGCCGCCAAGAATTTGATTCTGCTAGAAGAAATAAGATAAAGGTGAAGAGATCTATGGAAAATCCTACTAATATTATACATGTGATTATTTAGAAGTTTGTATGTGTGTCCGTGAATCACTTGACAACGGATATCGAATTTGAATCTAAAATTCATATGTCCAACATGGCAACGACAAAAAGTAGTCAAGCAGTGGTGTCGTGTTAATAAATAGCATTGTTGCAGCATTTTTATTTAAAAATGTCTAGCTTTTAAAGTACACGAGGGTAACATAAAATTTACAATTTTGTTGTTTCTACAAATTTAGCTTTTGCTAGCTTCTCGTGTCCCAGCAGTGGGTCGAATTATAAAGGTTGTATGATGAAGTAGGCAGGTACCCTGGCGATGGGCACGTGGCGGTCGTCCCGGCTGAGGTGCGCGCGCCGCACGCACACCAGCAGCACGGGCGAGCTGACGGCGCGCAGCCGGGACACCACCTCCACGTGGTGCGCGCCCAGCACGCGCCAGCCGTTCACCTGACAATAGTTATTTGTTCAACGAGTGAGCAAAGTTATTTCTTGCTGCAAGTGTCGATATTAACTCACGAACCAGCGAAGCGGTCTAGAATTGAATCACGAGCATAGGTAATGATTCATAAATAGACTACTGAGCGCATCGAGTGGTTTAAAGGCACGAGATAAAAAAAATGCTCTCGTGTGAAACATACAACTTTTCACTTCTCCAGCAAGAAAATTGTTATAGGTGAGAAAAACAAGGCAATACTTTAATACATGTTTATTATCTTGAAAATAACTATTAAAAATTAAAAGTAAGATTACTAAAATAATTTAGATTAAACGTTACAGTCTTGTTCTAAGCTTGCAGCAAAAAGCGGTTTTTCCTTTGAGATTTTACGAAGTAAAAGGGGTCTTTTGGTGCTGGAGAGGTGAAAATATAAGTGTTCAATTTATTTAGACATGTGTCATCCACGTATAAAGTGAATTGACCATGCAATCCTATGTCACCGATATTTTAAAATTAAAAATAGTAATGGACCTAATATGGATCCTTGTGGGACTCCGCATGTCACTGGCAGAGGATAGCTCTGGGTGTCATTAATTTTTACAATTTGATATTTATTTGTTAAATAGGATTCGAATATTTTCAATGCTGTGCCGCAAATATCTATGCTTCCTAATTTCTGTAATAGTAATGAATGGCTTACCGTATCAAAAGCTTTTTTGAGATCAATGAAAATTGACGATGTTTTTGGTATCTATTATTAGTTTTATTTTTGTTACTATTTCTATAGTGACTGCGAGAGTGTTTGGATTTTGGTCCAAAGCCATATTGTTTGCATGAAATAAAATAATTCGAAGTGAGGTATTGGTCCACTCTGGTGTACAATATTTTTTCCAGTATTTTCAAGAGAACTGGCAGCACTGGCCCTGAACGGTAGTTTCCTGGTTTAGTTCTCGATTCCGATTTGGGGATTGGACTAACTTTAGCAATTTTTTAGGTATCTGGGCAACTATCATCTGATAATTAATTTATTAAAATTAACTCACATAGTATTAAATCTTTTAAGCATTTTGTTGAGATCTCGTCCACTCCCATGCTTGAATTCGAATCTAGATTGTCAATGATTTTACTAACTTGTCTTGAATTGCATGGCGATAGCTCAGATTGTGTAACTTGGGTTAGTGCATTTGCTTATTGATGGAAAAGTTGGAGAAGTATTATTACTTTCTCACATACGTAGTATAGAGGAAGTCTTGTAATCGTCAAAAAATTCGACCTCGAGATTTTGACGAATTTACACGTTTTGGACCTCCCTGAGTCCAAAACTATTTTTTTTTAATTATATCTGTGTGTGTGTCTGTGCGTTATTACGATAACTCGAGCATGCTTTAACTTTTTGCAACCAAAGTTAACATACGGTGCGGTCGGTACTCGGATGGGATAACATGCAGGTATGACATCAAAATATAAGGTTTCTATCAAACTTTGAGTCATTTCTGGTATACGGGAAAGTCAAGAGGAGACCACTCCCGATTTTTGTGGTATTTGTGCTGCTAAAGGAACTCTCGTTGAAAGTTCCTTGTCGACGCGCGTCCGGCCCATCCAGTGCCACGGTGTACGTACCTCTAGCAGCTCGTCGCCGACCCTGTGCAAGCCACGCCGCGCGACGGGCCCGCCCGGCGCCACGGCGCGGATGTAGTGCCGCGCCTGCAGCTCGCGCCCGCCCACCACGCGCACCGTGCCCTCCAGGGAGATACCCAGACCGCACTCCTTCTCCTTCATTATTGTGCCCACCTGCCAAGAACAAACATGCTCAACTATTATATAAAACTAGTGGATATGTATTTCGTGTTCTCAGAAAAATTAAGTGCGTCACTGAACTGCGAAATACAAAAGCACAAAAACACTAGTTCGACAGATCATAGTTTATTGTAACTATGATCTTTATAATTAGGTATATAGACTCTGCACTGATAGTTGAAATATTGCAGTCTACTGCGGCGCACGCTAGTATAATGAAAGAATAGAAATGCGATGAACAAATAGGTCGATATAACATTTCTCGATCTTTCAAATTCAAAGTCAAAATTACTTTATTCATTTAGGTCTTAGACAAAGAATCCTGTAGACTTGGCATGAGTTTTGACAGCTAAGTGTAAGAAGGATAGGTGTATACACATACCCCTAAGAGTGAAAGAGTACTCATTATAATTTTTGTCCTTGTCAGAGTTTCACTTTTCGTTTATTTGACACAAAATTTTAGTGTCAAAGAAACGAAACAACAAACTGTTGGTGATAGTAAATATTCAAAATATTTGTGTTTACAAAGTGTTGTTATCAGTGTGTGTAACGTACAAGTGTTGGAAACTATATCCTGCTTGTGATTGTTACAAAGCATTGTTGTGTAATCGGCTGTAAAAGCCGTAGCTACCGAAATTGCGAGAAAATAAGTTATTACTTGTAAGTACGAAAACTACTTTAAATAAGTATTTTATTGGCATTATACAATAAAATTTAGATTAAAATCGTATAATATAGGATCTCAAACTTGATAGAAAACTAAAAAAATCATGAAAATTTGCTTACGAAAATATTGTTATTGTCCAATTATTGTCATAGAAATCCGACCAAATTTAGTAGTTTAGTTGTAGTTGTCAATTACTATATAATTTGACTGTCGGAACGTCATTTTGTAGATTTCTTATTTTTCTGGATTATACTGCATTTTAGGGATACCAGTAATATAATTTGTAGCTGTCCTTGTTGTTGGGTAAATACAAAGATTTAAGTTATCTTAATGTTTCAGATTTCCAGGACATAATATTCATGGATATTCAAGCACGTACTGCTGGTCAATCTGTAAATACCATGAAAAGGACATTGCCAAAAACGTATCACACTAGGTATTTAAGTTTTACCGCGCTATAAAAACCAATAAATTCTTTGAAATAACGTTGTCGTTATTTATTTACATTCACGGATATTCAAGCACGTACTGCTGGTCGAACTGTAAATAAATACCATGAAAAGGAGTACCACCAAAATCGTTTTACACTTTGTATTTACGTTTTAGCACGCTATAAAACAATAAATACTTTGAATTGTATGTCAGTGTGAGAGTGTATGTGTGTGTGTATATGTGTGTGGGTGTGTGTGTGCGTGCGTGCGTGTGTGTGTGTATTAATGTGCACACGTATTAAGACAAATATTACTTGACGCAAATGATCGCGAGACTGTTGTGTCCTCATGCTCTCATTCTCATGCTCTGACAACTTACTCATCACTCTGTACTATATCTACTCATAAGTGTTCAGTTTATTAAGCCCAGCAAAATTGAGTCAAGTTCACAAATTCACAAATATTTGCGCAAAAATTTAAGAGGGATTTGAACTCGGACTGCTTAATGTGCTAGCTAGCTTTACAGACCACTCCACCACGACGCACGACGCACGGCGCACTTCAAAAATCCTATTGTCGTCCATCCAGTCATGAGAAGGGAGATGAACTCGAGAGTACACACATTTTCCAAACATTTCAAAATAAGGCAAATCATAATATTATAAACATTTAATGGGGTAATATTTTTAAAAACCTGGCCTCTTCTGTTGACTTCAGTCACTTCTGTCACTGTCATGTCAACTCTCAGTCTATCCCTTACAGGGTGTACGCGGATGCCCAGTCTACAGGATTCTTTGTCTAAGATTTAGGTACAATTTGTACACTTATGAAAGTCAATTTTGATGCCTTCGGTTCGGGAGTCTGCCAGAAGGCCTTGTTCTGAGAAGAACAAGGCCTCCTTTCACAGAACCCTTTTTTCAAACTAGCGTGCTTCGTACTTTGTATTTCGCAGTTCAGTTCCGCACTCGCAAAAACGGAACAACAATATTTGGCCAATGTCCAGAGGCAACGTTACAGAGTACTCCATAAAGACTGTGTCTCTTATAAAATGGACTCACAATAATATCATATTTATACTGATGTCCCGGCCAGTCGGGCTCGTTCTCCAGGATCTCCCGCCACTTGTCCTGAATGCGGCGCGCCTCTCGCTCCGCCGCCTCGTCGTCTCTCCCGATCACTATCTCCGCCTCCTCCGACGGCGAGGTGGGAGAAGGAAGATGTGGTTGTATTTCTGACTCCGGTTCTACTTCTATAACTGTTGATTCATCGTACTGGAAAGCAAGAGAAATATATGTTTATTTATGGCGGCCGCTGCAAGCATTAGTTGTCGTTGGACATTATATAGCATCATGTCCTTTTCTCTTTAAGAATTTATCTGTCCAAATTAATCGAACGTTCTGTTTGATCGTTTTGTCGATTATGTCGAATTTTACTGTCAAATTTTGTAAATGATAGTTCTGTGAACTAGGGGGCTAATTTGATCTTGAAATCAATTCTATTTTAACAGAACTTAACTATACCAAACTTAGACGGAACACATCCTTAATAGCGCCATTTATACATGACAAATTTCATAGGACCATTATTTTAGCAAAAAGTATCACACAATCAACATCATTTATCATTTCTATCAACTAATTATTTTATCGACAGTTTTTTTAAAGATCATATACAATAGACTCCCAAATAATCTTACCACACTAAAACTATATTTGGCAAGAGACGTCACGGAGGGGCTGGGTGGTGCGATTGGGGACTTGCGACCATCTTGTGCCGCCAGTGCCTTTTGTAGCTTCTCAAACCCCGCCCCTCTTAAATACCTGCAAGTACAAAAGTAAACTGTTTATTTCAACATACCTATGTATTTTATAGATGTTAGATAAACCTACATCGTGGACTATATAATCCAAAAGAATATAAAGCGGTTCTCGCGAAATCGTGTCATATATGGCTGGGCAGACAGAGAAGCCAGGGCTGTGCCGATGCATCATAAGAAGACCTGTGACCTTCGTATCTTATCTTTCTAAAGAGCAAGGAAAAGTACTAATTGCAGATCAGATAGGACTGTTCGTTGAGATAGACTTATATTCAGCAGTGAATGTCCGGATTTGTGAGCATGCGTGGCTACTACCCTGGAGGCTCCACAAGAGAGGGTCCCCTATAAAATTAATATATTTTTTTTGCAAACGTATCTTTTTAACAATAATTTGGAGAGAAAGGGGAAGAAGGGGCTCTGCTCCTTCGTTGCCCCAGGGCTTCTAAATCTTGAAATCTGGCATTTTAGCAGTATACGTCACCAAGCCGACTGATGAAGAACCGATATTTACTAACGTTTTCTAAAGCTTTTATTATTAACCACCTCAAGGGTCTAATGGACCACCAGAATTAGATCCAGAGATACTGAGGTTGATTCCCAGGAGAGGACAAATCTGTGCCTAGTTTGATTGGTGGTAGGACTTGTTTGAACCCCGCCTGGCTAGCTAGCACCATCTTACTAAAGTTTATCGCCATAACAATAAAATTAACAGCGTTATTACATTCCGACAATTAATGATAAGATATCCATTCCCTCTGTGGTTGATGGTTCCAGGTGAAGCTGGATTCCACCTTCAGCCTTATCGTCACTTACCATCAGGGGATATCTCCCCTGAAGGACGGCAGCTTCCTTATCAAAACATGCGTGACTAAGCGCCTTGAAAATCGCTATGTGCTATATTTCGACTCGATTTGTGCTTATTATAATTCTTTCGGAGCTATTTGCGTCACTGCGACCTATAAAGATCTATTGTGACTAGCCTGCAAGTACCTGCAAGGCCTTACTCTAGTACTCTTTAGCTGGGTACTGTCTAAAGATGACAAGATATTCCCGGCTTGGATTATTTGGATATCATCTGGGTCGAGAATGTGTCTCCCTAAATGCCGGAATATATTGAGAATGAGAGGTTTACAGGAGCTGCATTAGTTTATCACTCTCCTGTCCACAGAATCTGCAAGCATCAGTATCTTTTAGTCTCATGTTGTAGAGATGTCTATTGAACTTGCAGTGACCAGTCAGAGCCCTAATCATCACGCTCAGGTTGCCTCTGTTGAGCTGCAGTAGCTCGTCAGTGCGCTGATGAGAGTATGGTTTGATTATTGCTTTTGAGTGTGTCCAGGCGTTCTTTGTCAGTCTGCTTTTGCTTCTATTTCTGCTATAATGAAATCATTTGGTATTGTTT